>OY283143.1:13914687-14514687 GCA_958299785.1 Medicago lupulina | reverse complement strand
TGGTGCGTTGAGGTGTTATTTCTAATGACAATCAATTGTGTGTTTCAGGATGTGGTCAACAAGAAACAATAGATCATTTAATAATTCATTGTAATATTTTTGGTGATCTCTGAAAGCTTATTAAGTTCTGAATTGGTGTGTATTCAGTGGATCCCCTACACGTTACGGATCACTTCAATCAATTTGTTCATTCTACAGGTGGTTATGCTCCTCGTCGGTTATTCTTATATTTGACATGGCTTTGTTGCATTTGGGTTATTTGGAATGAAAGAAACCAAAAACTTTTTGCTAACAAAGCCAATACGATGGTGCAACTTTTGGAAAAAGTTAAGATGTATTATCTCCGTTGGTTGAAAGTCAAAAATGTGTGCTTTCCTTTTGGTTATCATTTATGGTGGTAACAACCTCTTGTTTGTTTGGAGATTAGCTGTTTTTTTTTTCCTTGCTATTCTCTTGACTTGGTCGGTTTGTTGTACCGTGTGTAACTTTGTTTTGTCTCTTTTTGCACTCTTTGTGCTGGGGAGCAAAACTTTTGGTTGTTAATATATATCTCATTTTGACTTGTTCAAAAAAAAAAAACCTTTCAAGTCATCGAATTCATAATTTCTAAAATTAAATTTTTACATTTGACTTTTAAACTTGTATCTTAAAGACGCAAGTTAGCATTTTTCAAAATGTATTTTACAAACACAATTTTTTTTAATCAATATTGCTGAGATAGTTTTCATTGTAACTACACAAAAGATGACTTAGGATGAATAAAATCATGAAATATTACGATGAACTATTATTGATTGTAAATATGACCCTCCTATTTTAGGGTGTTGAAGAGAAAATTTAGAAGTGAAATGAGCAACTTTCATACTCAAAATTGTTGGGTTTCAGCAAACTTTGAAAGCTTTCAAACGATCGGTTCAAAAATCAGTTGTTCAACCGCAACTTGTCAACTCTAGGGAGAGAGAAAAAATGATTAAAACTATGGTTATCATCATTAAATCCTTAGGTTAGGGCATTGTTATGCAAGACAATATGATTACTAAGGAAGATCGTCATTCTCCATTTCTTTTAACAGAAGTCGTGCTACTGCTAGATTTGGTCCCCCTTTACTCTAACTCATTATTCCACCCCCAATTGTAATTGTCACTACATTAAAAAATTGAAAACTCCTACATGTATACAACGTGGAAAAGACTGATCAGTTATGATTAAAATTTTCCTAAAGAGATCCCCCAACACCGTCTTTTCTCTATCTTCAATGAAGTTCTTTGAGCTTGCTCCGAGAAGCTTTCCATTTTAGTACTACCTCCGTCCTTAATTATAAGACCTTTTAGAGAATTTTTTTTGTTTCTTTTTATAAGACCCATTTCCAACTACATTAATTATTTCTTTACATACATGTCCCTATTTATTATACATTTTTTCTTAAATCAGCAATAAATAACATGTTGAAAACATAAACCAACCCTCTTTCTTCAAGGATAAAATTGTAAAAACAAGAGTAATTATAAACATATTTAATACAAATATTCAATATCTTAATTTCCGTTATTTTTTCAAAAGGGTCTTATAATTAAGGATGGAGGTAATATATCATTTGGACAGGCTTTTATTTTTTTCTTTCTTTCTGATAGGAAACTACCAATCATAGAATCAAGTTGATTAGATTACCGATAAGAGCATAGATAAGACTAGAAAAGATTATGGGCCCGTTTGTTTGGGATTTTTTTAAAAAATAAAATCTATTTTTTCAACTAAAAAATATGTTTTTTTTAGTGTTTGTTTCAGATTTAAAAAAAAATTCATTTTGTTAAAAAAAAAAAACCTTTTTAGGCTTAAAATGAAAAGCTATTCCTAGTAGCTTGTTCAAAATATATATATATTTTTTTTTTAAAATACAAGGAACTCAATTATAAGAGCTTCAAATCCTAAAAAAATGATTTTTATGATAGTAAGCAAACAGAAATAACTTTGAATTTTTTTTTAAAATCTCTAAAAAAGAATCTCTAGATTCAGAGATTCTTTTAACCCAAAATCTATTTTTTTAAAGCCGAAACAAACGCACCCTATACCGTATTATTAGGTCCTCCTCAGCTATTGATATGAAAGTGTTTATATTAGATTTTTTTTTTATTTACAAACAAAAGTTAAACGAGGTCAGTTCTACGCAATTTGAGACCTAAAACAAACATTAAAGTTGTGCTTGAATTGAAGGTTCAAATAGACGGAATAATTTTTTTTTAAATTACATACATTATAAAATGTTTTTCTAAAATTTGAAATAATAACATGATATATGATCATATAATACTTCAATCACACTTAATTTATTTATATAAAAAAAACATTTACAGAGGCTAGAGATTTCAATATAAAAGAAAATGCTTAATTATACTTTTGGTCTTTCTATTTTAATTTGTTCACGGAATTGATCCCTTCTTTCTAAAATCGAACATTATTGTCCTTATATTTGCATTTTTTTTGCACTTTTGGTCCTTATCCCATGTTTGACTTCCAAAATCGTTAATTTGTTCAATTATTTTAATGATGTGGACCAAAAACTACTTAGGTGGTATTTCCATCATGAAAATGACATTAACATGTCATCACATCAAATTTTTTAATTGAAAAACAATTAAAACATTTCAGAAATTAAAACAAAAATATTTCATGAAAAATTAAAAGATCAAATTAAATAAATTTTGGGTTCCAACAATAAAACTATAGACCCAAGAATATTCATCTTCTTCGGTGATTTTCCATCTTCAACCTAGAATAAAACTCACAAAAAAAAACCATTACATATATACCAACACTTTTTTCTTTCTCTTATCTCACATCTCTCCTTAAAACATCACTCTATTCACGTAAGCAAGCTCAAATCAAAATCATATATCACAAATGATTTTGAGAAATATTTAACTTGTATTTTCAAGATAAATTTTTATAATAAGGTTCTTTAAACAATGTCTTTATCTTTAGAGTACCCTCTATGTTTTAAAATACATGTCGCATTTTTACAACGTGCGCTATTCACATAAATTAATTTGATCATATTTTTTAACCAATATATAAATACAAATATTAACGTGTAATATGTTATTCGATTCGTCTCAATGAATATTTTTAAAATATCAAGTTTTTATACTCTCTCAGTCTCAAATTATAAGTCGCTTTGGGAAAATAATTTGTTCCAAATTATAAGTCGCTTTACAATATCAATGAAACATTAATGTTACTTCAATTCTTTAATTTATCTTTCTCATAACATTTATTAAGGACAATTTAGAAAACAACTCATAATATCTCTTTTACATACAAAATTAATTATACTTTTTAATATGTGTGAAAGAACAAAAACAACTTATAATTTGGAACGAATATAGAGTACTTTTTTATAATAGATAATTAAGACATCAAGTGTGAAGTTTTTTTTGAAGGAAAGTGTGAAGTTGTTGACACCGTGTATTTAAAAACTGAGAGAATAATTATTAGCATGTTATTTATTAAAAAATAAAAAATAAGCCAAAACAAAGATGAGTGCTATGTATAGTCACTTTCTTTTTAACACATTAGATTATCTAACATTCATTTTATTTAGTGAAATTTATATGAGTATCATGCATTAAAATTGAATCTCACATAAAATGGTAAGATCCACATAAGTTTCATAAAAGAGTATTCTTCCGGTCATATTTATAAGCAAAAAACAATTTTTTAAATACATTGAATAACTAGTAGATTTGGTCATAATTATGGATCAAATACATTAGTTATTCAATGTATCTAAAATGTTGTTTTTTGTTTATAAATATGATCGAATGGAGTAAGTGATAAAAAAAGTATCGAAAAAGTGTTAAGTGTTAACATTTCTGCGAAACAAATGCACCCATGACCATGATGTTGGGGTGAGTATTTAACAATCATAAATGGCTTTCTTTGAGTGGTTTAAAATTATTGAATTTAGTGTAACTTTGTTTGATTTCTAACCGCCACCTTATCGTGGCGTTAGGACTTCAAGAGGAAACTCCAATGCTTTTTTTCAACTTATGAACATAGGTTTGTGTCGATCCCCAATCACCATCATTGTCACCGTTTCAGAAAAATCTAACAATGAAAACGAGACTTACTGGTATTAGTTGAAATTTGGAAAATTGAAACTTTCAATTTTATGGATCTTAATCCTCTAAAATCAACAATTCATTTTTGAGAGTACAACGATTGTCTAAAAAAAATAACAATTCATTTTTTTTCTATTAAAAAATATTTGTTTTGTTTCTTTAAACAATGTCTAAGGCATTGGTAGCATTTTTTTTTATTTCTGACAAAAAGAAATACATTCATTCAAATTGATAGAGTACATCATATATAAACATTGCTAAAAATATAAAGGGTGAATCTGCGAACAAATTCACATCACCCAAGTTAATAGTATATAACGGTAAAATGCCTACAAATAATATGTTTAAATTTAAGTCACCGAAATTCACATGCTTCCGGATCTGCAACGTTGACGCCCAAATTATTGATTGAATTTTTAATTGACTAATGTCGATATTTCAATATGAACTAAACGAACACCGCACAAGACGCGAAATCAAACGCCATACAAGACGATGAACAACACAACGCCACACTTAGATGACGAAATCACAAAAAACACAAAAGAAAAAACTTGATATATGTGAAAACCACTTATTTAGATTGAAAGAAAAGATGACAAAAAGACGTAGATGAGGTGATTTTAGCTCAAAAGATGTCATAAATGTTGGGGAGCTGCAATGAGATAAACATACATGACTCTTAAAAGACTTATACACCACATCTACACCAAAAATCTTAAAGCAATGAGTATATATGTCACCTCTCTTATATATTTAATGTTTCCTCTATTACTAGTTGATGTGAGACATAATCACCACATTTGATTTCTCAACACTAAAACCTCTTCTACTCGATAAATAAATATAAAAGAAAATTTAAAGAGAAGTTTGAGTTTCTCTCATTAAAAAACTTGGGCCGGCCACTTGTTACATTTTCTTTATTAGTATTTAAAACGTTGGACTGCAATTTCATCCTAGAAGTAGACAGAGTATACTCGAGTCAATTCTATGTTCGGTTAAGTTTCTAAAATGTTGACTTGCGACCAAATCCACGTGGCCAATTGATAAATCCTATCAAACACCATCATTTCGTAACGCAAAAGAAGCACCAAAATAAATAAAAAACGATTCATTATCGCGCCTTTGCCATCAATGTCTCTTTCATTTCACACCACCCTTCTCTTCTTCTTCTTCTCCATCTAAACGAAACCTATTCTCAAAACAAAAACCATAGTTACTATAAAACTCTTTAGTCAGAAAAATAAAACATAACAACGTTATGGCTAGTGGTTGGGTTAAGTCATTACAATGCAAATCAAGAGCATTTGAAGATGTTTATCATCCTTATCCCAAAACCCTATTATCAAGTGCTAGTTGTCGAAGAACTGTTCAAGGCATCAAAGATATCGTTGAAATTCCAAAGCCTAAAAAACCTAAAACATCCTTAGAAAAACATTCTAGTTCAAAATTAAAATATCCAACCGAAAACAAATCAGAAACACCAACCATGAACCGTTCACGAAGCATGACAACGACAAAAACTTCATCGTCTTCACGTGCAATCACAGAACTACCTGAAGGACACCCATCACGTAACGTTGTTGATATCATCTTTCATACAAGCTGGGGAAACAATGAGTTTCCGGGTCGGGTTGAAATGATATTCAAGGTGCAAAATGGAGCAAGAACAATGTCACGGTTTGAAGAGTTTCGTGAAGCGGTGAAAACACGCGCTGGTTCTTCTGTGGCTGATTCTGAAGAGAATGCAAGGTGTGTTGCTGATGGAAATGAGGTGATGCAGTTTCATTGTTTGGGTCCTGCTGAAGACGGTGGGTCCCATGGGTCGTGGTCGTTTCCGGAGAGGAAGGGGGCGGCGATATGCACATTTTCCGGGAGCGGTGGTGCGCATGAGAATAGCGGTGGTGGGAAGGGAAGAATGGCGATGCTGGTGTGTAGGGTTGTGGCGGGTCGGGTTTCTAAGCGGGTTGGATATTTGGATTCGTTGTTGGATAAACGAGTTGGGTTTGACTCAGTGAGTGGTGATAATGGTGAGTTATTGGTGTTTGACTCGCGTGCTGTATTGCCTTGTTTTCTTATTATTTACAGGTTGTAAAAATAAAAGAGAAACATATATATTTGAAATATTTCCATTGTTTGATTTGAGATCCTGAAATGCATTTATAGAATTGCATAATGGATGCAATATTTTTTCGGTTTTGGCTAATATTTTAGTGTTATGTAAATTACAGATTGGTTTGATAAATGATTGTTTGATTTACCTTTCTGTTTTTACATTGTTAGTAGTAAATTTGATGTGAGTGTAAATCAAATTATTCTTGCATGTTCGTTAAAATTTGTTGATAAGGTAATATAGAGAGGTGGAAATGAAGAAGTATAGCGCAAGTCACGCAATGTTAAGCTTTGCTTGTGTGATAATGAAATTATATTATATGATGTAGAAGTAGCTATGAAGAGTCTTCGGTTACTCTTGCCAGCACTACCACTTTCTTTAGTTTGCTATGCTATTTATTTTCAACGTGTTTTATCTTTTTATTTAAGACAATAATTTGTTCGAACACTCTAGGGTCGACCTAATGGTATCAATTAGTGATCTTTCATGTGTGTTGGTGATTAGTGTGGGAAAACATGTCAACCCCCTCACCCCGGTTTTACGTCCTTCCGTCATCAACTTGTTTAAAAATACCAACTTAAATATTTCATTTAATCGATGTTATAAGTAAAAATTAATTTTTTTAAAATATATTAAATAACTAATATATTTGATATATCTGTTTGTTAAATTTTGGCATATAATAATCACCGAAGAAAGTAGATGGCTTGAAATTTTACTAAAATGACGGCAATGGTCATAATAAAAAAATAAAAAAATTGGAACCTGCTCTACCTCGTTCGGCCGGTTCGGTTTAAGTAATAAAAGAAAGAGATAATTTAACTATCTGATTCCATTTTAAAATAGACAAAAAAAGCTTCGTAGATTTTTGCATCATCAATTCTTAACGATGAAGGTAGATTGTTTGCTTATTACAATTATTATTTTTTTACAAAAAAAAGGGTAGATGGTTTGCTTAAGGAAGATTACAAATTAACTTTTTTATGTTTTATAGCAGTTAAATATTAGTACGTGCATTCGAAGATAAAATATCAGCAACATAACCAAATTCATCCATGATAAAAAAGTTGTCTTTCTTTAATCGACTCTATGGCATGGAAATGAACAAGGATACATGCGATTTTATTACTTTGATCAAAGTGATTATTCCTAGCTAGTTATACTTTATCTTTCCCTCAACAAGCATTCTTTCCACATGAAAAACTTGGGGCAAATTAAAGCATTGGGTCTCAATATCCAACCTATAAAAATGCAATGAACGTTATCAAAAGATAAAGAAAAAGAAAGGAGCTGAATAAAATGGAATTCCAATTGAGAAAGCACCAATGTTGAGAGTGACCAATCATTCATTTTTCATCTTTCATCTTTTGAGAGTCACAACACTCAAAACATTCGATTAACACATACAAGGGTTTCCCGTTCAACCGCTCACGACCCTGTCACATTATTCATATAAATCATTAGCACATGGTTACATAACTTAATGTTTCATAGGAAAAATAAAATAAAAAATCCAATTATGTTAGTGAACATGAACAAATATTGAATGAGATACTTCTAGTTATATCATACCTTTAATTCTGGTAATTCAATTACACATGCACACTCAACAATCTCTGCACCAACACGTTCTGAAAGACAAGAAAAAAACTACATGTGAACATATCTTTTTTACTTAGGCATTTGTGAATACTATTTGATAACGGAGATGTAATACAATGACATACTATGATTTAACCACTTTTAATTGAATTATTAGAATTTGCAAAAGAATTAACCTAGCAAGTCCATAGCAGCACAAAGTGTTCCACCAGTAGCAATCAAATCATCTACTACTAAAGCTCGTTCACCATGTTCAACTCCTCCAACATGCATCTCAAGACAATCCCTTCCATATTCCAATATATACTCTTGAGAAATAATTTTGCCTGGCACCAAACAAACTATTTCTTAGCGAAAAATCTGAGAAAAGTATGTTGAAAGAACAATCGAAAGTCGAAACTATACATACCAGGCAACTTTTTTGGTTTCCTCAATGGTACAAATTTTGCTCCTATTGCCAATGCAATGGGAGGACCAAAAATAAAACCCCTGGCTTCTATACCTGCGAAACATGGAGGAAAAAAAAATCATTTTCTCTTAGGAAAGAGTCTAGAATACATCAATGTATAGAGGATAAAATGATGACAATATTTCTATTTAGACAAAATTGGAGATTATTAAATTGTAGATTACAAACCTAAAATGATGAAGACGTTTCAACATCTACAAATTATAATTGTTCTTTGTGTTCATATTTTAAATTGCCATACGCTTTTTCATTTTCAACACTATCAAACACATTTTTATCTATGTATGTAATCAAATAATCATTTTTTTTTTTGAAAAGAAGTCAACTCATTATTCTACAATTTATCTTTCATACCATTGTACATTTAATTCTTCATTTTTTTTTTGAGCAAACATTTAGTGAGGGCAACACATAGTTTTAAAAGGAAAAGTTAAATTTATTGAATTACTAATAAACAAATAATTAACTTATTGGAGGCACCTTTCTCAAAAAAAAAAAAACTTATTGGAGGCACCAAACCCCAATAACTAACGTAAATCCCTTCCTCGTCAACATTGTACAAAATACATGCAGAATTGGTGTGTGCGTAAACTGATGAATGCTATTTTTTTACCAAAAGAGTAAAAATTGTATCACATTACAATGTTGAATGTCACATTCTTTTGACATTAAAATTTTGATGTCAAATATAGTGTCCTTTAATTTGTGTATATTTTGAATGCTTTAAATTATCTATAGTATATATAAAGGAAACTACCCCTTTCAGCACACTTTTGGGTTGAAATTTTCTTTCCAAAAATACCCTTAATTTTAAATACAAATAACACATGTAACAAATAGATAAGAATAAATTAAAATATTAAAACAAATTTAACAAACACGATATGAATATATGATTATATGTTTTTTTTCCTTTATTATTTAAAAAGTATAACAAACTAGATAAATATATTTATACTTACTTTTTCATTATTTCAATTATACTCTTAAACAATTTTTCTATAATAAAGATAAAGATCTAGGGGTGACATTGGGTCAAGTAAAATAGGCCCAAACAATGAGAAACATACTCATATTGCTAGATCAAGTGGTGTATACAAACGGGGGGGTACTTTAATTAATGAGCAAGAAAATTCTAGTTGTGCTAAAGAAAATGGAGCTACAGTCAAAGCTTGTGCAAAATTGGATAGCTCTCAATCTAATATTGCTCTCGACATCAATTCTAAGGGAGGTGGAAATGGCAATAAGTCCAAAGTTACTAATGGAGATGATTCTTCACAACAACATGCAAGTATTGCAACTCCTCGTGAGGAATTTTTTTGGCACATGTTGTGAATAATAATAAAGAAGATCATGACAATATTAGTAGCATGGATGGGGAGGATCAACACATGGCACAAACCCATGACATTCAAATGCATATGAACTAATGTGGTTTTCACATGCAATGTTTCTGTATCCTTTTATTTATTCTTTAATGATTGTGATTTCTTGGAATTGTAGGGGTGCTCAAGGATTGAATTTTCGTAGAGTACTAAATAATTTTTGCAGGAAAAACAAAGTGGATGTGGTGGCTTTGCAAGAAACCCGGTGTAGCGGTAGTGTAGCTCGTAAGGCAATCAAAAAGCTTGGGTTCAAGAATCACATTGTGTCTGAAGCTTAAGGTTTCTCCGGAGGTATTTGGTTACTTTGGAATAGGCCAGATATTGAGTTTGAGGTTATTCAGAATAATTTTCATTTTATTCACATTAAAGTTAAGGAAAAAGATGTTGATCCTTGGTTTCTTACGGTGGTTTATGCGAGCCCTCGTGGTAATGAAAGAGATACTACTTGGCAGCAATTAAGGGGACTTGCCGCTAATATTCAAGATCCTTGGCTGATGATGGGGGACTTCAATGAGATTGCTAGTCTTGATGAGAAAAAAGGTGGAGCTCAACATGATATTAGAAAATGCTTAAATTTTTCCAATTGGATTAATGAGTGTAGATTGATGGAGGTCACAACTACGGGAACTAAATTTACTTGGAGGCCCAAAGTGGAACGGGCGTGATAGAGTTTTCGAAAAATTAGATCGTGTTCTCTGTAATGTTGAATGAAGATTAAGATATCACGAGGGTTTTGCTAAAGTCCTTCCAAGGGTTCAATCTGATCACCATCCTATTATGGTGCTTATGGAGGGGGAGCCTTCCAATAGGGGTAATCGTCCTTTCAGGTTCGAGGCGGCTTGGATCACTCATAAGGATTTTCATAGATTTTTGCATGAGAAATGGGGAAGAGGCTCTGACTTGCTTCACATTATTTCTAACCTTACCCCTCAGTTGAAAGATTGGAACCATGAAACTTTTGGGAATATTTTTAGAAGAAAGAAGGAGGTTTTGGCTAGGTTAAACGGGATTCAGAACAGTCAAAACTATGGGTATAGTCATTTTCTTGAGGAACTTGAAAAGGATCTTCAAGAACAACTTGCGATTACCCTTTATCAAGAAGAATGTCTTTGGTTTCAAAAGTCTCGTAGCAAGTGGATTGTAGATGGAGATCAGAACACGAAGTACTATCATGCAAAAACAATCATTAGAAGGCCTAAAAATTAAATTATGTCTCTTCGAGACGACTCTGGTGATTGGGTTGATGACCTAGACAGTTTGAAAAATCTTGTTTGAAGTCTCTATACAAACTTGTTTAAAGAAGATACTCCTGTTCGTGATTATATCGCTTCTTGGAACACATATCCGAATGTTGTTGAGGAACATCACGAAAGACTTAGTGCTATTATCCAACTTAATGAGTGCAAAAGAGCTTTATTTGACATGAGCCCTCACAAAGCTCCTGGAGAGGATGGCTACCCTGTTGTCTTTTTTCAGCAGTGTTGGGATACCGTTGCTGATTCGCTATTTAAATTTGCCAACCAGGTTTGGGTAAATCCTTCTCTTATCTCTTTTATTAATAATACTTTGATTGTGATTATTCCAAAATTAGATAAACCTGAATTTGTTTCACAATTTAGGCCTATTTCCCTTTGTAATGTTATCTATAAAATTATTTCTAAGGTGATTGTTAACAGGATTAAACCTTTGCTTGATAGAATTATTTCTCCATACCAGTCTAGTTTTATTCCAGGTCGAAGCATTCACCACAATATTATTGTGGCTAAAGAGATGGTGCACACCATGTCTAAAATGAAAGGTCAAAAGACATTCATGTCTATCAAAATTGATTTGGAAAAAGCTTATGATCGTCTTAATTGGAACTTTGTGAAGAATTTTTTAGAGGAGTGTAAATTTCCTCTGCAAATCATCCAAATGATTCATCATTGCATTTCTTCCCTGTCGTACAAAATAATGTGGAACGGTGAAAAAACTAATACTTTTTATCCTTCTAGAGGAATTAGACAAGGGGACCCTCTTTGCCCTTATCTTTTTGTTATTTGTATGGATAAATTGTCTCACATGATAGCTGATCAGGTAGAAGCTAATTACTGGCTTTCTATGCGTGCAGGCAGGTATGGTCCTCAAATCTCTCATTTACTTTTTGGTGATGATCTTTTTCTTTTTGCAGAAGCCTTGATACTTTTTGTCAGGCTTCTGTTCAAAAGATTAATAGGAATAAAACCCATGTGTATTTTTCCAAAAATGTTGATACCCAACTTCGTGAGGAAATTTTACAACACACAGGTTTTAATCAAGTAAATAGTTTAGGCAGGTACCTTGGAGCTAACCTTGCTACAGGGAGGAGTTCCAGAGGACATTTTAATCATATTGTTAACAAAATTCAGAGTAAGTTGAGTGGCTGGAAACATAAGTGCTTAAGTTTTGCAGGTAGAATCACTCTCACTAAGTCTATCCTCAACACGATTCCTTACTACCATATGCAATATGCTAAGATCCCTAAGACCATTTGTGATGAGGTTGATAAAATTCAGCGTGGTTTCGTGTGGGGTGATTCAGATCAAGGTAGGAAAGTTTATTTTATTGGTTGGGATGTTTGTTGTCTGCCTAAAATTGATGGAGGTCTTGGATTTTGACAAGCTCATAATATGAATGAGGCTTTTCTCATGAAGATTCTCTTGAACTTGATTAACAATCTGGACAACCTTTGGTGTAGAGTCCTTCGTAGCAAATACGGGCGTGGGAAAGATCTCACTGTCAATATTAGTGTGCAGCCTTATGAATTCCTTATGAATAACTTGCCGGATGACACTGTTAGTAGGGTTCTTGCTCTCCCAACTCCTACAGATGATAATGGTCTTGATACTATTGGGTGGAGTGGAACCAATACCCACCAGTTCACAGTTCAAAGTGCTTATTCTCTGCAACATCAGAATTGTCTAACGGTGGAGGGTGACTGGAAGATTCTTTGGCAGTGGCACGACCCACGTCGTGTTCAAACTTTTATTTGGTTGGCTATTCATGGGCGAATCCTTACTAATTTGCGAAGAAGTAGATGGGGTGTTGGGATTTCTCCTACTAGCCCATGTTGTGGGAATGATGATGAAACTGTCCTTCATGTGCTTTGTGATTGCATTCATGCAACTCAAGTATGGCTTCATATTGTTCCCTCAAATTTTAAAACTAACTTTTTTTCCTTTGATTGTAGGGATTGGTTTTTCAATAACCTTAACAGCAAAAAGGTTGGGATGGCAGACCACCTTCATGACTACGTGCTGGTATTTGTGGAAATGGAGGAACAAAACTATCTTTGAAGCTGATTTCCAAAGGCCGAATAATCCAAATATTTTAATCTAGAGATTCGTTAAAGATATTGAAGACTACAACTTGGAGCACCTTCACAGAGGGCCTAAGGTGAAGGACACTATCTACATAGGATGGAAACGACCTCAGGAAGGTTGGATCAAGCTCAACAGTGACGATGCCTGCAAGGATCTTGGTCATATTTCTGGTTGTGGTGGTATTTTCTATAATGCAAATGGTAAATGGATTAAAGGTTACACTAAGAAGATTGGAGCTTGTGATGCCCTACATGCTGAGATGTGGGGATTGTATTTGGGTATAGAGATGGCTTGGAGGGAGCATTTTGATCATCTTATAGTGGAAAGCGACTCGAAGATATTGATCGACATGATTTCTGACAAGTTTAAGTTTAATGAGAATATCCCTATTTTAGTTCAACGTATCAGGAAGCTGTTGAGAATGGACTAGCATGTGAAAATCAACCATACTTGGCGCGAAGGAAATAGAAGTGCTAATTGGCTTGCTAATTTTAGCATTTCTGTGAATCATTTGATTTTGATTATTTTGGAGACTCCTCCTAATGAGCTTCAAAAGCTCATGTTTGATGATATTTCCGGGGCTTGCATGCCTAGGAATGTCCGTTTAATTTCGTAGTTTTTTTTCTCTTGGGCTTTGCCCTCTTTTTGCACCAAAAAAAAAAAGATAAAGACTATTGTTCATGTCATTAAAAAAAACAACAAACATTTGTATTTTTATTTTTAACCAAAATCAAAATTTCATAAAAAAAAATATCGTTCATAATTTTCAAACGTTAATGTAATAAAAAGCACAGAAAGACGGACACAGAATACCCGTCTTTTCGCCAGTAAAACATAAGAAACAAATGAGGGAAATACATATGTTATGTTTTGATGTTTAAATAACACAACTCAATTTCTAATATTCAACAATATATACTATGTGATTTTTTTAATGAGCAATATATGCAATGTATAATCAGCTGAAAAGACCCAAAACAACACGAATAGTAAATTTGATGTTTAATTTCTAAAATAGTGAATAGAACACTAGAAACCCGATTATACTTCTTTTGTTTTTTTTTTAATAAAAATTTAGGATGGTAATGGTGCCTCTGTCAAAGGCAGAAAAGATTGATTTTCGTATTCAAACCTTATTTTTTTCACCATTGGACAAAAAACACTTAATTTCAACTATAATTGATCATATTCCTTAGCTGTTTTACGGTGCAACGGCTTCTAAAACCGTTATATCTATAGAGAAAGGAAGTACCAATTTCTAATTCTAACGGCTGCTGCACCGTGGCAAACAGTTGTTGAAGATCTAAATCCATCGTCCAAATGGACTAAAAACAGAGAGAGAAAAATGGACACGCATAAAGACAAAAGATTGTACCCTAATTTAGCATTTTGTTTTTTTGAATGACACCCTAATTTTGCAATCTAGTAAAATTTAATAATCAAGAAACGTTAAATAACTAGTGGAAGAGAAGGGCCTAACAACAATTTAGTGGTGGTAGCTCATTTTTAAAACTGCACCCATTGTATCAACATCTAAAGTAGTGCACTAGACATGAAATCTACAAATAATATCTCTAGTTCCATTCAATGTCCTCTGCAAAAACCAAGTTGGACCAAAAAAATAAATAAAAGCAGAAACTGTAATTGAAAAAGACAATTTTGTATTCTATTGAAAAAGAAAAAGCACGCTATAGTAGTACTGACTACTATAGTTTCGGCATTTGCATGCGCCAGTGATAAAGAAAATTCATGAGATCTAAGTTGCTAATCAAATTGACCAAAAAAAGAAAACAACAGAATTTGGAAAACAAGAAAAAGACAAGGAAAAACAACAAATGAGGAAATGCATCTCCAAATCTCCAGCAGTAGTAAGTAACATGGAGACAGGTCCACTTTTCACAAGTTGGGGCACCCTTCACCAATGAAGATTTGAAGACAAAATGGAAAAAAAATAACATCTTAAAGAGCATCTACAATACTACAAGAAAGAAACTTATTTTTGGTACTTAAAACTAATATAAATCACTTATTTATAATTTTTTATAGTAGTATTTAATAAGCTCTCGATCCGTGTAATCTAACATCTTACACAAATTTTTTAAACGATCCCCACTAATCATCTATTAATAACCATATATCGTATTTCATTTTTTAATATTGAAGATATGTGCAACCCACAGATAGAGTGAATGCTTATTCGAGATCTTCAACTCATTAAATACTAAAAAAAAATTCTTCTTAATAGTGGTAGTACCTATTAGGTATCAAGTGTTATGGAGATAAGTACTATCGTTAAAGATGGCCTAATTGTGTGATTCATCTATTTAAAATTGACTTGAATAATAAATTTAAAAGTAAAAATCAATTGCAGATGTAAAAACTTCAAGTTGAAATATTATAGAAACAAAAACTATTCTAAAACAATTAAATATGTGAAAATTAGCTATGCACCTCTAGAATTAATTCTACATCTCTAAATCAATTTCACCTCCTCTATTGAGTGAAGCCAAACATACACTAACAAAACTTCATTCAAATTTCACAAAGTAATGAATGGCACACCCACTAACCACTGCTCATATTCAAACAAAATATAACAAGATACACAGTCACTTCCATTTGACAATGTCTCTTGAAACCATTCCAAAAGACAGCCACAAACTTATGCAATACAGTATAGAGCAATGATTCTATCATGGACCACACACAAACTTATGCAATACAGTTATTATGACTATAGTATCAATGAAACTCTTCTGTTTACCTGCAACAATAGAAATGTTTTTGCCTTTGTACCGCTCAACGAACAAATCTACAGTGTCCTTAAAGGCTTTGGGATCGAGCAATAGAGTCGTAATGTCTTGGAACATGATACCTGCACATTGTGACAACAATTAGCACAACAAACAAATAAAAATAAATGAAAATAAGTCAGATAATAGATAAGCTCTTTTTCTCAAGTATGAGAAAATTTAAATTTACATAAACAAAAAAAAACTCAAATAGATTGAACTTAAGTGGTTAATAAACTTCACCAAAGTATAAATCGTTTGGGAGAACCGAGTTTATTTCTTGAGTCGAACAACTTTTGACCAGGTTATCCATACTTCATGACCGAACTCCGGATTAACAAGACTCATTTCTTTTAAAAATGGAAGGTTAACACAATAAAAAAATTCAAACAACACAAGAATTCAAAGCCATATTATATTTACAGTATAGTTGCTACTTGCTTGGTCCAACGAAGAAATAAAATAAAATAAAAAGTAAATAAATGGTACAAAAAAAGCTATTATCATTTGGGTCTTCCAATTTATGAAGAAAAAAGGTAATGTTGGAACTGCATATGTTAAACTTTGATGCCAAAGTGGTAGAGAAAATAGGGAGAGAGTAGAGTAGAGTGAAGAAGGAGAAGGAACAAACCTGGTTTTGGGAAATTGGGGACTACACGAATCTTATTTTTGATGCCATGAAGACGGGAATCCTGAACTCTGTAACCTGACATTTTATGATAGATAGAGAAATTGCAACCAAAAAAATATGTAAGCTTCCTTTTTTCTTTCTAGTACAAGAAAATTAGAATGGAGTAGTTGAGTACAAAAGCTAGCTAAAGGGGTAGCAGCAAATATAAGGAGAGTGCACAGCTTGAAAAATACTTGTAATTAAGTTCATAACCATATAGACATATCATTTGGACATAAATATACTCATTTAATTATTTTAAAATATATATTATTTAATTATTTTTTCTTACTACCTTGTTTCAAATATACTTGTGTGACTAAATGCACTAACCAAATAGTGTGACCATGCAATATTTTTTCAACAACTTCTTCAGGGAGGTGTTTATCGAATCAACAAGGATATTTGTACACTTTTCATTTACATTCATTCGACACTTTATTTTTTTTACATATTCCTTTTTCTATCACGTCACAAATTTATCACTCATTATCTCTCTATCTATCATTACAATTTTTTATACCATATTCATATTACATTTTTTGATAGAACTCGATTATACTTCCTCCGTTTCAAAATAAGTATTGTTTTAGCCAATTGCATACAAATTAAGGAATGAAATGCAATAATCATTAGACATAACACTTTTACTAAACTGCCCAAGAAAAAGACAAACTTAAAGTTGCATTGAAAATTGTGCGAGAGAAAACTTGGAGTATTTATTGATGGTAAAGTTGAGAAAAAAACTAAAGTTGTATTGGAAATGTAAAGTGACATTCATTTTGAAACAACTTTTTTTTTGGCTAAAGTGACACTCATTATTGATCATAGAGAGTTTTCACATCAAATAGCCATTGAAACTTATACATGGGATTACGCCAACTAACTCCTAACTAATCTAACTAACATGTAACTAACTTTTACATCTCTAATAGTCTCCCTCGAGCTATATTGTATTAACAACACTTGCAAGTTGGGAATAGAAGGAAAAAAAAATTTACAAAGAGAATTTTGATTCCTTAACTATTGCATATCTTTAAGGATAGAAGTTAAAATACCAATTAGGCAAAAAGAAAGAATTTTGCTTAACCATTTTCTTTATGAATAGAAGTTAGAAATAGGTTAAGAAGAATGAATTTTGAATGTTTAACTATCCATTATTTTTATGGATAGAAGCTATAATGTCAATTAAACTTTTTTGCTTGACACTCCATTTTTCTTATGAATAGAAGTTAGAATGTTGCTTAGGCTAAAAAAAGATATTTTATTGCTTAACTATCCATAATCTTTATAGATAGAAGCAAAAGGCCAATAGGGTCAAAAAGAATGGAAAATATCACCAATTTTTTGTGGTCTTGAATATTTAAACAAAGGCTTGATTTTGATCAACAAAAGACCAAATTGAACCTTCACACAATTGTTGATGATGCTTTCCTTCTCTCAAATGATATAGCTCCAGAGCCTTTAAATTTCGACATGATCATCAAGATTGCTGGCAAAAAGATGAGAAAAAGCTTCAATGCAATAACAGGTACTTAATCTTGAATGAAATATTTTCGTGAAAGAAACACTAGTAAGCCGCTACAAGGTGCCGCTTTCTTCATTCCATCAAGACTCACAAGAGTTTGCACTACTGCAATTGGGAATTTGGGATCGTGAAGTTGTAGAGAGGAATAAGCTTCGATGATAATTTTGAAACTCAATGTAGTTGCATAATTTCTTGGAAAAAGTTTTTGCAGAAATAGTTTCAGTTTCAGACGGTCCATCTTTTCTGCAATCTGTAATTATTGTTAAGAAATTAAGTTTGGAGTGTGAAAACCGAGAAAGTATGATGCTGAGGCAGAACTGAATCCGATCGGATTGAAAGACGAGTGTGTTGGAGATGAATATCAACCAAAGTAAAAAAAAAATCTGGAAATTTAGATTCTTGATCAGAAACTTCGAGAATCAAATAGAAAGAAGTAAAAATAAATCAATGAAGTTTCGGTGAAAATTTTCTCAAGATAATGTTGAGAAAGAATTTAGCGGAACAATTATTCTCTCTGATACCATATTACAGATTTTTTATATCATATCACAATTTTTATAGATCACATAATTTAGAGGAAAATACATAAAAGTGAGCATGCTTCTCACGTCATCGTCATTCCTAAGCTACATCTGACTGAACTGCACTCTTCCGACTGAGCTGATTGATAGACGTCGATACTCAACATCGACCACCCTCCTTGTGTCTTTGTGGTTGAGTTGACGGTTAATTTGATCAAGTTGATCCTTCAATCTGGAGAACGTGACATCATCTCTGTTGTTTTCGTATTTAAAAAATTATACCAAACGAATTTGCTAGGGTGAGTCACGACCAGGTCACTTTCTTTAAGACGTTTCGCGGCACTAACTAAGTTTGTGCAAGGTAGACTAACAACCGCGCCGCCTCCAGGATAAAACAACCCAGATCACTGTTACGATTACGTACTGGCACAGTATGTAATCGCTCGAGAGTTTACACCTCTATATGGTTTAATCGTTCGATTAAAAACCACTCGAATATGGTACGTAACCACTCTTATTGAAACCGAAGGGACATAAAGGAGGAGAGGAGAAAGAATGACTCATTAACACAAGTCGAAGGGAGAAGAGAGGAAAAGCGCAGGAAGCATCAACTACGAATTTCGGTGTGTAGAATGAGTGGGGCGAGCTCTCCTTTTATAGGCAGAGTTCGTAACAAAAAAGGAGTGACTTGGGGATCAAGTCGGGTTGATCCTCAAGTAACCGCGTTTTCGTTTCTTAATTAGATATATCCGGAACTTTCTGGATACACGTTTTGCATCGGGTCGGTTTGTAACAAATTAATTGTTACGTGTAGCGCTTTCGGATAATGATAAAATAATTAATTAATTAATTTAACATTTCCAAGTGACAAAAAAATATATATCATTTTGACCCACGACCCAAGCCCAAGCCCAAGCCCAAGCCCAAGCCCGGCCCGGCCGGTCGAACGGCGGCGCGTGTGTGATACATATAGTTTTGTAAGTGTTCACCCGTTCACAAAAGTGGGTACCCCAAGGGTACACCCTTGGAGGTCACTCTTTCCTTATATAAACTCTTACTAGTTGGGGTGACTCTCCAATGTCGGACATTTTTAAGTCACACACGCACACTAGTTCTTACTTGTGTTTTTCTATCCAATTTCTCACTAGATTTAACTAGTGTTCCAACAATCCCAAACCCTCATTAGATGTGACAGTTTTCCTCCGTTGTAGTAAATTGCAACTAGTTTGTTGTTCAGATCAAGGACCAAAATTTCCATGATTAAATGGTGTGGTTTACAACATATGAAAACAAGCACACTAATTTACAGAAGTTTATGTGCATCGTGCACCACATAAACTATCAGTGCAATGTGAAATAAATAAAAAATCATGTACTGCACTGGTTCATATTATATAATTTGAACTCCCCTCATCCTGTGAAGAACGAATTTAACACAATCTTGAAATAGTTCGGATTATATAAACCGAACAATTCTATGAATAGTTCGGCTTATATAAACCAAAATGGTTCAGAGTTTGGAAGGGTACTTGCTGAACATGAGTTACTCATTGAACACGTTTTTTCTTTGGTATTGACTGGTCAGACAATGTCTTACCACATTTTTTGACCGTAATTAATGATCTTTTACACTCTATGCACCATATTTCTTAAATTCCACCCTATAAATACTCATCAATCCTTCACGAATTCTTAAATTCCACCCTATAAATACACACCTTTCATACAAAAAGGTTACTTTAGCGTCTTAAGGATTGTATTAATGGGCAAAAGACATGGGGCCACTCTGCAAATTTGCACCATTTGTCTCGTTGATATGCTTGGATGTAAGGTTGACCACTAAAGTCTCCTTCACCCTAGAAAGGAAACAAACCTTACCCCAATCTCCTTTTCTTGCACCACATGTTTAGCATAAGTGTTTAATATTTTTGTGTAATAAACTTCAATGTTAATGTAAATGTACTATGGAAGATATGATATATTAATAAATGAGAGTTTTATTCATTTTTTTTGTCTCTTTTAATTTTGGTTATTTTCAGTTATGTGTTTTTAATATTATATGCAATGTTGTTTTACAATTTTGGGAATATAATGTTTCGGCTTATATAATCTGAAATATTGTTTAAATTATATTTGTCGAGCAAAGAGAAATTTTTAAAATAATAGGGCGCATGAGTAACACATAGGGTGAGAAAAGTAATAGTCTTCTCTTTGGGTCAAGTGATACGAGTTGGATTCTTAGAGTTTTTTTTATTTCTTTCATCTGGGTGATATTTAAAAATTGTTCTTCTCTCTTTCTATTTTGCTCATTTCCACCTGAAACTTTTAAAAATAACCCCAACGTGACTTAAATCACCCTCAGTAGACCCAGCGTGACTTAACTTGCGTAGAAATCCGGTGTGAGTTAACTCAGACTGACCCCCAACGTGAGTTAACTTTCGTTAGTTTCAGGTATGATAGCAGAACAGTAATTCTTGACATAATTGATGTTTTTTTAAGCACCTAAACACCACATTATGTTTTTATTAAGCATCTAAACACCGCATTCATTCTTTCTTTCATATAATCATTTTCATCCAATCATTCAACCATTTTCAAAATTAATTATAACTTAAAATACGCAAACTCAAAATCAATTCGAAAATTATCCAAATGTCATAGAAAAATGCGCAAATGCACAAATGTCACATAAATATCATTTACATTACATCAAGAGACAAAAAGTCATAAAAAAACTAAACATATAAAATAAAATAAACACAAAAAAACCATCAACCACTACCCCTCATTCTCCTCCGGACTTTAACTCTCACTCCTCCCATCCCTCCTTCTGCTCCGGACAATCTGTAGCTCGGTCACCGGGTGCATATCATCCTGGATTTTCATCATCATACTGTGATAGTATGGATGTGGATTGGGATAACACAACGCCTCCTTAGTAATGCCGTAGATGTTCCGCATAACCTGGAGTGGGTTGGGAAGCTCTCTCGCATACTCCTCCTGACATATCTACACAACATAAAGCAATGCAAAAACTCAATTAATTTGTTAATGAGACATATTATCAAAGACCTAGAGTTAAACATAAACATTATGAATACACTGTGTCATTTCAATCTTTAAACTACCACATTGCACTCAAACTTACTATAATCAACCTTTTCAATTAATTTCTAACTAATTTGATCATTAACATGCAAAAGATCAATTAATTTTTTAATGAGACATTTTATCAAACAACTAGAATTAAACATAAACATTACGATTACATTGTGTCATTTAAATCTCTAAATTTCCGCATTGCACTCAAATGTACTATAATCAACACTAACAATTCAATTTCTAACTAATTTCATCATTAACATGCAAAAAACCAATTAATTTTTCATTAAGACATTTTATCAAACACCTAAAGTTTAACATAAACATTATGAGTTCATTGTGTCATTTCAACTCTAAACTAGCACTCAAACTTACTCTAATCAACATTAACAATCCAATTTCTAATTAATTTCATCATTAAGAAGCAAAAATCTAACATGCAAATCAACCATAAAAACCTAAAATTTAACAACTTTTATAAAAAAAATCTAACATTTCAAACAAAAAAAGTGAAATGATCATAATCACTTACTTGATGTTGGAGTAAAAGTTGAACTTGATTTTCTTGAGTTTGTGGGAATTCGAGTTTGGAGGAAGAAGTTGAATTTTGCTTGGTTTTGAAACACAATGGGTATATTGTGTTGCTATTCTAATGTAAAACAGAACGCAACGTGAGTTAAGTCATGCTGGTACAAAACGGGAGTTAACTCACACTAAATTTCTACGCAAGTTAAGTTACATTGGCTCTACCGAGCATGAGTTAACTTACGTTTGGGTTATTTTTGGAACTTTGAAGTGGGAATGAGCAAAATGGTTTGATAGAAGAGCAATTTTCGCAATATTTTGGACCTTTATTAAAAAAAAAGCCTATTAGTAAGTTTACGGGCTGGTCGAGCTAGTTTGGGTTCCGACAAACCCAAAATAAGGAATTGACCGAATATACTCATAACAGCCTATAAAATTCACCGAACAAACAATGAACCGTTTTAATTCGAATCGAATATATAAACTTGCGTCGGATTGGTCAGGTAATAAGAGTTTATCTAACATATGTGTAACTAAGAGTAGCAATTTTTTTTATTAAAAACAACAATTATTATTTACTTAAATGTTACTATCATTAATATAAAATATGCTTAAACTTATTGATATATACAAATTTGCAAATGGTAAAAAAACTCTCTGAAAATAATGTAAGTATAAGCTTTTTATATTAAGGAGTTAAGTATAAGCTAGTAGGTGGATCCATCTTCCCAAAAATAAACAGAGCCTGGACGAATGCCAGCTCAGATTAAAAGCGACATGAGCACAAATTCATTTCATACTTGTGCGGTGGGCCCACATTGACACACCGCCACATCATACTCTTCACTGTCAGTGTCAACCATTCACTTCAGAATCAAAAAATTTAGTCACCCTTCACTTAAAACAAAACATTAGATGTTTATTTTGAATATTTTCCTTGAATAGTTCTTGAAATGCTGTGGACCATTTTTGTCAAAATGATATATTTATCGAATATTTACAGTTATGCTGGTTATCAACCAACTATCCTTAAAAAAATAAGATCAACCAACTAGTCATTTTTTATGTGTCTATATTATTATTTAGTCTTTATAATTAATTATATCAAATTTTATTTCTAGCATTTGTACTCGTTTTTTAAGAGGTAGTACTTGTACTCGTTGTTTAGTCCCTAAAATATAGACTAAACACATACAATTTTAGACTTTGCAAAGAGTTAAAAGTGAATACAATTACAAAGACTAGAAACAGAATATATAAATTTTATAGGACTAAAGACATGTTTTTTTTGGTTTGAAATAAGGACTAAAGACATGGTTAAATCTTATTTAAACTAGGGTAGCGACTCATGTCATGTACGATTTTTTTCTTTCTTTCCGGTTACATGAAAAAAAGACAAAGCAAAAACAAAAATAAAAAAGACACTATTGGCCGCAATGGTAACCAACACGCATACTGTCTGCCATAAGTAATAAACGAATCTCAACTGGAGAATTAATCACAATCAATAGATCACTAGTAGACCTTGTTCCAAGTTTGGCTAAGAAGTCGGCACACATATTACCCTCCATGAGAGTGTGCCATAGTTGAAAAGTCCAATCTTTAGCCATATACTTTCAAATAATAGTTATCTCATTTTCATAGTGGTGAACGAAAGCATCATCATGTTGCACTAGGTGAATGGTATGCATGAAATCATTGTAACAAATAATGTCTCTTAGACCTTCATCCCAACAAATTTGAACCCCATGCATTAATGTCAAGATTTCGACATGAAAATTATTTGAGTAGTCAATATTACCATGAAAGTCACATATAAATTGGTCTCAAATTAAACCACCAAATCTTGACATCCCAAGGTTGATTTTAGCACTACCATCCACATTAAGAATATATGTCATGTACGAGATATATTATCTACTTTCCTATTAATCAATTAATTAATTGTTTATGGGAAAATTTTCCTCATGTCATGTATGAGATATAACTATTTGCAGTCTCATATATACATACTTTCCAATAAACCATTTTCTTCTTTAGCCAGTAACATTTGGAGGAGATGGTTAGAATTTACATATTCTTTTAGTTTAATGAGAGATTTTGGATTCGAATCTAATTATAGGTATGCAGTAATATTAAATTTTTTGAGAGAGAACCTAATAATCCATTGCAGCAATACCCGACTCTATTGAAAAATATAAATATAGCTGTAATAAAAACTTTATAAATATAATAAATACTCTCTAAAATATATAATAAAAAAAATCTATTTAGTCTCTATTAAGATGTGGAAATTTTATTGACGAATTTTCATATAATTTTGGAATTAAGTTGATTTTTTTTTATATATTTAAGAACTATTAGTTTTAACAATGGAATTGTTTTTTATTGGGAAAAAACTATTTATAACTTTGTGGTTATATTGAAGAGCGATAAATTGTTGGCTGATTTCATTTTCAAAATAAATTACATTCTGAGATTGGAAGGATCCTCCCAAAATCACGACTTTCATTTAGAAGATTTCCCATGACAAGTTTTTGACTAATCACGAAGGGGGGAGGTCAGAGGTATTCCTAATACTGACGATTGTCCTCGTTGCAGGCAAGCTCTTGAGACAATTATGCATTGTGAGATAATCAAAGATCTCTGGAAGAATTTTATTACTATGAGATAGACAATTATCATAGTGCTTTCTTTAACCTTGCCTTCTCTCAATGGATTGACATGAACTTATAAACTACTTCTATTGGTTTTGGACAATGACATTGACCTTTATTCTTTGCTACATACTATGACCAACATGATTTGGCTTGATAGGAATAAACTTATTTTTTCAAGAACAATAGTGCATCTTGGCCAATTAATGGCATTCTTAACTCCCAATTATATATCTTCCATCTTAATCTCCTCATCAAGCTCCCTAGTGACTTGGATGATAGTCGTGTGGAAACTAATATGAATTGTTATCTACCCCTATAAATGTCCTTAACCTTAAAGTTGATGTTATAATTGTATTGGCATAGGCGTGCCTCTGCTTATGGTGATCTCCTTCGAGACTCTAACGGTCGCTTTATTTGTGGATTCACTTGCAATTTTGATAGAGCCACTTCAATTTTGACTGAGCTTTCGATTTTGGCTCATGGTCTTTGGTTTGCCTGTAGTATGCTCGTTCATTATGGATTCTTTAGTGATTATTATTACGGTTACTATGATACATTCTCATAATCTTCATCTTGAACCTCTAATTGAAGGAGTTCTTGTTTTAATTGATCTTGCTAACTCAGATTGCTCGGTCAACCATAATTTTCGTTAGGAAAATATGACTGCTGACAAGTTGATGAATCTGATCCATGATGAGAATTTTGGTGTTAAGAGTTTTTCCATCTTAACCAACTTCAATTTATTATGACGATAATTTTATAGGAACCTCATTCCCTCGTTTATTGTAAGATATAGTTAGAGATTTGTTAGAATTGGGTTAAGGTTGTCAGAAGTTAGTTATGATTAGGTGAATGTTAGTTATATTAGTTACATTGAGATCACTGTGTAAAGGTGTATCCTACTCTAATTATATCATATTCTTCATTCTATTAATTCGAAGCAATTCATCTTTTTCTCAACCATGCTTCTTAGCATGATATTTAAATCCTATTATTTTTTTAAGAAACCAAACCAACCCACTAAAATTGGTGCTAGAGATAATAGAATCTAAAACCTTTAAAAAAACACACTTCAAGGTTCCAAGGCAGCACTATCAAACAAACCCAAATAAGTTTTAAAATGCTTAATTATTATCAGAGAGAAGAAATGCTTAATTATTATCGGAGAAAGGCTCTCATGTTTCTAATTCTTGAAATCAAAAGTGATTTATCTTTTCAATTTTTTTTCCATCTTGGTTTTGTGAAGTTTTGATCATTTTCACTTTTACTTTATGATGATTAAACATTTTTCATTCTTTGTGCTTCTACCCTATGGTAATTGGTAGGTAAGCTTTGTTCCAATTTGACATTTGATAGCACAAAATTTGGATTCTTTATTCTATTGGAGTGAGTGTTGTGGAAACACCATGAGATTTTCAAAAGAACTCAAAAGTAGGTCGGAGATTTATATGAATTATGCAATTTATTCATTACAACTTATATTCTCTCCCTCCCTTCCTCTCTCTTTCTCAATTTCGTTAATTAGTTACATTATAATTTTTTTCTCTTGTATTGTTCTTTTCAAATTGAAAATGTTAATTCACACCTTCAAATTACGGGTACCTTGAGATCAATGTATAAAAGTGTATTTTACTCTAATCATATCCCGTAGTTTTAATCAATTCTATGAATTGAAGGTGTATTTTTCTCAATTCACAAGAAACAAAGATCGAACTCCCTTCATTTATGTATAAAAAAAACAGTTTTAAAGACGCATAACGTATCAAGGTAATTAACAATCGAATAATTTAAAAACAGTGATTTGGAATCAAATCAATGGAGAAAAAAAAGTAATTTGGAAATGAATCAATAAAAAAAGATCTGTAACCAAAAATAAAATAATAATAATAAATAAATATTAAGCGAGAATCATGTAAAATATGGAACGTGAATGAAACGAACTTGATAGGCAAGTCTCCTTATAACCTTCAAACATATAAATACCTAAAGCCTCTTCCTGTTTTTTTTTCTTCTTCTCTTTCTTTTCATCATCTCTCTCCTAAATTTCTCGTCTTCATTCATTCAATTTCAAGGTCTCAATTTTCTTTTTCATTCTTTTTCTCTTTTACGTCTCTCAATTATGCTTGCGTATAATTTCATTATTAATTCAACATTGTTCTATGGTTTTGTTTCAGCACTTTTGATACGTTTTCCGCGCCGCTGAAAGAAAAAAACAAAGGTAGCTGATAAATCAGGTGTGTTTTTTTTTCGATCTTTTTTTCTGCGTATCATTAAAGGATCCGAAATTATGTTGTCATTGTGTTGTGGCGTGTTACATAGTTATAATCAACAAATTGTACCAAATCAATCATGCGTAAACGTAATGCTACCCTTTAATTCAATCAAAACTTTAAATCAATTTTAATTTTATTGATCTTATAGCCATAATGATTCATTATTTTATGCACGATTTGTTGTTGATTTTTCTTCCATGAGTTTTTTATTTTTTATTTTGCAATCCCCATACTTTTTGGTATAAAAAAGTTACCCTTTTTTGGGTCTTAGAACGTGAAAAGTTTCAACCTTTTTTTGATGAAATAACCAGAAACGGTTGCTATCATAGGTAATTGACAAATCTTAGTTTCTTTGGTCCCCGATGACTTTTGACACACTACAAAGCTTTATTTTATTGAAAATATGTAAAGCTTTTTAATCACACATTGAAAGAGATAGTTTTTTTTTTTTTTTTATTTGTGGCAATTTATAGGTTGGGATTAGACAATTCGACAATGATTTGAATCCTCATTTGTTAAATAAAGTTGCATGAACGGTGATCAATGCCGTTACTTTAAGGTTTTTGATGTTATTGATGATAGTGGGACCTCAACTCTAGGGTTGAGGTTATATTTCGTGACGTTGACGTGGTTTAAAATCTTCCTTTGATGTACCTTTATTATGTTATTTAAGGAAAACCATATTATACATGACGTTGCCGCGATTTAAAATCTTGCTATAATTTACCTTTATTGTTAAATGAAATAAAGTTGTTCGAACGACTATCTTTGCCGTTACTTTAGGCTTTTTGATGTTATTGATGTTGGTGCCATCTCAAATATAGGGTTTAGGTTTGTATTTTGTGACGTTGCCGTGATTTCAAATCTTGCTTTAATTTACCTTTATTATGTTAAGTTAAATAAAGTTGTAAGAACGGTGATTTGTGTCGTTACTTTAAGCTTTTTGTTGTTATTGATGTTGGTGCGATCCCAACTATAGGGTTTAGGTTTGTATTTTGTGACGTTGCGTGATTTCAAATCTTGCTTTAATTTACCTTTATTATGTTAAGTTAAATAAAGTTGTACAAACGGTGATCTGTGTCGTTACTTTAAGCTTTTTGATGTTATTGATGTTGGTGCGATCTCAACTCTAGGGTTGAGGTTTGTATTTTGTGACATTGCTGTTATTTCAAATCTTGCTTTAATTTACCGTTATCATGTTAATTATGGAAAACCACGATATACATCACCTTGCCGCGATTTAAAATCTCGGTTTAATTTACCTTTATTTTGTTAATTAAGGAAAAACATGATTTCTATGATTTTCTTTTTCATTAGTTTATACTACTAAGATGTTGAATTTCAAGAAACATGCCTGCATAAGGAGAGAAAAGTACTAAATAGTTAATGGTGGTGGGTCTTCATGCCTGATTTAGGTTAAAAGTTTTCTATAGGTTATTACTTTTTCTTCAACTCCATAAGTTTTTTTCAACGTTGACCTTAAACAAAGCCAGATGGCTGCCAACCATGAACATCTTCTAAAAGTGAATTTTGATGGTGACCTTACACATGTTTTCCAGAATCTCGTTTTGTTTTTGACCCTTTTAAGTCTTTTTTTGGTTTTGGTTTTGTTTTTTTGTGGTGGAGAGTGATTGAGTTTGGTGTATACACTTAATTTATGCTCATGTTGCCTATGAAGTGTCAAGTCAATGAAGGAAATATTTTATTGCTGTGAATATATTAACTTATAGTTTATAATAATATATACATGAATGTGAAGGTCCTGGGTTGGATCTGCAACTAACAAGTGACAGGCTGACATGTTTTTTTCCCATCCATTTTAATTTCTATGCTTGGATAAGTTTCAACTAAAGAATACATACATAACTACATGGAATCATGAATACATGTGACTCCTATTTTCGCCGTTGTGAATCTCGATCGTTAGATAAAGATGTAACGGCTCGTATTTTAAGTTGTATTTTTAAGTTTATTTAGTGTAGTTAAAATATGAGCCGTGAGATCTTTATCTTATGGATGAAATGTCTAGTCGGCCCGATTTTCCTAAATGTAGAAAAATCCCGGTCCACATTGAACCTGTGTTTTTAACTCTACACTTGAGTAAGTTTTTATTTCATTTCTTTATCAGATGTTACCATAAACAATTAATCATTAATATATTTTCGCATTTAGTGCATTTGTTCTTATGCAACAATGAATACATAAATAATGCTTCTCAGCAAATTTTTAAAAGGCTTAAATAACTGACAATGTTACTAGATGAAAGTATTTTATGCACTCAGGGTTATCTGAATCAGATCTTCTGAAACAATATAAAATGATCCATCACATATCTTTGGGAAATTTGGATTCATTACAGTCAGGAAAATCACGCGTTCATGCAGTTGGAAACGTGAAATGTATTCAAAGGAATCATATTTTTAATTGCGTGAATCTAAGTTTAAACAGTTACGCAAAATACGAGTCGTTTTATCTTTATACAAATATTCTGTTTCACGAAACAACTTGAGTGCGCGCTTATCATGATAACCCTGGAAAATCTGTAACCGTCTTCCTTCCCGATCAATTTATCTATGCGTGTTTTATTTTGAACTTTATTTATACGTTATCATGAATTATGTTTCTTGTTATATACTTATTTATTTCACCCTATAAATTGCTTAGAAATTTTCAAGTTTCAGCATTGCAGAAAAAGTATATCCATCATCAATATTTCTCTATTGCTTTGAAAATCTAAAGTTAAGTGAAAGTTTTTTTATACATACATGCTTGTAAGGATTGTAAGCTTTTTGTTAGTTATATAGACAAGGTTCTTTCTCTGTTTGTTTTCCTTTGACAATAGTGTTTTCCAGATTTTGCAAGATATGTTTCAGTTATATATTCATATTTCATTTCACACACATTAATTCCTATTTTTCCTATTTAAGCTATTAAACATTTGATGTAGTCTCACCATGCTAATAGGCCCTGCAACATTTGCACTTGTCAGCGTATATAAGATTAACAAAATTTCAATTATGCATAGATCTATAATTTATCTTTATTTTTGGTTAATGCCTATGTTGCAGGTGCTGTAATTATCACTCTAAACTCAGAAGAGTTATACTACTAATATCATCCCTTGGTACGAAATGCAATGCGATATATGATAAGGTATTGATTATATTTTTATGATTTGTTTCATTCATCTGCCTTACATATTTATTTGAATTTCATGACAAAACTCAATTTGCTTTCTCTGTTAACTTTCAGGGAAAGTCGTGTTCGATGGACTGCTCACACAAAAGAAGTGTCAATAAAACATTAAAGCTTTGGTTTTTCATTGACAAAAGAGTTGGTTAAGCTAAAGATTCGTATAAATCAGTTCTGTTCAGTTTGTGACAAAACTCATCATAATATCGAACACAAACTTTTTTTTTTTTTGCCTCTGTTCATACATAGTTACATACCGTTTTAAGTAGTTTAGTTAGGTCAAATGGATTTGCAGCCTTCTCATGCTTCTCCAATTCTTACTGATCCTGTCAGCAAGTCGAGGCTTGGAATCCATTCTAGTTTGTTAGCTTATTCCCAACAAGATTCACCGCTATCTCCGGGGAAGTATACAAAATCCAATTCAAAGAAAAATATGGGAAGTCTTGATGATGTTAGGTCTAATGGTTGGTTGGATGCTATGAAGGCATCTTCGCCTCCAAGGAAGAAATCGGTACTTAAAGGTTCGAGCGCTCAGGTTGCTTCAATTGACTTTGACATGGAAGATTATAATTTATGGATGGTATGATTTATTTCTACTAATTAATTTCTGCCTATAGTTCTATGTTTGGTTTCAATTAATTTATGTCTATATTTCAATGGCTTGCCATCATTAATTTATATTTCTTTTTTCCAGCTTGAATATCCTTCAGCACTAGGCGCTTTTGAGAAAATCATCGACCATGCAAACGATAAGAAGATTGCAATTTTTCTCGATTATGATGGCACACTTTCACCTATAGTAGAGGATCCAGATTGCGCCTTTATGTCTGAACCTGTAAGTAATGCATTCTTATTAACTCATTTGTTCTTTAGTTTTAAGTGTTATGCACATATTTTTTTACTCTTTCTCAAAATAATGTTTAGATGCGAACAACGGTGAGAAGAGTGGCGAAGTGTTTCCCTACAGCAATCATTAGCGGAAGAAGTCGCGACAAGGTATTTAAAATTTGTTAATCTAGCTAGTACTAATTCAAAATATTTTTGTTCATCAGATTTATTAAGTCTAGAAAGTGTGGCTACTGTTTTTTCAGGTTTTCGATTTAGTTAAACTAACAGAACTCTACTATGCCGGTAGTCATGGGATGGACATTATTGGCCCTGTTAGTGACACTTTGCATGAAAACCATCCAGATTGTGTAAAGTCTACTGATGATCAGGTATGTAACAATATCGAACCGATCATGGATATTTGACATCCTTTCATAGTCCTTAGCTAGGAATCCATAACTGTTGCCGTATGAGAATTATTAGGAATCCATATGAGATATGCGTCTTCATAGGGATACCTTTTGCCATTTTTTCAGTAAGAGATCTTCATAAGATCTGTTATTAAATTCAGAAGTTGATATAGCATTTGTATTTGAATGTGACAGGGAAATGAGATAACTCTCTTTCAACCGGCAAAAGAATTCCTTCCCATGATTGATGAGGTACAAAATCTATCTCCAATGAATAATGATTAATATTTTTTTTTTTCATGATTGAAAAAGAAATTAACGACGGGATGTTTTCGTGCAGGTTTTTAGAACCCTCATCGATATTACCAAAGACATCGAAGGTGCAAAAGTTGAGAATCACAAGTTTTGTGTTTCTGTACATTACCGTAATGTAGAAGAGAAAGTAAGGATTAATTGCCTACCCCCAACCATCGATTTCTTCTTTTTAATCTCATTTCACGTTCTCACCTTTCTTGAATTGATTGCAGAATTGGACAGTGATTGGTCAACGTGTCCATGATGTCTTGAAAAATTACCCTCGTTTACGTTCAACTCATGGAAGGAAGGTATAACATTCCTATTTTCGAGATTATTTTACCAATATATATTATTAGCTTTGTTCTTTACATAACTTTTGAACTTTTCATTATAGTTATTAATTTATTAATTTTAAATTTTTAGTAACTTGTTACTCAAGTTTCTTCATAAACTTTATATTGTACTTCAACTTGTTATATTATAAACTTTTTGCCTATGTTGTGTTGTGATAGGTTTTAGAAATCCGTCCTGTAATTGACTGGAACAAGGGAAAAGCTGTTGAATTTTTACTTGAATCTCTCGGTATATAAGAACCTCTTTTTTTCCTCTTATAATATGCATTATTATATACACTGCATGACAAAGGTGTTTAATGATATATTATAATGTACCAATTTTTTATGTTCAGGGTTAACCGATATGAATGATGTGCTTCCTATCTACATTGGAGATGATAAAACTGATGAAGATGCATTCAAGGTATTGAATTTAATTAGTCTAGAATAACATTTTCTATTTTCTCTTTAATCTGCATACAGATTATAATTCTATAAATTTTGAGCGTATTTAGGTTCTGCGGGAGAGCAATCGAGGTTGTGGGATATTGGTTTCATCAGTGAGAAAAGATAGCAATGCTTTATACTCTCTCCGAGACACCTCTGAGGTTTAAATCCCAACACTCTTTACATGTTCTTTTTTTCTTTTTCTTTTTCTAGAGAGTGTTCTTAGCACTTTTCTATATAGTTAATCTTGTGCGGTTCTTCAAAGTGTGAACATTATAATTATATACGTGCAGGTTATGAGATTTCTCCAACGCTTGGTAAATTGGAAGAGGAAGCAAGAAAAAAAGCATGGGAAGAAATGAACTATATGATTGCTATATATTGTTCACATTGTTGTAATTGATGATTTCCTCCGGTTTCATTTCTTCTAAGAAGTTTTTTTAGCGACTTTTTATTAAGTTATTATGAATGGGAGCAATTGGATTCTGTAGAATTTTGGGGTATTGTCCTACATACCATGATATTATTAGGCCTTGTTCTATTGGGTTAAATATATTTATTTTGGACTGAATGGATTGGATTATACCAGTTGTTCTAATGGTTGTTCTCTATGTTTTTCTTCTTCTCTAAACATGTTTTAAAAATAAATTTACCGAACATGCTCTATTTTTAATATTTTCTAGAAGTACAGTTTTTAAATTTTATTTTACGAAATAGTTTTAAAAAATAATACATAACAAAAAAAAAAACCTTTCCCTCAAAAAAAAAAAAAAAAAAACCTTGTCATGCAATTTAGGTTAGCTTTGAACATAAAGTCTTCATTCCGTTAGCATTTAAAAAGTGTTTGTTTTGAGAAACAGAGGAAAAATAATGTAAATGAAAATTAAAGAAAACAGAAGGGAAAGAAAACATCATAATGCCTAGAAACTAATGAAAATTATGTTTGAGGAAAAATTATTTTAAAATGGGACGTTAACACAAATGAAAGGCTAACCTCTACAAAAAAAGTAAGAAAAAAATAAAAGGCTAAGTTATACCTCAGCCCCCTTAACTTATTTTTAGATTTCACTTTAGTTCTTTAGATATTTTTGTTTCATTTTTGTCCTTTAAGATAAGATTCAAACCATATATGTTGCCTTTTTATTTGAGTTCGTTAAATGTGACATTACATTGCTGATTAGGTATTTGGTGTTATCTATGTGACGTTTCTGGTTGGATTAGTGTAAACTAGAGGAGAATTGAGAGAGAAAGGGTAGAGGTTGAAGGAGATAAAAAAAAAAACTAAATAGCTAATCGAACATTCCTAGGCATGCAAGCCCCGAATAAGTTATAAAAAAGGATTCTTTGAACCTCCCTAGGAGGAGACTCCAACACTAGTAAATTAAAGTGATATGTAGAAATGCTTAAATTAGCGAGCCAATCAGCACTCATATTTCCTTCACGCCAAGTATGGTTGAGTTGAACATTCCAACTCATCTTCAACATCTTTCGGATCCGGTGAACTAAAATAGGAATATTCTCATTCAACTTGAAATTACCAGAGATCATGTCGATCAAAATCTTTGAGACACTTTCCACTATAATATGAGAGTAATGCTCCCTCCAAGCCATGTCCAAACCCAAATATAGCCCCCACATCTCAGCATGTAAGACATCACAAGCTCCAATCTTCTTAGTGTAGTCTTTAATCCATCTACCGTCTGAATCACGAAAAAGACAACCACATCCAGCAATAACCCCCATATCCTTGCAAGCACCATCACTATTGAGCTTGATCCAACCTTCTCTAGGCCGCTTCCAACCTATATGGATGATGTCTTTAAACTTTGGACCAGTATGAAGATGCTCCAAATTACAGTCTTCAATATCTTGGATGAATCTCTGAATTAAAGAATTTGGTTGTTCGGCCTAATGAAATCAGCTTCAAAAATGGTTTTATTCCTCCACTTCCACAAGTACCAACACATCGTCATGAAAGTTGTCTTCCAACTTAAAGTGTTCGTCACACTGTCTTTCTTGTTGAGGTTATTGAAGAACCAACCCCTGCAATCAAAAGAAAAGAAATTAGTTATAAAATCAGAATGAACAATATAAAGCCATACCTTAGTTGCGTGGATGCAATCACGAAGCACATGAAGAACAGTTTCAACTTCATTTCCACAAGACGGGCAAGTAGGAGAGATTCCACCACCCCATCTCCTCCTTCGGAAATTAGTAAGAATATGCGGCCAACCAAATAAGGGTTTGGATGCGATGCGGGCCATGCCACTTCCAAAGACTTGTCCAATTACCCTCCACAACCGGGAAATCCTGATGCTGCAAGGAATAAGCCCTTTCAACTGTGAAATGGTGGGTATTGGTTCCACCCACCCAATAGTGTCTGGACCATCATCATTATTAGGGACCGGAAGCGCAAGAATTTGACTAACAGTGTCAGCTGGCAAGTTGTTCATAAGGAAATCCATGTTCCAATTTCCAGAAGGACTAAGTACATCTCTAACCGACAGAGTTGTATCCACATAGGCCTCGTTACCTATAGCTATAAGAGCTCCATTGTTAGGAACCCACTTATCTAGCCAAAAATTAGTATTCCGACCATCCCTAATATTCCACACCACGTGACCTTGAAAATCATTCCAAATGTTTACCAAAGCTTTCCAAAGAGGAGAATCGTAAGGTTGTGCGCTAATGCTAGCAATGAGGTCATTGATACGCCCATATTTGCTGCGAAGAACTTTACACCAAAGATCTTCAGGATTTTTAATCAAATTCCAAAGGTTATTCATGAGAAAAGCTTCATTCATCTTATGAGTTTGTTGGAGTCCAAGACCCCATCAACTTTAGGCAGGCAACAAATCCCAACTAATTAGATGGGCTTTCCTACTTTGATCAGAATCTCCCCAAATGAAACCCCGTTGAATTTTATCAACCTCATCACATATTGTCTTGGGAATTTATAACCGTTTGGGACAATGTGTGCAAGACAAAAACATGCACATTTCCTTTATTAAAAAAAAAAAATGCACATTTCCTAATTGCGTATTGAAGTTTTCCAAACGTTTAAAATTCCTTTCCTTTTTATTGATTTGTGATGCTTTATTTATAGCTAGGTTAAAAGAAATACTCCCTCCGGTCACATATATAAGTAAAAATTGACTTTTCAAATACATTGAATAATTAATGTATCCGGTCACATTTATTAGTTAGATACATTAGTTATTAGATGTATCTAAAAAGTTGTTTTTTGCTTATAAATGTGACCGGAGGGAGTATTTTTTTTTCTTGAATTCATCAACAATATCCAAACTCATATATACTCCCTCCGTCCCTTGATATAACCACCTATTGTTTTTTTCACATTTCTTAAGAAATGTTGTTGGTGTAGTTAATGTGTCTGTTTTATAGTACAATTTTACAAAATTACCCTCATTAAAGAGATAAAGTGAAAAGTCAATTTATTGTACTTTTAGAATTAGTAGTAGTATTAAATAAGGGTATCTATGGAAAAAAATAATTAATGTGTGTTGTAATTTGAAAAGGGGGTTATATTTAGGGACAAAAAAAAAAAACAAAAGGGGGGTTATATTAAGGGACGGAGGAAGTATAAAATTTGGATATTGTGTCTCCTAATTAAATGGTGTATAATCGACTGCACTCTACAACCTAAGGTTCACTTTGCACTTTATAACTATTGTCCTCTTTATTGAATGTTAAGTTGTATGCAAAAGAAAGCAGTAAATATGTTTTTTCTTCCTTGAATTTGCAAAAATGATTAATTTTATCCATAAATTAATTGAAATTGATAGAATATCTTTGAATTTCATAACATTGATCAATTTAGTCTCAACGTTAATAGTGTTGGCGTGTCACGTTAAACGTTGATATGGAGTTCTAAATCAACTTCCACGTGTACAGGGATAAATTATTACACTGTCTGTCTTGAACTATTCATTAAAAATCAAGTTTATCCCTAAATTATGTAACTTACTATCAAATCGATTCATGAACTATTTATTTTATCTATCAAACTGATTTGTGATACTGTTAGATAAATATTAAAAACTAATAATGTGTTTAACTGCTATTTATTATCTCTTGTATGTTTTAAACGAAGTTTCAACCATGTTAAACGTAGTCTCCAAAATCTTTATATAAGAGCAGTCTCCAATGTTACTACAAATATGTAGCTTTGTCCATCTTGTCCCGTATCTGAAACAGTTGTCCACCAAGAATATTTTTAAGAAACATCCATCTAACTTAATCAAAGGCCTACAACCTGTCTTAAACCTATTTTATATGCATCCAAGCATACATAAATAAAATTTGAATTGTGGTGGGGACTGTGGAATACATTTGCACTGATCCTTGAGTAGATATAGTGAAATATTCAAATTCTAATAGCACTTCTCGTTGATATGATAAATATTGAAAACATCTGAAAATAATGCTTTCCAACTACTACACAAGTGTTTAGCCGCAACTTATTTCCCAATCAAAAGTACAGTTTGTGAAGCTCAAACAAGATGTTACATATTGTTTTTGCCATTTATGTCATCTCAAGACCACACTTTTCAAGCTAATTAAAACAAAAACCACAAGCTTATGTAAAAAAAAAAAAAAATGATATTATAGTCCTATTGCTGAAAATGAGATTCAACCACCATCCTCTACAAGCAATAAAGTCACGTAAAAGTAATTCGGTCATTTTAGTTAGCATAAATAGACAATTTGTAACCGCCACCAATGAATGGAGAATAAGAGCATTACTTCGATTCAAATATCATTAGGATCAATGTTTAGGGCATGACATAGATCAATATTAGTTATATAATGTAACGAATAAATAAAAAATAGGACGGTTCACACCACATTTTCAGCCACAATTCCCATTATAGGAGTAAGAGGATTACTTTGAATATTTCACTCTATCTTTTTAAGGACCTTACGAATGTACTCCACAGTCTCCACAATAGTTCACATTTTTTATGCATGCTTGAATGCATATAAGATAGGGTTTAAGACAGGTTGTAGGCCTTTTGATTGGGTTAGATGCATGTTTCAGGAAAGAATATTTCAGTGGCCAACTTATTGCTTATGTGGGATAAGATGGAAACAACCACATTTGTAATAGCATATGCCTGTGAATGTAGAAAACAAAGAGAATTTGTAGTGGTTTGAAACACTTTTGCATGAAGATCTTGGATGAAACTTCATTTCAAACATGCTAAAGGTAATAAATAACAGTTAATCACATTTTTTTAGTTTTTAGTATTTATTTGACGGTATCAAAGATCCGTTTGATAAATAAAATAAATAATTCAGAGATCAATTTGAAAGTGAGTCACATAATTCAAAGTGAGTCACATAATTCAGAGACCAACTTGATTTTTAATGAATAATTCAGAGATTGATTTGATAGTATAACAATTTGTAATAACTTTCATTTTATAAAAAAAATCAAAATTTTCCCTGTATGAAAGCTGACTTGAAATATCACGCCAACATTGTTAACAATGAGACTCAACTAAATTGATTGAACATTATAAAAAGCATGGATGTTCTAACTATTTTGATTAATCTGAAGATAAAATTGATCGATTTGTGTAAATTCAAGGACGAAAAAGCCTATCACTTCCAAAGAAAGTAAAGAAAGACTTGCATGATGTGATGAAATTCTTCATAGGGTCTTTAGGACATGAAAAATATGACACAAATGACAATCGGAGGTTTTTCGTAAGGCAATTGAAAGATAAAATTGTAGGATGTTAAAGTCCACATTTGCAACATTCAAGCTTCCTTGGACAAAACAAACTCTAATTATTATTATTTTCAAATCCAAAATTATCATCATCACTTTTTTATGCATTTTGTCCTTATCCTTCGGCCAGAGACTAAAACAGTGACAAAGTGCCCGACGGATATCACAAGATGATCGAAAAGGACATGTGAAATGTATAGTTTTAGCGGTATCAAAAGATTCATTTCTATGATGTGGAATATCTACTCAAAATTTAGGTGAGGAAAAGTGTTGAACTAAGGTTAACTATTGGTTGACCTATAGTTCCTTCAAATCAAATATAGTTGCTTCAAATCAAATAATAAACTTTCAGTTCGTATAATATTTTCGCTAAAACAATAATACCTTAACTTAAATATTTATCTTTGTTAGATCAGATATCGTGATATTTGATAATATTTAATTTTACGTTTAATTTTGATCCAAGATCAATATTTGTGAAGGATAAAAAGTAAAATGAAGGGAATACAATATTTTTATCAATCGAGCTAAGTTGATAAGAGATATTTCATTTATCTTTTTTAATTCGCCTAAAATGATCAATTGAAAAAATAAAAAACAAAGAAGATAAAGTTAAATTATTATTATGAAGATTAGTTGAGAACAATTGCTAATTCATTAATGCAGTTCTTAATTTCTAACAAAGTCTATAGCGTCTTCTAGCTAGCATCGTGTTTATCTCTGAAAATCCAGAAATGGCAGCAACATTGCAAACTCCGCTCTATGCAGCTATCTCCTCTTCTGCTGCATCAGCATCATCTTCCATTCGAACTACAAGACCATTCTCCTTCCTCCGTTCTACACCGCCACCTACTCTCCTCTTCAACTCCAAAAACTCCTTCTCCTCAATTCGCGCTTCCTCCACTGACACTGTTATCACTGAATTGGATGCTGTTTCCGCTTTCAGCGAGATCGTTCCAGATACCGTTATTTTCGATGATTTCCAAAAGTAATCTACCTGTTTCTTACTTCTCCTTCTTTAAGAAAATGACATAATTGAATGTAATTAAATGTGTTAGTGTCGTAGTGTCTGACACCGGACACATCTTCGATCAGAAGTGTTGGATGCTACATAGATTTGATCTGATATGTGATTATACTTCACAGGTTTCCTCCAACTGCTGCTACTGTTAGTTCATCACTGATTTTGGGGATATGTGGTCTTCCAGATACTATTTTTAGGGTTAGTTCAGTTCTTTCCAATCCAACATGTGCATTTTGATCTGATTCTGAGTGAGTGAGTGAGTTGTTTTGTTTGTAGAATGCTGTGGAAATGGCTTTGGCTGATTCTGAATGTTATGGACTTGAAGATCCTAATGCAAGATTATCTTGTTTCGCCACCAAGGTGCTTATTTTTTTCAATCATGTTAGGATTTCATAGTTTGTAATGCCTGACACTCAGTTGAATAAATCATGGGAATTAAGAAAGTTGGTGGTAGTATTAAATTTGTTGAGGATTGATATTGTTTTACAAGTTTATGTTTCCATCGTAGTGTTTATTAGTGGTTAAGTGCAACATAATTATGGATATGTTGGTAAAAATATAATTACTGCAGTTGAAAAATTAAAAGGATTATATTTCAGATCAAGTAGTAATAAGTAGTTTTCTTTTAATCATCATTTTTTGTAGGCTTTAGTGAATGTTGGTAGTGACATGACAAAGCTTGTCCCTGGCCGTGTTTCAACTGAAGTGGATGCGCGTCTTGCTTATGACACACATGGCATTATCAGGAAGGTACTTGGTTCTGTTTCATGATACTCGTCATGTTAAAATTATATTGTTATGCATCTTGAACATGAGATTATAATTTTAAGGTCTTTTCGAAGTTCAATGCGTTCTTCTTTAGAGTTTTCAAATTAAAACTCTTCTAATGTTTCAGTTTTACAAAGTTCAAATAAACTTGTCTGCTCCATCTGTGAGTAAGTGCCATGGTACCTCCCTAGTATTAGTGTAAACAGTTCTGGTTTTGCTACCATATTTATGGAAAGGATAGTTTTCAGTTTATTGTGTCATTATGATGTGAACTATCCCCAAATTAAGAAGATAAGTATCTGTATGTGTGTTTGTGTAATTTCTAAAGTGTGTACACAATTTCAATCTCTTGACAGCAAGTAGTTCTCAATCTGTTTAGGAACAAGCATTGCAGTTTTTGAACCCTTAATACTCCACATTTTTTTTTAAGTTTCCGACAGCATGTAGTTATCAATCTGTTTAGAGACAAGCTTTTCACAGTTTTTGAACCTCAATGCTTAACAAAACACACATGCCTAGTGCCTTGGTGGAATCTGATGCTACTGTTATCAATTTTACAGGTGCACGACTTGTTGAGGTTGTACAATGATAGTAATGTCCCTCATGAACGTCTGCTATTTAAAATTCCTTCAACTTGGCAAGTGAGTAATCCAAAAAAGTAGAATGGTAGTGCCAGATGAGTTTCAGAAACTCTGGTGCTTTACTTACTGCCCTTGTGACTTGTTTGTTCTTTTCTTTAGGGAATAGAGGCTGCAAGATTGCTGGAATCCGAGGGCATACAGACACATTTGACTTTCGTTTACAGGTTGTTTTGCTTAGTATTTGAAAGAAAACTCTTGAGATCCTTCGTTTATACAAGAAGGATGCCATCTCAGTTTCTTCGTTAACATTAAATAGATGAGATCCTTTCAAAGTTTGTGAATATTTATGAAGAAAGAGATAGATACAAAATTTCTAATGATAAGTTCATGTGAAATTTTACCTTGATGAGAATCCATCCCCATTTTATCCCTTCCTAATCATTTTATGGACTGGTTTTATTTTTCAGCTTTGCCCAAGCTGCTGCTGCTGCGCAAGCTGGTGCTTCTGTTATTCAAATTTTTGTTGGCCGCGTCAGGGTAATTTCTATATATGTTCGATTGATGTCTGTGAAATAACATTTATTAGGGAATCTTATTTAAACTTTGTGCCATTTTTAGGACTGGGCGCGTAATCATTCTGGTGACAAAGAGATAGAATCTGCCAAGCTAAATGGAGAGGATCCCGGGTTGGCATTGGTCTGTTGTTTAAAATGGCTCTTCCACTCATGCTCTTACTCTGATTAGATTTTAGATTTACTTTTGTGAAAATAAACTGATAAAGCTCTTGGTGAAAACTTAAAAATTGAGACATGGTACATTTTTGTGGTCTAGTTTAAGTGAGAAATGTTGGTATGACTTGTGGGATCCATCTTAGTTTAGACAAGAATCAAAGCCTAGGCTAGAAATTTATGTCAATTACTAATCAAGCTTATACCTGAAAGCATTACTACTACTATTGTTATTAATATTATTATTATTAGGCTTAAATAGGTCGTTCGTCCCTGCAAATATAAGCCATTTGAATTTTCGTCCCTGAAGTTACTAATTCTTTCATTTTACCCTTGCAAATATTAATCATTTGAAAAATGATCCTAATTATATCTGATTAGTAATTTCAGAGACGAAAATTCAAATGACCTATATTTGCAGGGACGAAAGACCTATTTAAGCCAACCACCTCGCCCAATCCACAATTGCCACATGGGCACCACGTCGCTAATGACAGCCCACCTCAGCAAAAAAACCTAATTAGGATCAAATGATTAATATTTGCAAGGGCAAAATGGAAGGATTAGTAACTTCAGGGACGAAAATTCAAATGACCTATATTTGCAGGGACGAAAGACCTATTTAAGCCTTATTATTATTATTTCAGGTCACAAAGGCTTACAATTATATTCACAAATATGGACATAAGTCAAAGTTGATGGCAGCAGCAGTTCGCAACAAGCAGGACCTATTTAGTCTTCTGGGGTATGTAAAGACTTCCATACAGTCATATCCAACTTAATTCCTCATTTAAGTTTTATTTATACAATACCCTGATTTTTTGCTTTATATTGCTTTTGTCTAGGGTTGACTACATCATAGCTCCTTTGAAGGTGTTGCAGTCTCTCAAAGAATCTGTTGCTTCTGGTGATGAGAAGTACTCTTTTGTTAGGAGGCTATCACCGCAGTCTGCTGACCGCTACATGTTTAGCGATGAAGAGGTTTGATTTCAGCCTCTAATATCATTTGTTGCTCCCTTAATATTGCAGGAATTTCTTATTTGAACTGCAAAATTGAGATGGTATCGATATATCTCCATGCCATAGCTGCAAAACATAATGCCACGCCCCTTGGATCCTTCTGAGGGAAAGTCAAGAACCAGTTAGGTGAAGAGCAATTTCAAAATTCATTTTGCATTTGGGGCTGTTGGTTGTTACTCCCATAATAATTTATACGAGGGACAAGGAGGTGGTCAGATTTCGTGACAGACTTTGACAAACATAACCCTTGATTGCCAAGGAATTTTTTATTTTATTTATATTAATAGATGACATGTTCACATAGCAATGCCAATGTTTTGAGTTCCCCACCCGAAACAGAAAAACCAATGTAGTCTCTTTACACTTCCAAACTTCTGCATTCTGATGGATTATTAACTTCTTCTTTTTTCCCCTTTATCTCAAACACCCAGAATTAAATTTTCAGTTACGAGTAACTTTTTATCTCGTAAAATAGTAAATATTTTGATATCAACCATCACCTTGGTATTACATTTCATTTTTTAAACAGTATTCTATGGGGGTAAATGCAGTGGACCTTTTTTTTATTGACAAGGTACTTTATACCCCTGTCAAGAAGCTATGCAAAACCAAAATTCAAAATTAGTCAACCGTAACTTCCCTCACTCTATTGATGTGAAGTTTTCTTAAATTGAGATTTCTATGTTGTACCATTGACAATGTAATACTAATACAACATGTTATCAACTTTGCATTGCTTGCCTTAGGCTGAGTAGTTATGCCAACCTTATGCCTGTTCTGTTTTTGTTGCTAACCTCAATCTTCAGTCAGGGAACTCTAATAGAATATCATTCTTATTCTGGGACTGTAATATTTTTCTAATATATAGTATTGCTTTACTTATATTCAGCTTATTAAATGGGACCAAATGAGCCTTACAAATGCCATGGGGCCAGCAGCAGTGCAGCTTCTGACTTCTGGGCTGGATGGTTATGCTGATCAAGCAAAGCGGGTGGAGGATTTATTCGGGAAAATTTGGCCACCACCAAATGTATAATTTGACCTCTTACAGAACATACAGCAGATGGAGAGAATCTTTTGTTTGTTTTTTCATTTCTCCCATGAACTCTTGAACATTTTCAGTTTTCTTCCATGTAAAGCACCTGGTTCCTTAAAAGCAAATTTTATTATCTTTACGACACTTTTTGTTGCAGTTGTTATTGTCTTGATCTTGTTTCTAAAGAGATTATAGTTTTTCTTTGAGTACACCTTGTACTGCATTTTAATGGTTGCGAAATGTGTGTTAGTATGAGGCCGAACCTGACAGAACTTGCATGTAGTGAAAGATGAAATCAATAGACTGATTGTATTATGACTTGCACAAAGGATGATAGGGGTGGCTGCAAAGGACATTTGATCACGACACTAGGCCATATAGTCTTATACAGTGCGGCGGAGGCTTTTGGCTGGCGTGAGGATAGGCTGTTTACATGGTCGTGACCAGCACATGGTGACGGCTGGTGGGCAAGGATGTGTAGATTTGAGACATTGGAACAAGCTATCTCTTCTCGCGTATTTTTCTACACTCTCACTTCCTCTATTGTACATATCGTGGACAGGTCATTGATTTTAAGTATGGGGCAGTGTTAGATCTTGTGTTGGGAGACTGCTAAAATACTAGAACAAAAGAAAGATGAAGAACATGTGGATGGTTGCACAAATAAATTCAATCTTTGTAGACATAACAAGTCTTATGTTTGATTCACCTCCACCAGTTTATGCAAATGAGTAAACTGACGAATCCCCTTAAGTCTTATGTCAAGATACTTTGGAAATTTTGACATGAATTACACATTCACATCAAGCATATCAATTAATGATATTTTATAGAATAGAGTTCCCTTAAGTACTCTTGTGAACTAGTGAAATGAAGAAATTATTTAAATGTAATTTCGGCGTAATTTTGCATTATGGAAACATTAATTTGTTGTGTTCTTGATATTTATAAAGAAATTTGTATCACTTAGCGAAGAGAATTTTTTTTTCAATGGTTTATGAATGAATTTGTGTAGAGAAAATAAGCAAACAACCATCAAATCTAAAATTGTAAATTCTTGCAAATACCTCTTTCAAATTAGAGAAAAGGCAACACCTTCTAAAATTGTTAAACATAGGTTGATTTGGCCCCTCCGTCAATTTACTTATTAGCAACATGATGTGGTCCTTGATTGTCTACGTGGACTGAAACATTATTCCACATAATTACCTTCTCTTTTTTTTTTGACAAACTTTTTTATGGATTTTTTTAACACCAACCCCCACACCATACCTCATAATCATATGGGCAAATATTCCCTCAAATTTTACACTTATATGCAAAATGCCTTCTAAAATTAACAATAATCAAACAAATTAAACTTTAAATAGTCAATGCAACTTGAGTATGACAATAATAACTCATACTCACAACAAGATAATTATAAAAAATAATGTTTAAATAAACGTGGAGACATTATTGAGTATAATGTCATCAATATTGAAAAATACAAGTTAAACCATTGCCAAAATACAGCCGAATATAACATGTTCCACACAACTACTCGGCAAAAATGCTCCAATTTCAATTAAACCATGGTTCAAAGCTCTCGAAACACATCAATGTTGATAGTTTATTGACATTGCTATGCATGCATAAATGTGGAAAAGTAGGTTCTTTGTATTTATTCAGGAAAGTTTCTCTATAATCCTATTTATTTGCTCAGATGTTTTTCAAATTCTCCAAAAAAAATTCTTCGGTTCGTAACTCTCGAACTATTTGAGGGATAAGTTCTAGTTATGTATGGCAACAAAACACATACATGCGAGTATTCGTCCGAACTAAATTCAATTTGATGGATTTTCTCGGCTTTGACTGAGCTTGAGTATGGGTATGAGTTTTTCCCGATTTTAAAACACGGGTACAACATGGGTCACATGGATATACGTATCCACCCCAAACTCATACTCAAACCTGTCTCAAATGCAAAAAATCAATTTATTATCTCTTTTATGTAAATAGAAACCCGTGCCCTAAATCATTTCACTCACACAGTCAGAGTCTCAGTCATTCAGATGACATTCACTTATCATAGTTCTCTCTTTTCTCCTACCATATCTCACACTCTCGACCTTTCTCTTCTCTATCACCATTGCCATCGATCGACGTCGTCTCTTTGTTGGATAATGCATTACAACATAACGCTCGGGGCTTAAAAATACTTTTATTTTTATTAAAAAAATTATCTAGTGCGGGGATGGATAGGGTAACAGGTAAGTATACGAGAGTTGGATATGTGAACTGGGAATGTAAAACCCGTCCCCACCCCGCCCCATTGCCATGCTTAGTTCCAGTCACTGTGTTTTAAGAGTTACGACCCGACAACCAAGATATAAAAAGATAACAGGTTCAATTTCTTCGTTTGCATATTTTTTGGGGTTTGAAGAAAGTTGACTCTAAAACTTATAACTTGATCCATCCAAACAAATTTCTTACTTCAATCGATGATTTGTGTTCATTTACTAACGAGAAGTGTTTATATTTAGAGTAAATTATTCTCCTTTCTTTTAATAGAAACTACAAATACATTCTTCTCCCCTCTTATGTTATAATATACGGTTTCCTTCTTTAAAAGTAAAAATCTAAAATAATTTTTTCCCCACACCCCTAAGAGATGTTTGGATTGCAATGTGCTCCCTTAAGAATTATTTATTTCCTACACTTTAATCTATTTTAACATAAATAACTATTTTTATGATATCTATAAATCTTGATCTACCATTCAAGAAAAAGTATTTCCTTTTTTTAATTTCAATATCAATAACAAATAAATTTGATTATTTTATTTTTAATTTAATGATTTAGAATATAAATACATTTTTAAATACTCCTATTTCATTGGTGACAATAATTTTTAAAAAATTAACTTTACATATTTTATAATATGGTTTAAAATGATATATTAATGATCTTGTGAATCAAAAATAGAGAAACATGAATTTGGATTTTGATTATAATAAAATGGATCCTCACCCTTTTCACAACCCTTTGTGTGTTAGATTTCCGTTGCAATACTATAAAAAAAATAAAAATGAAGAAATAAAATGTAGATTTTAACATTTGAAGGGAGATGAATGTAACTCAAGCTTCTCGTAGGGAAGATAAGTGTTATTTTTCTAATATATTTTGCATATGAAAGGAAATGAATGTATATTTTGATATAAGAGATGATAGGAGTGTAATTTAAACATCTTTCAGTAAAATAGTGTAACTTACTGTAATTTTTTACTTATCTTCCTTTTATCATGTTGTGGTTCTAGGTTATGGTGTTTGTAGTTATTGATCAATTAGAAGGGGAATCTCGTTTATGATGTTTTTAGTTGTTAATTGAAATACTAAGAGCATCCACAATAGTAGTCCATTAATAAGGATTCCTTAAATGGACCACACATGTACACATTACTTACTTATAGTTTTTTAATGAAAGTACTTATTAAGACTCAATGACTTCAGTGGCATACACTAATAAGAAGTTCAATGAAAAGTATTTAAATACGTCTCACTAACTTTATAGTTTACATCATTATATAAAAATAATTTATTATTTCTTTTGCAAGTGGGACCAACCAGTACATATTTTACTACTTTTTTTACATGTGGGGCCCGTTAGTTGCCCAAGAGAGAAAGAGTCCTTATATAGTTGCATGTTGTTTAATAGGGACACGTTTTTTCTTTCTTTAATGGGGGTTCTTAACAGGGAGTGGTCCTTGTTAAATAGAGAACCCCCATTAAAGATGCTCTAATTATGTTGATCAGATATGTTGTTATTCAAGGTTAAGGTGCTTTTTAGTTATTGAAATACTAATTACAAATGTGAATGTTAATTTTATGCTCTATGTGTTTGATGAAATGATACAATAAATGATTAATTTGTGATGTTGATTGTTCTTCATATTGACTAACGATGTTGATAGGATGAGACGTGGTAGGACATCTCAGCATTCTTTGGTATGTTTTTCCACGTTAAATGACTGCATATTACATGAACGAGTGTTGCAAATGCAAAAATGAACCAGCCATGGTCATGAATCATATTGGTGTCTATGAAAAAGCCTACCTTTTACGGAGTATTGGTCGAGTTCTTTATGACAATGATGAGTTTGAAGTTGATGATGATATTTGTGTGAAGACAAAGATGAAGAATATGATTTTTTTTTTAATTATTATTGAAGATGAAGATAAAGATGATTATGATTATTTATTTCTTCTAATTTTGAACTTTTTTTGGGTTTTTTAATAAAAAATAATTAATAAATAATTTTGTGTTGATATGGATATGCCACATCATCGTTTAACCACCATGTAAGTCCTATTTAACAAAATTGGATGAAAAAAGGCAACGTTGTGAGACTTATAAGACCAATTTAAAACTAAAAAAACTTAAAAGACTGATTTGAAACAAACGTAAAACTTAATGGACGACATGAAGTATTTAGCCTATTTAAGTCGAGAAGGCCATAAAGTGATCGAAGAAGTAGTTTTTAAAGTTTGTTATTCAAATAAACGGCTTAACATTTGATTCATGTTAAAATATTCTTTAAATCGATTGGTCAAACAAATAACTTAAAAATAAACCCTTGAAAGAAAACTTTGTTCTCTCATATCTTGCCTTCAAGACGACCTCACATTGGTATGGGCCAAGGCCCTCACCTTGTTTAAAAAAATAATAATTATTTTAATTTTGATACACTTAAAAAGAACAAATTAAAGCACAGCACAAGTAGCAGGTAAAATTTGACTATAACTTACACTAGAAAAAGAGGTATAATAATTTTTAATCTAATACACTAAAAGTCTATCTTTCTTTTAGAACTATAAATATTATAAAGAATCAGATGTGAAATCATATAAAAGATGAACATTTAAATGATTGTTTGATTACTTATATTAAAATTGATACTTTAATAGTTTTATTAACATTGAAAAATAATAAATTATTCAATATTTATATAATATGAAAAATTTTAAAAAATAAAATATTATATTTTACCTACACTATTCAAAAAAATTGGGTATGTCGTGGTGCTTGCCGTCCTCTTTTCTTACTTAATTAAGATATTTGACTGTTGTAAGAGCCTTAAGTTATGCCCATACCCTGGCTCATCACCATCATAAGAACACACTCTTGTGTGTTACTAAGTACCTGAACATCATGTTGATTATATGATTTTCTCAACATTATGTTGGTGTATTTGATCTGTATATATTTTATAATGTTCATCTCAACTGAGCTAATTTTTATTTAAATAATATAATACACAACTCTATACATTTTTGAATGATGACACACTAAATTCTTAAATTCTTAGATGGTAATAATATTTGTACAATTATTTTGTGACAACTTTTAGACCACCTATTTTATGACAATTTTTAAACAACTATCTCTTAGACTTGTATTACGTTCTTATATCTCTTTTTATTTTTCTTTCTCTATTGTTTTTATCAACATAAAGAAGAAGAAAAAAGTTGTCATAAAAATTCTGACAAAATGGTTGTACATTTAGGAAATAATTTAAAACTATGAGTATAAGTGGTATTCTACTCATTAAAAATTACAAATTTTATTATATGTGATGAATTATATACTAAGACGGTGCTTCAAGTTTTAATATAAAAAATCACTTGGTTTTTTGTACCATCATTTATTTAATTTTTTTCGATGAGATACTCTTGTTATATATATATATATATATATATATATATATATATTCTCTATTGTTCAATTACTATCCGGATCTTTGCAGTTTGATCTTGGTTTGTTTGCTTGCTTAACAATTAACATGTATAATTGGATTCTAGTGTCTCTACAAGTATTTTTCTACTGACATGTTCATAAAATTGCGGTGATTAACCAGCTCAAATCAAATAGGAAAGATGTATCAAACATAATTGAAGAATATAATCATATCAAAATGTCCTATCATAAGGGCCATGTGGAACCTGTTAGCACCACTCGGCGTTGCATGTGGAAATAACATGCATTATGTTAAACTAGGTTGGAGGAACATCATCTTCATGACTAAAAATGTAATCACAATTCACAAGAACAACAAAGCGTAATGATCTGGATCATGTTTTTGGTTTGGTTTGTTTTGTTTCGTTGTCAATAATGAAGTGAAATAATGGAACATTATTGGAGGTAGAGGTGGGACGGTACTAGCCACATAAAAAATGAAATTTTTTGGACCACTTCATCTCTAAACTCTAAATTAAGCTTATGGTGTAATAAAAACTTGTGAGTTGTGACACATGAATATTTGGTAAATAAAAATGCCACGACAATGTGTGTTGGCTTTGGCCATTTATGATAATTATTTTGAATATTGTATATGCAGTTGAAATGTGACAGGTGGCTGAAATGAGAGGACTGTCTGACTCATCAAATAGTTCACCAACTATAATCAAACAGAAACTGATTGCTAAATATTCTCAAGGATGTCTGAATTTGACCCTCGTGCATATATTGACCATTGTTATTTTTAAAGGAAATAATGCACACTTGCACATCATTGTATTCAATCATGTACCTTATTATTTTGTAAAAAAAAATAAAATAACGTACATTATTATTAGGGAAGATTGTAACACTTCTAAATATTTTTTAGACAAAGTAAGACCTCTTATAGTCTTGTTAATTGTTTTCATCTCTTATTAATTGTTTTGCAATTTTTTTTTATAATTTTCAACTGAGGTAACAATGTTTGAACTTACAATTTAATGGATATGCATGAAATAAGATGTAAAATAGTTTTAGAACGCCAGTCAATTGATGTCAAGGTAAAACTTGCTAGTTTTACGTTAATAGTGCACATTATTTTTTCTTTTGAACATAGAAGGCTCTCACTTTTTTGCTAAAAAAAAAAAAGAAGACTCTCACTTTTTTTTTACCTAAGAAGGCTCTCATCTTTTAATAAGTATGTTTAATTTAATAATACAATTATTTACTAAATGTTTAACTTATAAAAGACATTTACTTGTTTTTGCTCAACTATACACACTCTTACTAAATTTAGAGAGTCTACTCATCACATAGACATATTTAGGAGGTGTGTCAATTGTCGTTTACTATTTGGTTCTCATGACTTGGGAAGTTTACCACCTTGAGCAAAGAGGTAAACATCACTTGTTACCTTAAGTATGAACAAGTTTAGGTGTTTGATAATAATCCGAACTCAGATACTTCTGAAAATTTCATCTTTAACTATAGTTCAATAATCACTTAGATCTTTTTTTAAGTTGGAGACAGAGAAATTCTTAATAATTAATTAAAGTGTCAATAAGGACTATTTTACAATCGAACATGAGGAGATTCAAACTCAATATCTTAAAGTTAAAAGACTAAAATCTTACCACTAAAGTAGCATCTATGTGTAAGTAAAGAAAAAAAAATTGAATCCACTTGGTTGTATGTGTGTCATTTAAACAAATCTAACATATAAAAATAATTTTCCAATAAATGCACATACGGATGATTGACATTAATTCTTTTGGTATAAGAACTGATATGACAATAACTATTTATAAAGACTGATATAACAATAAGTATGTATATTGAAGGACTGATACAACAATATTAACGAAATATTTTAATGTCATAAACTTATTTGACTAAAATAGTACATAATCATATACTATTTTAAAATTTTGATACACTAAAAAACTATTAAATGTCTACTCAATACATAGTCGCGTCGGGGATCAAAATTACATTCACCTGTATGAATTTGTTGTGTTGGTCATATGTGTTTGTGTTTAGTTGTGGTTTACTTTTACATGCAAGTTTGGTATAGGTCTTTCTTTCTGTAAACTTTTCTTTCTATTCATGACACATCTTAGTGCGGTGAATAGGTCATAGTGATTTCTTCTTCTTTTTTGTGGCTTTTTAAAAAAAAAGAAAAATACATGTTCAAGAATGTGTCAAAATAATTGAGTTTAATTTCCTATACTATTTCTAATCCTTCTTCCTATATTGGAAATTATTCTCCTTAATACATACACACTTTTGGTGTAATTTTTATTTTTTTACCTATTTCTTTGATTTCTTTGATGTATAATATTGGAGACAAATGTATGGAATTATAACAAGAAGTCATGCATACTACTTCATTTATTTATCAATTATGTAGATAGTATGCCTATGGTTTAATAAGCACTATCATACTTATATTTAAAAATAGCAAATGGTCAAAGGTCTCATAGCAAATATAAGTGTGGTATACTTATAATTTTAATCATTTTGTGTATGAAAAGGATTAACCTATAACATAGCAACAACAAAAATCATAAAAAAAAAGGAAAGAATTTGACTATTTGGTGAATTATGAAAAGGAGTATATCTTTAATTACATTTGTTCTATCAATCAAGTGGATCTATTACACTTTTTACTTTAAGAAAAGTGAATAATTTTTTAGGGGAAAAAAAGAGAATATATTAAATTTCAGATTTGTATTCTTTAAATTATTAAATCATATCTTATTTTTCATTTTGAAAACTACATACACATAGTACAACTTTATATTAAATCAAATATATAAAAAACAAAATTAACCTTAACAAATGAATTTGTGATTGGTAGGACACTTGAACCTCTTGAGCAAATGGATTGCACTTTAGTGACTTAAATGCAAAAATGTCAATGACATTGAACAATTCAATTATGACACGTGGCAAGACATATTTTTTTGAAAAAAACAAAATAAAAGGTTGTGAAAGAGAGAGAACACATATACATTTTGACATGTGTCACAACTGAATTGGTCAATGTCATGTGACATATACGACCCTATGTTGTAAATTGTTAGGGGTTTGATTGCGTATCGAGAAAGTTCAATTGAGAGGAGATAATTAATTGTGTCTTAAGATTATTCTTCGATAGAGATTAATTATTGCTAAACGTTGATGAGAACTTAACGTCCTATCAATGAATAACATTGTAAGATATATACTTGTAAAATTAACCTTTTTTCTTCATTTATTTAATCAACAAATAGATTAAATAATTAAATATTTCATTCTTTCTATTGAATTATGCTTAGATGGACATTATAGTTTCGTTGATTATCTTGAAAAGCGATAAGATAAGCATTAGACAATACATCTTTAAGCAGGGACTTAAACTATGTCCATTTCGATTATATAAAGCTGACACCTAGAAGATAATTTCTTTTTAATGAACTTCAATTAAGCTTAGTTTTTATTCTTTTCTAAATGTTTCAATTAATATTTACATTTCTTCCATTAAGAATTATTTACTTAAATAATTAAAAAAATACTTATTTTATGATTGAACTACATCTATAGATGGTGTAAAATTTTCTGACACATGCATCAAATGAAATCACATCATATTGATATTTTTATACAAATTTTAGGAACTAGTCTAAAGAAGTGGAAATATTTGTATGATTTGATTGCATGTTCTTGTAACAAAAAAACATAATACTTGTAAAATTAACCTTTTTTCTTCATTTATTTAATCAACAAATAGATTAAATAATTAAATATTTCATTCTTTCTATTGAATTATGCTTAGATGGACATTATAGTTTCGTTGATTATCTTGAAAAGCGATAAGATGAGCACTAGACAATACATCTTTAAGCAGGGACTTAAACTATGTCCATTTCGATTATATAAAGCTGGCACCTAGAAGATAATTTCCTTTTAATGAACTTCAATTAAGCTTAGTTTTTATTCTTTTCTAAATGTTTCAATTAATATTTACATTTCTTCCATTAAGAATTATTTACTTAAATAATTAAAAATACTTATTTTATGATTGAACTTCATCTATAGATGGTGTAAAATTTTCTGACACATGCATCAAATGAAATCACATCATATTGATATTTTTATACAAATTTTAGGAACTAGTCTAAAGAAGTGGAAATATTTGTATGATTTGATTGCATGTTGTAACAAAAAAACATTTACACCATTATGCATATAAATTAAATCCAAATAATTTTATGATTGAATTAATGTGTAAATACTTTTTTTATACAATAATGCTAAATACCGCAGGAGAATTTCTAACGAAGACATTACAACTTAGCGCCACTAGTGTTTTTGCCGTCAAATTCAAAATCAAAGTCATCAATACAGTTTTTTTAGAAAATATATTTCATGAGATCTCACGACAAAGATCCGCTATATATAGCATTTCTTCTTTTTATATATAATTTTCACTCTCTCGAAATTATAGTTACTTATATATATATGCACGAGGTTCATGCCCTCGTCTAGGGATTAGACGTAAACAAATCCTCTTCAGTGAATTATTTACCGAGGAGTGTCTAGTGAAAATCAAGATTCTTCAATTCTCTATAATCTCATACAACAGAGTAGTAAATAAAATCAGTGACTAAGATTCCATTGATGAAAATGTACAGTGCAAGGATCTATTCCCAAGATTAGGCAACAATTTGTGATTCTCATGACTCATGTAAAGGTGCATATTCTCAATTTAAAAAATTAGTATGAGAACCAATGAGAAACAGTTTGGACAGCAAAAACAAACAATAACTAGAGTCACAAATGATTGCATTAGAAAATTGTAGGGCCGCCAACTAAAATTAGTGTGGTTAAAAAATACTTAACTCTCACCGTTGTGTGAGAATCTCATTAGTTAATAATCTTACATTAAATTTGTCACCACCTTATTAGATTAAACTCTATCTTAATTCTTATGAACCCCAATATCCAATTCATCCCAACTCTAGAAAACAATAAAAGTTGTAGGGCAGCCAACTTCAATTATTGATGTAATGTCTCACAATCTAACCCCCTTAGTGGGTCCCACTCATCCCTTCCAATAGTCCTCTCATGCTTCATGTGGGAAGTATACGTCCTTGTTTGTTCAATTGATCTATCCAGACTGTGGGACTAAGTCATATGCCTTATATTACTTCCCTACATATATAAATACATTGCCAATGTGTCACAACCATTTCAATAAACTTGCACTTTAACCGTGATTCACCCAATCCCATCTTTCATTTCTCACGCATATTCATTCTTCTTCTTCCTCTTCCAACCATGAGAAACAACGACTCTCCCTATACTCCTCTCCTAAATGGGCCCCACAATAACAATCGTAAGGAGCTTCTTCTCATTTTTTGTGGATTGTTTTTACTTGCTTCTCTAATAGCCTTTAGTGGTTACAAAGCTTCGGACAACGTTAGTGTCCCTCATGCTGACGTGTCCTCGTCATCTTCGATTTTATCCCATGATGAAACAAAACCAAACATGGTTGTTTCACCAAGTGTTTCAGCTGGTGTGTCGGAGAAGTCAAATGTTTTTCTCTCCGGGGCCAATAAGGTTGGAGAAACTGAATCATTTCCATGGAACAATACTATGTTGTCGTGGCAGAGAACAGCTTTTCATTTTCAGCCAGAGAAGAATTGGATGAATGGTAATTCCATGCTTTTATTTTTCATTTTGTTTTTGCCAAATAATTTACTTAAACGCGGAGAATTGCAGATTCAAACATGCGCATCAAATGTCTCTACACCCACCAATTGATTACGAGACTAAATTTTCATCCATAATTATGATATTTGTTTTGAAACGTAGTCGTTAGATTAATATTTTCTACTTTACGATAATTTTAATCTGGTTTTTCAACTCTTTATTATTAGTTTAAATCAGTTGAATTACGTAACATATTTAACCTTCCTTTCATGTTTGATTAATTCAATTTAGTTTAATTATTCTAAGAAGTACAATCCACACGTCCATGTTGTTTTAGCACTTTTTAGAGATGTGATTAGTCGGGGATAATGGAGTTTATGAGAAAAATAAAGTTGACAAAGTAGATTTCATTTTAAATCAAATTAGTTTAAAAGATACTTTCTTTTTCACGTAAATTAATCGTGCCTTTCCAAGCATCAGGGATTGAAGTTTTATTGGGGGAAAAAGATTTTATAATCAACAAAAAGGAAAACAGTGAAAAGAAATGAAGATGACATTTGCAATTGGCAGTGTTTAGGGAAAAGGGTTATTGTAATAAATCAAAATTAACGTTGAAACTGATTTACCCTCTGTATGAAAAATGTTATAAATTTTAGTATTATATTCTGTTAGGATACTAGAAAATTATGAGATCAAATTAGATTTTGGTTATCATATTTTAATTATTATTGAAAAGTGAATTAATTTTTATATAGATTGAGTTAGAAACATTCATGCTGGATTACGTCAAAAAGATAATGTCTGCCTTGCTGGAATGATTCATTTGAATTGAAACAAAATAAAAATTTGTGACAACTTTGAATGTTCGTGATAAGCAGTAGTGTACAACATTAACACCATTTCTCTTTTTTCTTAAGCTAATTTTTTTTTCCTTTTTTTTTTTGTTGGTGATGCTGGCTTGGACTGATGGTGGAATATGGTTTGCTACTTTGCTCTTTTTCAGATCCTAATGGTAAGGGACACTTTTGCTTTTTCTCCTTTAATTCATCCTAACTCGTTTTAATTCCTTGCTAATTTTTTTGTTTAATAATTTTCTTGTTTGAGGATTGAATCTTATTCTTTGAACATGATTTTTGGATTTACATTGACCGCTGTAAGAAATCATAGCGTTTCGTAATGTACCAAAAAGGAAAGAAAGAAATAATAGCATTCAAATGGTAGGACCCAAATACAGCTAAACGGGGTCTACAATGGGGATTGCTTTTTTTTGAGACCATATATTGTGTATTATTATTTTTTGTAATAAAAAACACCATAAATTATGTCATCCCCACAAAATTAATGACCACAGGCATAAGTTCAACAATTTGGATTAAGGAACCAATCTTTATTCTCACGTGCTTTTCATTTTTTACACCTATTTTTTCTTTTTTTTTAAAATGTCTTTCTTATGACATCATTTGTCTTATTTTCTTGTATCTTTCTTTTTTTATTTTTCACGACAATACTTGTCCAACAAGAACACTCCAAGTTTCATTTTGGTCATATTGCAAAGTCCATCAGATTTTGGAACATGAATTTTTTTTTGGATCATAAAATATTTCTCACCAGACACTTGGGACAGAGAAGTGTAGAGAATAGAACAAAATTTACGATAGAGATTGAAATGTAATACCATGAGAAAGGTAAAAGATAGAACAAGCTAAAAATTGGTGTGAGAAGAACCAAGATTGAACCATTCAAGCTAGTTTTGTATATATTGCATTTTGTATTTTGTTTTTTCCTTCTAAAATTATGTGTTGTTTCCACTAAAAATTATTGAATAGTTGTATTTATAAATAATTAATTGTACAACGATGTGAACAAAAAATTATTGAATACTTATTTAGTGACAAACATAAATACATATATTTATATATATTTGATAGTGTTGAAAATGATTAAATGAAAAATATTTTGGTATACGATCTTTGCCCCCGCTTATTAAAATTTAGGAACCCGTGACCGTTCTCAAATACAAGTGGTATAATCTTCATTGGATGTTTGACATCCCTTATATGTGTGACTACATGTTTTCCTTGGTGTTGAATCATGTTTGTGAACACAATTCAACAATATCCTTTATACCAAGTTCCAGTATATTTTTAAGTTGTTTAAATAGTAATCCAGCAATTAACAATTTCTAAACATGTCTGGGGAAATTTATGCATTTCAGGTCCTATGTATTACAAGGGATGGTACCACTTTTTCTACCAATACAATCCAAACGGTGCAGTTTGGGGAGATATAGTTTGGGGGCATGCTGTGTCAAGGGACATGATCCATTGGCTTCACCTTCCACTAGCAATGGTGGCGGATCAATGGTACGATAGTAACGGTGTTTGGACAGGTTCTGCTACCATCTTACCTGACGGTCAAGTCATCATGTTATATACGGGTTCAACCAATGAAACAGTGCAAGTCCAAAACCTTGCATACCCTGCTGATCTCAATGACCCTCTCCTTGTGGATTGGATCAAATACCCTGCCAACCCGGTTCTCGTCCCTCCACCAGGCATTCTACCTAAGGACTTTCGCGACCCAACAACTGCTTGGCTCACTTCTGAAGGAAAATGGCGAATCACCATAGGCTCCAAGATTAACAAAACTGGCGTTGCTTTGGTTTACGACACAGTGGACTTCAAGACCTATGAGCGTAAAGAGAATTTGCTTAATGCTGTTCCTCACACCGGTATGTGGGAGTGTGTGGACTTTTTCCCTGTTTCTGTTAAGTCTGAAAATGGCTTGGATACTTCCGTTAATGGGGAGGAGGTTAAGCATGTGATGAAGGTTAGCTTGGATGATGATAGACATGATTACTATTCATTGGGAACTTATGATGAGAAGAAGGTTAAGTTCACAGCAGATGATTTGAAAAATGACGTTGGTATCGGACTTAGGTATGATTATGGTATATTCTATGCTTCCAAGACATTTTATGATAAGAAAAAGGATAGGAGAGTGTTGTGGGGTTGGATTGGAGAATCTGATAGCGAATATGCTGATGTCGCCAAAGGTTGGGCTTCAGTTCAGGTATACCGGATCTATCTATCTATCTGTCTATCTCATTTTAATTTTTTTTCCACCTAAAATATTTTTTTAGTGCCCGTGTTTTAACTCGAATTTCACAAATTACATATACTAGTTTTTCTTTTGCGGTTTTAATATACATATACTAATATTGTTAAATTTTAAATTATATAGAGCATTCCAAGAATTGTGAAGCTTGATAAGAAGACTGGTAGCAACTTACTTCAATGGCCTGTTGCAGAAGTTGAAAGTTTGAGATTGAAAAGCGATGAATTTACAAACTTGAAGGTCAAGCCAGGGTCAGTTTTGTCGCTAGATATTGACACTGCCACACAGGTTTGTATTCACATTGTTACCAATCTAAGAAGACATGGCTAAATTCAAAATTTAGTTGCATAACATTTATCAATTTTTTTTGTGATTGCAACAGTTGGACATTGTAGCTGAATTTGAGATAGACAAGGAAGCTCTAGAGAAAACAGCCCAATCCAATGTGGAGTATGAGTGTAGCACTAGTGGTGGAGCTTCTAAACGTGGTGCCTTAGGACCTTTTGGTCTTTATGTTTTGGCAGATGGTGGTCTTTCTGAGTACACTCCTGTGTACTTCTATGTTGTTAAAGGAAGTGACGGAAAGTTTACGACTTCTTTTTGCTCCGATCAATCAAGGTATTTAACTATAGGATCAGGTTTATGTGCAGTCACAAACTGCGTACAATTACGCAGTCAAGGACGCATGATTGTTCGATTGTGATCGGGTAGTCCATATAACAAAGTCGGTAATTTTTTTAAAAAAAATAATCAAAATATTCTTATTTGAGGACTCTCGAATCTTGATCAAACGTTCATGGATTTCTTGACTGCGTGTGTGACTGCACTGAATCCAAATTCTTAACTATATGTTTTTTTTAACTTGGTTGTTATAAATTCAATGTTGATTTAGTTAAACTAATTTTGTAGGTCTTCTCTAGCAAATGATGTTCATAAACAAATCTATGGGAGTGTGGTTCCTGTACTTGAAGGAGAAAAATTGTCCTTAAGAATATTGGTAAGTTGAGCCTTGTTCAAAATTATGAGTACATATCTTATATGCACATTTTCCAAATTAATTAATGGACTTAACTCTTTGTTATTAAATTTTAGGTGGACCATTCTATAGTTGAAAGCTTTGCTCAAGGTGGAAGAACATGTATAACATCACGAGTTTATCCAACAAGGGCAATTTATGGAGCTGCTAGATTGTTCATATTCAACAATGCTATTGAGACTAATGTCACAGCCTCTCTCAAGGTTTGGCAGATGAATTCTGCATTTATACGTCCATACCACCCTGATCAAAAGAGCTAAACAAATTGAATTGGATATTAGAGACACAAAATTGCAAAGACAAATTAAGGGGAAATTATTTTGGTTGGCATGTTGTACCCAACAAATGTAATGATCAAATCATCAACCTGTTGTTCAATGTTGTGGGCTTTTTGTACGATATTCATTCCCCAATTTTTGTCCAATTATTTTATTTTTTGGTTTTAAAATGTTTCATTGTAATTTGGTTACAAGTGATTATATTCGCAAGAGGTTAATATTTCAATTGAAGAGTGTTGGAACACTAGTGAGTTTAAGTGGAAGTTGAAAAGAATAAAGGCATGGAAAGAACTAGTGTTGGTATGAATTGAAAAAGGTCCGATATTGGATAGACATACCTTTTAGTAAGTGTTTATATAAGTGGAGGATGACCTCCAAGTGTGTCTTCTTGGGGTATCCATTTTTGCAAATGACTGAGCGCTTAGAAAATATAAATATTTCACACGCGAACCGCCGAGTATCTTGTGTTTGATAGAGTATTCGGACACACGGTTTATTTAAAGATTAAGTTCGCTCACTATAAAAGGAGAGCTCACCTCACTTATTCTTTACACTGAAAAACACAGTTGATGTTTCATGTGTTTTTCTCTCTTCTCCCTCTTTCGACTTGTGTTGACGAGTCATTCTTCCTTCCTTCTGTCCCTTTGATTACGAGTGATCTTCGTACCATATAGAGTGGCTTAATCGAACGATTAAACCACATTTGAGGTTTCGAGTGGTCTTTGTACCATATAGAGTAATCGAATGATTAAACCATATTTGTGGGTGTTATTTCTCGAAAGATTACTTATAGTGCAGTACGTAATCGAACAGGTGAACTGTGCTGTTTTATCCTGGAGGCGTTGCGGTTTATAGTCTACCTTGCACAAACTAGGGTAGTGCCGCGAAACGTCTTAAAGAAAGTAATCTGGTCGTGACTCAACCCAATAATATATTCGATGGTGATTTCGCTTTTTTAAAAGGTACTTTTCTAAATCCAAAAAACAAAAGGAGAAATGATGTTAATGTTTTCTATGTCTCGAATAAAAATCAGTTATATTGTGGTTATATTATTTATTTTTCTCCAATTACAAGGAAAAGCACAGTTATGTCCATTCTAATCATTTAACACTTTAACACATTTTCTCTTCTTTCAAAAAAAAAAACAACATAATTTTACTCTTTTATATAGTTGTATTCCAAAAAAGTCATTTGACAAAATTATGTACATTGTAATCATTTGACACAAAAAAAATCTCTTTTATATAGTTGTATCCAAACAACCTGAATTATCTTCTTCTTTTTTTAAAATGATTTTTATTACGATAAACAAATAAAAAATAGATTGTGATCATAAAATCTCTATAAATCATTTTTATTTTAATCAGTAACAAACGGGCCCTATGAGACTGTTTGTTAAAACTTTTTTAAGAAACATAATCACTTTTTTTTTTTACCAAAAAAAAATAAGAAGTGATTTTTATCATGATAAACAAACACAATTATGCAATAAATTCTATGTAAATGAAGTTATGTCTTTGGACCAAGTCAACGATGTGGGCTATGGTCTATGATATGGACCTTGGAGTGAAACTATGTGTCATGAATAAAGTAAAGACTTTGTATCAAGATCAAGGTCAAGCTATGCGAAAGTCGACGCTATGTGGTTCAAGCCTCAATACATGAGATCCTTTATACCAAGTGTCTGACTCAAAGACATGTCATTGATGCATGCAATAACTCTTTGCTAAGAAAGGAAACTTTGTTATGGCTTATGCAATTGAGTAAAATTCATTAAGACCATCATCGATGGAAATGAATGGTTGATTTGGTGACTTCAATTAATCAAGAAGATCACAACATTCAATCAGACATTCAAAGACATGGATTTCTTCAACAACGGTCATCAAACTTCATGTCTATATAAATGATCAAATCTGACTGGAAAAAGTTACGAACCTGTAAATATATACAATATATTGCACTTTATCTATACAACGATGAACTTGAAATATGCATTGTTGTAACGTTACCAACAAAGTTATGCCGATTGGATCTAACATACATTGGAAAGAATGAATTGCTAATAACATTTCATATGCAGTTGCACTGAAAAAATTGGATCTCCTTTATTCCATTGTAGGCACAAAGGATCATTTTATGTTGATCCAAAAGTGCCCAAATTTGGAAGTACTTGAGACGAAAAATGTAATTGGAGACTGAGGATTAGTGGTTCTTGGTCACTGTTGTAAGAGGTTAAAAAGACCTAGGTTTGAACAAGATGATGATGAACACATGTCCATTAGATATGAACACTTAGCTAGTTGCAGTGTGCTACAACAAATAGAAATTCAATTTGTTTAGGGTGTGTGTTGATGTTGCATTGTTTGGCTTGAACAATCATCTAAACCAAATTAATGGTTGTCTCAACCACAGAGACACAAGAATGGTAGACACTGTTGAGTATCATCATTCGTCGATCGAATCATATGAGCGCACATTCTCTCATATGAATCTTCAGAAATACGACGACATGAGAGTCATGTTCTCTATATTTGATTAGTATAGTTGTAAGGGACTGATCGAGTAAGAAATATTGTGAGATCTTTTCATGATATTCAGGAAAGTTTAGTTCGATCCAAAACCTTCGAAAAAATTAAGGCATGCATGGAGAGGCCAGATGAAGAATTTAGTTTGCATGATCCATGATCTTGTTTGTGTTTAATTTTGTTGTTTGAATTATTATTATTGTTGTATTACGTTGTTGTATTATGTTGTTTAAATTAATTTGGTAAAATTATAGTGTTGAAATTGTTGTGATTTAACGGTGGATTTTTCTCTTTTTTTGTGCTATGAACACTTTCTTATTATATAATCTGAATGGACGGAGAATGGAAATTTTAGACGGCGCGCGAAAGATGTGTAGGGTGGAGAAAAATATCTTATTTTTAAGACTTAGGATAAAAAAAAAAAAAAAAAAAACAAGGGATTGAGACCATGGTCTTGTATAGTTCAACTCCAATAAGTCATTTGCCTTAGGCTCTACAGTTTATTTTTCATGTTTTTTATAACAACAATTTGGGATGTTTGTTGTGCGGTTCAAATCATTTATAAGACAAAAATCATATGATCTAAAAATTTAAATATTCACGGTTTAATTCGATTTTGATGATATTTAAAAAATCATTCTGATCCAATTTTATGGAGTTTAGTTTGGCTCGGTTTTTGGATGTTCAAATTGTTGAAGCAAAAATCTTTTTGATGAATGTTTTAATGATAACAAACCTTGTGGAATAAATGATAAGTTTTATGAATGTTGATCTATTGATGTTTGCACATGAGTTTTTGTTAAAAGAACAAGAATCACATAAGTGGACGAGCTAGAAGCTACCCATATTGATAAATGCATTATATCTACTCAACAATGAAAGAATGAGTATATCATCAGTTGAAACAACAATATCATATCTCCATGAAGATTCATAGCTCAAGAATCATGATGGAAGAACTTACATCACAAGTTACACAAGAATGTGCTTGAAGTTATGTGACAAAACTCACATTGAGTTTTATGATTTGAAGATCCACCATGGGCAAACAAGATAAAAGGAAATACGCATACAAGTTAGGAAGATTCTCAGAACCTCCTCAAAGTATCATACTTCCAAAGCTTCTGAAGATAAGAAGTTCAGAGTTTAGAATGTTCATATGAATGGAGTTCATAATAATCATGAACATTAACCCTGAATATATCCAGAAATATTAAAGGATTACTTCATGGATAAACAAGAATATTTCAAGTCATCGGTTACAAGCAATGATGCAAAGAAATATTCTTTTGGACTTCAAAGAAAGAATCATCTTGTTTGTCAAAACAAATTATCTCTCCTTTATATGCTTCAAGAAGTTTTTGAAGGGAATAAAGAAACAACCTTCATAACATTCAAAGTGTTGAATAACATCAGAATGTTCAGCATAAAGTACAACCGTAAAAAAGGAAGGAACCCAGAAGAAACATTCTGAAGTTCATATCTATGAACCCAGAAGGAGTTCAGAAGGTTGCTCAGAAGATTCATTAGAGCAAACCCATAAATTAATGTCCACACCAAGAACATGCAAGAACGGATGTGACATGAACATATCTTATGCATACAATGATTTTGACTTTGGATCAAGAAATCATTAAAGGCATCTATGGTGATTAAAGGATTAATGGACTTTGATAGTTCTTGGTGTTTGTGCGTTCTTGAGTGATTAACCAAGACACAAACAAAGTTTAATTCATACCAAGAAACAAAGAATCAAAGGACATAAAGACTTAAGAACTCAATCAGAGTTCAGAAAGTTAAAAAGAGTTCAGAAGGTTGGACAGAGTTCAGAAGGTTGGACAGAGTTCAGAAGGTTGTTCATGATGAACATCAAGAACCAAGCCCAGAAATTCATGAACCAACTGAAGAACATGCAAGGTTCACGTGAATTAAATAAAAGCCCAGTAAAGTACATTGACTAAGATCAATCAAGGAATAAAGACATTTATTTGATTAAAGTCAAAAAAGACATCTTCAATGTTCATTCAAGACTATGAACATTTGAAGTACAAAACATTAGGAATATTCCATTAAAAATATGATCATGAATGTTTTCAATGCTGCACTTCATCAATGTTTCACTATTAGGATTTGATTACATCAAATAAGAGTCTTACAAATCATCCTAAGAGAAACAAAATGAACATTCTGAAGTCCCCTGAGTTCAGAAAGTTTGATCCTGCTCCATGCTTTTTCTGACATGAACAGTACAGTGGTTGGAAAGTAAAAAGCAAATCCAAAAGCAAGATCAAGTCTGATTCAACAAGAATTCGACACATAAGGGAGTTGGTACTGTACAAAGCAAACCAAATCCCCTAAAGCATGGACTTGAAGTGACAATTCCACTTTATCAATCCTGCACTAGTTCCAAGACATATTTCAAAGAAGATCTAATCCAGGAACATTCTAAAGTACGTACTAAGAACAATCTTCATAGTACAACCTAGAAAATCATGTGATATTCATATGATAAAACCCAGAAACAGATCTGACCGTCCATTCACATGAACCCAGATGAAGATCATGAAGATCATGATGAACACAACAACATTCTGAAGTATTTCAGTTTGCTCAGAATTTCAAGTAAAAGTTGGTGGGTCCCAGGACACGTGGCACAAGACCATTGGTCACTCTCCAACGGCTATATGAGCCCAGAAAACTCTATAAATAGGATCAAAGGCTCAACATTACTTGCACCATTGCAAAGCATACATGAAAAACAACATAAGAGTGTTTTGAAGCTTTAGCAAAAAATTGATCATCACAAAAGATTCCAAGAAGTCTTTAAAAGTGTAAATCAATTCTCCCTTATCTTTTTAAAGATAAACTCATCCTTCCATTCTTCTCTTGTCTAATTTCAATCATTCAAACTCCCATACAAATTGTAAAAGAAAGTTTCATCTAGCTTTAGGGTTACTAAAGTCTTAGTTTGATCAGAAGGTGTAAAAGTCTAAGTGGGTAACTTAGCAAGAAGATGCAAGCCTGTTGAGGCTTAGAGAATACAGTTCTTGTAATTGTTCAAGTGAACAAAGTTGTAAGGTGCAGGATTTGAGAGGTTATCTCAAGCATCATAGTGGAAACTCTCACAAGATTGTGAGGAGTGGACTAACCCACATTGGAGGAACCACTATAAATTTCTGTGTGTCCTTCTTCTCTTCTCTATACTTTTGCTTACTGCAAACACAACACACACACAAACACATTTGCTTTGTTAAACTGTTTCTGCACAACTACTTCAGAACGTTCTGAAGTCAGTTTACTAACTTAACAATTCCATGTCCAAAACTTGAGAATTACTTTTAAGCTACAGGTTTAATTTTTCAAGGGTCACAATTCAAACCCCCCTTCCTTGTGACTATTTTATCTACTTCACAAATTACAATTTTCTGAAATTTTTTATTAAAATTTATATTATAAAGACATGATAAAATCATAGGTTTGAAGCAAAATATAGCATATAATATACTAAAAACTACAACAGTTAGGAATGAATATAATCGATTATGGTTGAAGCATATTTCAATATATCAAATTTAACTAATAAGCATTATTAAAAAAGAATGAAAATCAACAAATAATATATTAATGCAATATATTATACTACCATAAATAAGTATTTATATTTATGTATGCGATTTAGTTTGGTTCAATTTTGAAAAAGAAATCCAAAATACTATCCGATCCAAGCAATCACATACAATTTTATACTTAGTTTTTTTAATAAATGCATTAGGTCACTTGTTAGCATTCAATCACTTTTTTGATTAAAAAGTGTTATTGGTAGTGTGATATCCCCCTCTCAGTTTTCTTTTGTTCTCGATTGATAGATTTTAGATGGGGTTCTTGTTGCTATTGAGGTGGTTGATGAAGCTAGAAATTTGAAGAAAGAATCATTGCTCTTTAAAGTTGACTTTGAAAAGATGTACGTTTCAATTGACTGGAATGATCTAGATACAGTTACGGGAAGGGTGAATTTTCCAAATCTTTCGCGAAAGTGGATTCATGAATGCGTTGGTACAACAATTGCTTCAGTTTTGGTTAGTGGAAGTCCTACTTGTGAGTTTCCTATAGAAAGGGGATTGAGAGAAGGTGATCCTTTTTCAACTTTTTTTTATTGTGGCAGAAGGATTAAATACCATGATGACTGCAATGGTAGATAATGGCGTGTTTAGAGGGTATCAAGTTGGGCAGACTGAGCTTGTTCAAATTTCTCAACTGCAATTTGATAAAGACACTTTAATTATTGAGGAGAAAAGTTGGGATAATGTGAGAGCTATGTGTGTTGCCCTTATTTTGTTTGAAGTTATTTCGAGGACTTAAATTAAATTTTAATAAGAGTATGTTGGCTGGCGTGCATGTGACCAATTCATGGTTAGGCAAGGCAATTATGGTTTAGAATATTAGAACTGCGAGGATTTCATTTGTGCATCTTGGGTTACCCATATGTGGCGATGCAAAACAGCTGAATTTTTAGGCTCTATTGTTAAACCGTATTATATCTAGACTGTCGAGTTGAAAAAGTAAGAACTTATCTGTTGGTGGTCACTTAATTATCCTGAAATTCGTCATGTTTTCTCTATCGATATTTTCTCTTTCCTTCTTCAAGGCTAAGGTATTATCTCATCTATGCATGTGGGAGTTCAATTTGGTGTTGTTAGACAAATGGTGTTAGAGGATGCATGTTGACAGAGGGGGCAGTAGTGTAAATTTTTTTTAGCTCAGTATGGTGAGGTATGGGTGGCTTAGAGAGGGTTGGAGATATGGTTCTGAGTGGTGGAAAAATTTGGTGAAGATCCGTCAAGAGATCGATACAGAGGTGGGAAACTGGATTGATGATAATCATAGACGGGTGGTTGGTAATGGGTTAATACTTCTTTTTGGTTGGACATATGGGTGGGCGGAGTTTCTTTATGTGGAGGCGGATGTTAATTGCATGAGAGGAAGATCTGGTTGGGAAGTGTTGTGCTTTGCTTCATAATATTGTATTGCAGGTTGATGTGGTAGATAGGTGGCAATGGCGTTTAGACCTTGTCAAAAAATACTCAGTTAGTGGAGTTTATCACTTTTTCGTTACCGTTGAAAGTCCGGTTAAATCTTTTGTGATGGTTAACATTTGGCATAAAGGAGGTTCCCTTGAAGGTCTCGGTTTTTGTGTGGCATCTCTTCGTAATCGACTTTCAACAAAGGATAATTTAATCCGGGGTGGCATTATTCAGGCAAATTATAATCTTTGTGTCAGCGGGTCCGGGATGGATGAAAATGGCGACCATATGTTCTTGTGGTGCCCTAATTTGGGCAAGATTTGTTTTCTTATTCGGAATTGGATGGGCATTCACTCAGGTGATTCAACTCGCTTATCAGATCACTTGTTACAGTTTGTTCACTTAGGTGATTATACCTGATCTATTCGGTCATCTTTGCAGCTAGTTTGGTTTTCGCATATTTGTGTTATTTGGAAAGAAAATAATAACTAGATTTTTAATCACAAGGAATATCATTTGCATCATTTTTAGATAAAATTAAACTCCTTTCTTTTTTGTGGTTGAAAGCAAATAACTCTTCTTTTGTTTTCGATTATCATAACTAGTGGATCAACCTATGTTATGCATGGGTTTTACCTTATAAATATAATTGTTTCTTTCTTTCATGTCTTTCATGTTTGACACGTTTAATGTGTAAATTTTTAGCGTTCTTCTATGACACTCCTTATGCTTAGTAGTTTGTTTGACTTATGTTAATTATAATCTAATTTTGACTTGTTTAAAAAATTATAATATTTTTCTTGATATATATGTGAAATATAAATCACTCATTCATTTTAGCTTGATTAATCTGCATTAGAGTTCTATTAGCCACACACCGTAGATTGTTTCCTCCAATCCAACCGAGTTTATAGCATAAGCAAGAGTATTTAATATCAGAGAAATGGGCCATTTTTGGAAGTTCTAGTTAGAAAACCATAAATAAAAAAAATAAAAATTAAGAGAATGCTAATGAATGCTCTTGAGGTATTGATTAAAGTGTTAAAATTAGTAAGTTTGAATAAAAAAGGTGATGTAATAGTTACTAAGACAAAAATAATAATTTATACTTATAAAACAAAATTTCTATTAATGAATTTTTTGACCAATACACTTAGACACTGATTAACAAGACCGTAAAAATTATGCCCACACACTACGGCCAATACTAATCAATATTCCAACTATAGCTAGCTGCCTACGCATTTGTTTAGTCTTATTTTATATTTGTCTAGAGGGAAAAATTCTTTGCATTCAAATAATTATCCCCTATCGTGTGCATAAAATGATAATTACGCATTATGCAAGCGTGTAGCTGGTTTGATTAAAGAGGTCCAAAGTGATTAATTTATGAAGAAAAGATTTCAAAAGTCTTTTGTCTGACTTACAAACCAAAGTATAAAAATTCCCGTTGCTGGAATTCTTGAACGTATATCAGATTACTTCGTCACAAAATCTTTTGCTAATACGAATTCCTGTATCACAAGAGATGTTAGTTGGTTGACATGTCAATTTCCTCTATAATAATTAGTAAAGTAATCACTCAAATGGCATTAAAAAAAATAAACACTCACATGGGGATGATTATTTCTTTTTCAGCCAGTTCGTATTGTCGTATGTAATAGTATGCAATTGGTAGTTTTGGGGAAGTAATTAAACATTTTGAACTAATGCATGTTTTCGTGTGGGCCTAAAACGTCTAACTCTGTCATATGCTGCTAGAGAAAAAGACATGACCACTTCAGGTGAATCATGGTGTTAGTTGCACAACGGTTTTAAACACATGCACCTTAGTTTATTTAGTTTTTTGACAGTCATATAAAGCTAAAATTTACACAACTAAAAATTGAGTAAATAGACAAATTAATCTTGGAAAATAATGTAATTAAGTATCAGTCACAATAGTTATTAAATTTTGTGACTTGACAAATAAAATTTTGAAATTGTAGTGTTTGAAAAAATAACCTCTATATGTAAAGGTTCATTGATATTTTAGTTATCTTAGTTTTAAATTTATTTACGATATTGTCCGTAGATAAACGATAAACAAAAAAATGATTTTTTTAAAAAAAGTGTTTTATATGATATTACTTGCAATTTAAATAGATTACAACTTAAAAAAAAAAAAGAGTTTTTTTAATCTATTTTTAACGAATGAATCATTTTGAATCAAATTTAGACTTTTAAGAATGTATTTACCAATCTGAAAAATGAAGGACTTTTTTTAGCGATGTTTACAATTTTGAAGACGAAATAGACTATTAACTCACTAAAAATTGGTGTATTGTATTGCATATAAACTTTAGATATTTTGAAGCTTTCTCTTTTCTCTCTTTTGCATGACGCACTTTCGAGTCACTTCTCACACTTCTTTTCTTCTTCTTTTGGTAATTATGATATCATTGTCCCTTCGATATTTTGAGTGTCATTGCCCATTCGATTTAAGACCAGTCATAGTACAATATTAGGATGGTCATAATACCATACTAGACATTGTACCATATTTGAATGATCTTAGTACCATATTAGAGTGATCTTATCATCATATTTGAGGGTATATACCTAGAACGGATCCTACAATGAAGTAAGACTGCAATACAATTGCAGTTGGACTATTTTAACTTGGAGACGTCGTGGTTGATAATTTGTTTGCATAATTTTGGACAGTGCCGCAAAACATATTAAAGAGACCCTTGAACATACTTTTGAACCATTTAACCTATTATTCAACCAATTTTGACACATTTCCTTATGTCATGTCTCCCAAAGAAATTACTAGTCATAGTTCTGTTGTTCCTGAGTACAACAATTATAAAAAAATGCTAGAGTAACAATCCTTTGGAATGAGCACGATGAAGTGCTTGTTGACTCGAACAACAACACTAGAAAGAAATTAACAAATGCTTCTCTTAAATTGATTAGCAAACATTTCAAAAATTAGAACAATGAACATTGGATTATATTATCAAAGGTTTAAAAATTCACAAATGCTACTGAGAGGGTCAGGAGATAACTTAAAAGAACCATGAACCTTGAGTTACATTATCTAAGGTTTCCAATTGTCCTTGAAGTATACAATGATGAAAATTGGATCACTCTATTAGATGAACCTTGGATTACATTATCATTGACTATGACTATATATTTAGCATTTTTGGAGGAGCTATTTCTTTGAAGTCTAATAAACATATAATCTTGGAAGTCTAAGAAATAGATAATCATGTTCAGTCTACTATGGAATTTGAGATGATAGCCTCAACAACAACTATTGAAGAAGCAAGTTTGTTGAGATACTTGCAAGAAAATATTCCTTTATGAAAAAAATTTGATACCGATTGTGTTGATACATTGTGATAGTATCAAGGCTATTGCCAAAATTGAGAACTGTTAGAGACAACAAATACATCATAAGTACAACATTGTTAGCGAGTTACTCCCAAACATAGCTGTTAGAATGAATCATGTATACATTGATGAAAACTTAGCTATTCTTTTGACAAAAGGATTGGCTAGAGAGAAAGTACATAAAACATCTTGTAAGATGAGATAGTTGTCTAAAATGAATCTCTTATGATGGTATCCCAACTTAAAGGACCAAAGATTCCAATAATTAGGTTCAATAGGTCATACCAAGTTGTGAAGTGAGAGAAGATTAACATGTTATGGTAAATCAAAAGAAACATGATTCATGAAGCAATAATAGGATGAAATAATTGAATCTCTAAATGAAATTTATACTATATGCAAAGTGGAATACATAGCTACGTGAATATCCTTGATATACCGGCATATGTGAATGTGAAAGTAAGAGGTTGTTTTCTATGAAATTTTAGGTAAAATTTCTACAAAATTCCTTAATATACATTAACATATTACTAAAGGCTATTCAATATAAAGGTTGGCTAAGAATATTTCCTATTCTAATAAATAGAAATCTTACTTACTATGAAAATGTTCAAGTCATTCCCATGTTGATTAGTCTACACACATGGGATGCTACCGTAACTTTTACAAAAGCTATACTGAACTTAACAAAACTATGATATCACATTCTCACCTACAATTTAATCAAAAGTATTGTAATTTTGTCTAACCTAGGTGAACATACAAAATCAAATTCATCTATACTTTCGTATTCCTTTAAAAAAAAAAGAGCGTGATATCCAATATCCATAAGTAATGCATCTAAAAACTAAGTCTAAATTTCAGAAGTTTTCCAGTTGGTATTTTTTACACATTCACATCCAAGAAAAGCAAACTAATAAGAAATCTTATAATTATTATTGCTGAAATAGATACAATAATTTTTCCTCATATGCTAACTTAATTATTACTACTGCTGCCTTCTTGCACCTAAACGGTTTTCTGTTTTCACTGATTAATTAACAGCAGACAGACAAAGGTATTTTGCTTGAAAATCAAATTTGCCCAAAAAAGGGAAAAAAGAAGACAATGTGTGTTCAGAGTGGAAGCTGTAATTGCTATATAAAATATTGGACAGTTTAATACCCTTTGGCTGGACTCACGTGGGTTTGATGATCAGGGACCGTTAAGATAAGTCAAAACCACAAAGTCAGGATCAGACGGTAATTACGCAGAGAGTCCAGCCAACATAGACAGCCTACCTTATGAAGTGGGCCCCACTCACAGAATGGTTCCCGGCTGGAAAGCATGTGGCACTTTTTGCAGGATCCGACCGTTGTAACGTTAATTACGCCTTTGCCATTGTATAAAACCAAAAGAGAAAGGAATGGGCCCAATCATCAACAACCATATTCATTTAATTTATCAAACACTCCTATCTAGTAGTGATAGATTATGATTAATTAATGTAATGTAATGTAGTTAACCAATGCTACAGTGCCAAGTGCAACAGCTATAACCCTTGAAACCTTTCAAAATTCATGTAAATTTGTAATGTAGTGAAGAATAAGTTATCCTAGGCTTTAATAGTTTAATGAAACCTTTTGAATTATCAAATACACGTTAAGTTTGTGGTTGAAATATCAAAATTTGATCTCGAGAGGATATAAAAAATCTTAAGTGTGAATAAGTCTGGAGTGAAGGATTGGTTCATTTAGATACACAAAATTCAATTTTAGTAGATTATCAACAAAAGTTAGATAGTACAAATGAACACAAACCATACATCTACATTGTACAACATTCTACATGCATCATTAGAATGTGAAATTGACGAAATCACGGTAATACCATAATTTTATTGAAGTACTAAAGTGTAGAACAAATTCCCTACCTTTCACATCAGTTTGTTCATGCAACAACATCGTGCGGTGAACTAATGCTTAGATTTCTTGCTTCGTGAAACTATGGCGAATACAACATTGAGATACAATGATAATAATTATGACTCAAAACACAATAAACCTTTCAACTATATATTTTGTGGGAAATGATAGATACAGTGACAAAATGTATCAAATTTTTTTTCAGACAATGTATTTGCTAACACATTTTTTTTAATTATACACCATTACCTCCATTGATTTTCGACAAATAATAAATTTAATTGGCTGAGACTTTTTCTTGATCAATTTTTAATAAAAACTCTTTAGATAAATAACAATGCTCATATTTTTTTTTTTTTGTCTATTCTCTATCTCTCTCTTAATCTATGATGTTATCTCATCAATCACTTTTACAGAATCATCATAGTATCTCTCCAAAATACACCAAAACTACCAAATTTATCTCTCCTAAATACACTAAAATTACCAAATCTCATGATCATAGAATCGTAGATTTTGTTGAAATCACAAGAAAACACATCATAATTCCCCTAGACTCACCAAAAATAGAAACATATACTAAACTACCATGTTAAATTTCAAACCTACCTTCCATTTAAAAAAGGGTAATTTTATATTGATTGTCATTGCGTATAGACAATAGTCAAATACAATTGGTATGTATAGTATGAACTGTCCTTAGGCTGTCACCATTTGAAGGCATTCACTCATTCACATTCAGCTTCATCCACATCCAGTGTCCACTCTAGAACACACCTTTTTTTACACCACAGCTAAAAAGTAGTGAATAGAGACAACCCTTCCACACCACTTCTCTCCAATCTCTCTAGAACAACAAAACCAGCTTCTTTCATAGTCCTTTCTTTCCTTATTAGACACAAAAAAATTGATAATGTAAATCAAATCACATAAAAGGAAAAAGTCTACTCAAAACTTAGCTAAAAATTTCATCTTTTGAGTCACTAGAAAAGTTCTACATTCAATGGCTTCTTCACCTCTCTTCTTCCTCTTTCTCATCAACATTTTCTTCCTTCTTCTTAAACTCTCTTCTGCTGAAGATGCATTTGTTCCATATGACTTTGAGGTCTCATACATCACTGCTTCTCCTCTTGGAGTACCCCAACAGGTTTTTCTTCTTTCTCTTACTATTTTAGGAAATGGGTATGTTCACTTTTTTACTAACTCACTTTGAATTTACTAAAGTTTCAAACTTTACTTTCAGATCTACATCTAAATAGTAATGTTATAGTTAAACTTGAAAAGGGTTATTGTAAATGTGACTGAGTTATATAGAAAAGATGTAAAGGTTTTTTTTTGGTAATGTTTTTTTTTGTTTGTGTAGGTCATTGCTATCAACAAACAGTTTCCAGGTCCTACTATTAATGTAACCACAAACAACAATGTTGCTGTGAATGTCCATAACAAATTGGATGAAAACCTCCTCATTCATTGGTAGGTTGTTTTGTTGTTGATTATTAGATGTAACTAGTGCAACTAACTGTTTTAACCTATGAAGCACAGATACGGACACGACACTAACACTGACACGCCGACATAGCTAATAATTTGAAAAAAATCACATAATTTAGTGTAATTACAAGTGTCGGTGTCGTGTCCGACACGCCTAACCTGAGGAGTGTCCGTGCTTCATAGGTTTTAACTAACTATTAGGTATAATAATGATTTTTGTTGTTTTGTTAATTGAGCTAAAAGTTTATATATTTTTTTTATTGGTGGTTGAAATAGGTCTGGAGTTCAGCAAAGGAGGAGTTCATGGCAAGATGGTGTTCTTGGAACAAATTGTCCTATTCCACCAAAATGGAACTGGACTTACCAATTTCAAGTGAAGGATCAGATTGGAAGTTTTTTCTACTTTCCTTCACTTAGTCTTCAAAGAGCAGCTGGTGGATTTGGTGGTTTCATCATAAACAACCGACCCGTCATTTCGGTTCCTTTTGATACTCCAGAAGGGGACATTGTTGTTTTTATTGGTGATTGGTACACGCGCAATCACACGGTTAGTTTTGTGTTGTTTGAGTTGAGTTTATGGAAAGTTTCTGATTCTGTGTTAGATTAGATTGGATGTTAGTTGAGTTGATTAAAGTTTTTTGTAATTAATGTAGGCTTTAAGAAAGGCTCTAGATGATGGAAAAGATCTTGGCATGCCAGATGGTGTTCTCATCAATGGGAAAGGCCCTTATAGATATAATGATACACTTGTTGCTGAGGGCATTGATTTTGAACAAATTGATGTCAAACCAGGTAACTTCTTGAAATAAACTTAACTTGAATTCTCTGATTTTTTAGTTATTTATTTCAAATACTGATATGGATGTTTTTTGTTTGGTTTTATGATTAAGAGAAGTTCCATGTCTTGTATACAATTTCTCTAGACATGGAAACACAATATCACTCACTAATGTATGATAACTGTTTTGCTTTTAGTAAATTAAGATTAGGCACTCAAAGTTTTCCTCTATGGTCTTCATGTACCTTGAGTAATATCTGTTAGTAGAGTACAAAGTGTGTATGTTAGAACAGTGAGTTTGGATAGATGTGAGCTTGGTGTTATGACATTCTTCATTCTTGATAATGATTTACCTGTCAAATGTTACTAATGTTTCTTTGATAATTTTTAACAGGAAAAACTTACCGACTTCGTGTACATAATGTTGGAATATCAACAAGTCTGAATTTCAGGATTCAGAACCATAACTTACTTCTAGCAGAGACTGAAGGCTCATATACAGTGCAACAGAACTACACTAGCTTAGATATTCATGTTGGACAATCTTATTCTTTTCTGGTAACTATGGATCAGAATGCAAGTTCAGATTACTACATTGTCGCAAGTGCCAGGTTTGTGAATGAATCACGTTGGCAACGAGTTACTGGAGTTGGTATCTTGCACTATTCAAATTCCAAGGGGAAAGCAAGAGGTCATTTACCTCCGGGTCCAGATGATCAATTTGACAAAACTTTCTCAATGAACCAAGCAAGATCCATCAGGTCTCTTTATACTTCAGTTCTATAGAATTATATATTATCTTGTCTCATATACTCACACTTGGGTATTGCACAACTGTCCGAAATTTGTCAATAAGTTATCAACTTTATATGAATCATTTGTCTCAACTGCGTTGACATATTAAATATGTTGTAATCAAACTTTATGGTTAATCGTGTAGATGGAACGTATCAGCAAGTGGTGCTCGTCCAAATCCACAAGGATCTTTCAGATATGGTTCCATCAATGTGACAGAGATTTACGTATTAAAAAATAAGCCACCAGTGAAAATCGATGGAAAGCGGAGAGCAACACTTAGTGGGATCTCTTATACCAATCCTGCCACCCCACTCAGGCTTGCTGACCAATACAAATTAAAGGGAGTATACAAGCTCGATTTTCCCACGAAGCCTCTAACCGGATCTCCACGGATAGAAACATCTGTAATCAATGGAAGTTTTAGAGGATTTATGGAAATTATTCTGCAGAACAATGACACCAAGATGCATACTTATCACTTGAACGGATATGCATTTTTTGTAGTGGGGTAAGGAAAGTTCTTTCTCTTTTTAAATTGCATGATGATACACTTTTACACGTTTCAGCTGCCAGTAACACTTGCAATTCGATTGATTGGCTGCAGGATGGACTTTGGTGATTGGTCTGAGAATAGCAGGGGTACATATAACAAGTGGGATGGAATAGCTCGTTCTACAGCACAGGTATATTGTTTGTCTTAGAATACACGCGGCACCTCCCAAACATTGACATTTTTAAAAACAGAAACAAAGGATAGAATGACCTTGTTTGGTGAGAAAGATGTTATTTTTATTTTTTTGTGGGTAAGAAATGAATTCAAAAAATTCATCTGCAGACCAAAATTAGAACTCAAACTTGTCATTTTCATGCTAATCCTTATTGCAGCGAAACTTTCGAGTTTTCCAGAACTATCACTGCCTAAATAGAAAATTTTATGTTCCATATCACATGACTAGTTTTACGATAAATATAATAACTTAATGTTCCTTGTAGTCTTTGTTTCAACACACTTGAAAAGTTAGAACTTTGTGCTGCAAAAGGAAACTTTGTGCCTGCATCATGATTCCTACAAGTTTTAAGCACACAACTGTTTGTTTCCCTTGCCACTCATGTAGGTTTATCCTGGAGCATGGACGGCAGTTTTGGTCTCTCTCGACAACGTTGGAATTTGGAATCTAAGAACAGAAAACCTTGATTCATGGTACCTTGGTCAAGAAACATACATCAGGGTTGTCAACCCGGAGCCTACTAACAAGACTGAGTTGCCAATACCAGACAATGCCCTTTTCTGCGGCAAACTTCAACATTTGCAAAAGTATGTAACATTATCATTCTTCAGTATGCTAAATTACAAGTATGTTACATTAAAAAAGTTGTTAAATTTTGATGTCAATTATCTTGTTTCAGGCCTCAAAAAATTATTTCATCTGCTTCAATCAATGGGAATGGGCTGAAGTTGTTATTCACTTTGGTGATGTTTGTATGTGCCATAATGAACATTTTTCAGTAAAAGCACATTCCAGATCATCCTCTCTTAATTAGTTGATTGCGAAGAGTTTGGCTTGTTGGTGAGATTTGTGGTTGAATTCTTAATTTTTTGTTAGTCTTGTTTATATCTTGCAGTGATTTTGACTTGTATTCTTGTTCTTAGCTTAATGTTCTGTGGTTCCCAGTTTAATTATTTGGGACACTTGTAATTCTTTTAATGCCTGTAATTGTTGTAGTAATTACCAATCACATTCTTGATACATGAAACTTGCCAACACGGTTTCCACTTCATACTTTCCTTTCATCTTAAATTCTTGATTACATGAATCTTGCAGTGATTGACTCGTGTAATTTGTACATTAGCTTGATCTAACTGTTCTTTTTTATTAAATTTATTAAACTATCTGCATACATATTTATTGTGCCAAGTCTTTTGAGAGGAAATGCTGCAACATATTTTCCTGCATACATATTTATTGTGATAAAGTCCTTGTGTTTAGAGGAAATGCTGCAACATATTTTCCTGCATACAGATAGAAATTTTCAATTCTTCTAGGTAAAGTTTGAGTAAACTCAATTTAATCAATTACACAAATGTATTTTCTGTAAATTATAAATTTAGAGGCATTAAATTTCCAAAGCAATTTTCGTAAAATAGTACTATATAGAATTATTCTGTTTTTCTTCTTCTTTCTTTTGGACAAAATCAAGGATTTTTTATTTACGGTGACAAATCAAGGAGATAACACATGCAAGTACGAACCACAAAAAAATGTAGACTTTCAAATAAGGAGTATAATTAATTTTTAAAATTATATCTTGTTTCTTTAAAATATTCTTTTATCAACTCTATTTAGAAAGATACAAGAAAAAACAGGATTACAGGTTTTTTTTTTTAAGTTATAAATAATTATACTCAAGAAATAATGAAATCAATAATTAATAGTTGATACTCTCTCAAAAAATAATAATTAATAGTTGATATTGTAAAACTATATATAAAATATAATATTAAATGATTTTATATTTTATTGATCAATGTAAAATGATTTTATATAAAGGTGATGGAGTAACTATTAAGGGTCTGCTACATGAGTGGATCTTGTCGGTAGTAGCACGCCAATTACAGCTTTTTATACATAACCGGTACAATTTCTTTTTAAATTATTGAAACTCATTTTTTGAATAAAAGTTAAAATCTTTATTGATTGTCCTTATACATCAATTAAATAATATTAAGATGAAATTTTGTTTTAAAAATATAAGTTGTTACTTCTATTAATGTTGTAAATATACCAATTTTTGAAATTTAGACTAGGTGTAGTTATCGTTGTTTGAAGTCAGCTGCAACCAACAAATTGAAACCTAGTCTGTTCAAAATTTTAAGATAGCTTTTAATTCAGTTTGATATAAAAATTTAATGTTAAAATCAAAATTGTTTGATCTTGATTGTACGATCACAAGCTTGCTAGTTGCATGTAGTAAAACAATGATCGAAGACAAATATACTAAAAAGGGAACCTATATAGATTTAAATATCTTCCTTCAAAAAAAAAAGATTTAATATCTATACTTGAATGAACAATAAATACAAATAGAATGGCAAAAAATAACAATTTTAAAAGGAAATTGAAAGTAAAAGATTGGGAATACATAGAAGACGGAAGAAGACGTCACACTCAATAGGGAGAAAGAAGTGATAAGCCAAGTGAAGAATCACCGCAAAGATATGGATACCTTTGATAAGATTCAAATGTGTGATTTTAAGGTAAAGATAGAATAGTCACAAAGTTATTTTAAAATATTACTCTATCCTTTTTAAATTATAATTAATTTTGGAGAAATTTTTTGTCAAAAATTATAAATCAATTTACAATATTTATAAAATAACAAATATTATTTTTCCTACTATACACTCCACTATTTATTCCTTTCTCTTGTTTCAATTATTTTAATTTATCCTTTTTTATACAATTAATGAATGCTATTTTAATAAAATATCTTGTAATTAATCTTTCTCATACAACATTAATTATACTTTTTAATTTGTGTGAAATGATTAAAGTGTCATACATAATTTAAGACGAGATCGAACATCTATAGACGTTAGAGTAAAGATCTATATAAAACCCAAAACCTCTTCATATTCATGAAGATATGAGTACTAAATAATGACTCCTACTACTAGGTACAACCCCTTAATTAAATAGAAAAGAAATATACTCCCACCGTCCTTGAAAATAGACCATTGCAAAGCTTAGTTAACCGTAGTTATAGTATTCATGCTTTATAAATGTTAAACTGTATTTTCGAAACAGTATATTAAAATTGGTCAAAACTGATTTTTCTCATATATTTTGGCATAAAAAAAAGTCATTTTTTACTTATAATTTGAGATAGATCGAATATATCAAAAAGTATGAAATATAATGAAATTCCGTCTTCAACATCCAGCACATTTATGACCAAGATAGAAGCCCAATTTGGACTAAGATATGGCCAAAACAGGAAAATTGGAGTATAAGTTGTAGATGAGTGTTTTAGAGTTCTAACGCATTAAAAAAACAGGCAAATTGGAGTTCTAGAACTTAAGATATGGCCAAAACACAACAGACATAACAATTTTCAATAATATAATTGCCCATGGGGTGCGGGAGAACAATTTTTACAGCTTAAAGAGCAATTATTTTTCAATAAAACCAAGATTTTTGCAAAGCCCGATGTTGTTCTTCCTTTTTCATGTTGGGCTTTATTTTTCTCGACATTGCTGTCCATCTTCTTGGCTTTCATCTCATGTCATATATGATTGTCTAATGACTAGTGTACTTATAAACCTCAATTTTCCGCGATCACAGTGGTGGAGTTAGGAATTTTAAGTTTTGGGGATAGTTTTTGACGCATATATAATATCAAAAATATTAATTTTTCATATGAGTATATACATACACATTACAATATTCTCGACCACTTTTTAAATTATGAAAATATATGAATGTTTTTGAAAGAAATGCAGAATAACAATCATTTCTTACGTTATCATGTTATATTGATTATACTCTAAAAAAAAATGTTAAATTGATTGTTGAAATAAAATATAATCACAATTATAAAAAATATTATGATCCAAAATATGAAATATTAAATTAATTATACGTCCTATCAACTTATTGTGAGAGACATGAATTAAAGAGTTGAGATGTTTTTCATGGGCTGCACCAGTACTAAACAAACCAACTAAAACATCAACCAAGTCAAAATTACCACCTAGCAGGAGCCCCCACAGTGTTGTGAGTGGTTCCGCCACTAATCACATACTATTCGCATTCACGCAGTCAACAACCTGTGACCATTTGATTAAGATTGAAAGGTCCAAAACTTAACTAGATTTTAAGTTTCTTTAAAAACTATAATATAATTACTCAGTTTGACGGATCTACGTGAATGCATACAGTTAGTGACCACGATTCATGTACATGCATAGTTGAAAATGTATGTTGGAGTTCGGCAGAAAATTAATAATTGATTTGTGGTCTCTTCTTTTAATATGCACGTGATTTCTCTCATAAAAAGCCTGGGTTGCACGGGCAAAGAGTCGAGCATGTTAACATGTTGAAGCTAAAGGAATGAAATATTCTTGCTTTCTTAACAATTAACATAGTATCCCATGCTTTTTGGAGGTCAATGAATGAATGAGAAAAGTAAAGTAACATGGAGCATTTTGAACTCATTTGTGGAATGTGGGGTAATATATGTGCCTTGTACATACAATTACAACTTTGCTACGCAAATTCTTTTGCGGGGTATCAAAACTAAACAGTCTTTACCACTATCTTGTACAGATTATTTTTCTACATGTTTGCCAAATGCACCAAAAAAAAAGGTATTATATTGGATCCCCAATTAAGATGAGGTGTTTTCCTATATAGTTCCCTCTATATTCATGATTCGGAACATGATATTAACTGGTAGGTGCATACACGTACGCTACCAGCATGTTCGTGGGCCGTGGCAAACAGTTTCATTAGTACTACCGACTTTTGACGGTTTTCCTAAGAAACAATAACAGAAACAGTTCTACATACATCCTAAAAACAAAGGCCAGTGTGGGATTATAGGCCATAATGTCACTAAGAAAGATGTCATGAAGACATCGACACATCCAAGAACTAAATAACAATTATTTTCCTGGAGAAGGCTACATACACAACTCCCACAAATATTAAGGCTCCTACGGTTGTTGAGGCACCACAAGAGGTTGACCAGCCACTCATCCTTGAGAAATCGATGGAAACATTGATTGTTCAACTAATACCAGAGAGTATGCTAAAGCTACTACTTTATTTTACTTTGGCTTGAAAAATGTCATAGATGAAATTGTACATGGGAATATTGGCACATCGGGGCGGGCTAATGTTAACGCTCCATTTATTTTGTAGCGTATCATGCCAGGAGAAGATTCTCATGATGGCATTGGTAATGAAGAGAATGGTCATGACCAAGAGTTTGATAATAATGTGGTCTTGATAAAAGAAATTTTACTATTAGTTATGTGTTCATACTTGCTGAGGAGCTGAAAAGGTTAGTCATCTAAGTTACAAATTGTTGTAACTTTGTTTACTATAGAAGCTGAGTACATTTGTTATCCAGGCTTGCAATGCAAAAGTTATTGGAGAACTTAAGCAGAACCAGCATAAAATTATTGCGCTGTGAGCAAATAGACTATCAAAATAATGATATAGACCCAATAATGATAACTTTGTACCAAATAATAATTGGGCAAGTAGACTATCACAATACACAATAATTTTGGTTTTGGGACAAAGTTATCAGTATTTGAGACTCAATAATGTTAACTTTGTCCCAAATATTAATGATATAAACTATCACAAAAGTAACTTTAAGTGGGAGATTGTAAAGGATATAGACCCAAATAATGATTCAAACTCAATATTATGAGTGATAAATCCACTTTTTTTTTTAGCAAGATACATGTCTATTATGCATGCAAAAACAAGTTGCATTTTTCATGTGATGGAAAGTGGCAAAGTGGAAAGTTGGATACATTAACAAAGTTGCAAGATGAATGAGATGCAAGCGACATTTTGCACACTTGTGTATTGCTTAGAAGACAAATGGCTTATTGCATGTATAGAACTGTGGCTTGCCTCTCATATAAATAGCAAGCTCGTTTGTTCCACTTCATTCATCCCACCAAGTAGTTTAACAACAAGAAGAACTAGAGCTTGTTGAGAGTGAAACAAGAAAGTGTAAAGAGAAAATATAGTTTCTCATGTGAGGTTCTCCTAATGTTAGTATCCTCTTATTTCAAGAGAATGAATAATTTTATCTCTTTGTAATTTGAGAAAGGAGGTCTTGTAATTTCTATCACTTAATGAAACTTCTTTACCCTTATTATGTTGTGTTTCCCTTTATTTATCAAGGTTTTTTTTACGTAAATATCGTATGTCCAATTCTTCTTTTTCTCATCTCTTATTTTAATTACATTAAAGTATTTTGTTACTATTGTACCCAACATATATCCTCGTTTATGGCTCCTGTCTGGTTGCATATCTCTAGGGCATACCTTTAGTACCCCAGTTTCTTGTAAGACTTCATGTAGATTTATAAAAAAAAATTCCAATAAAAATAAAACTCACTCTAATTTTATCCAACAAGACATCAGAACGTGGTATCGGATAAATAACACTAAGATAAATACGTGTGTAAACACACAAAGGAGATAATTTGTAACTAGAAAGCAAGGCTATAATTATTGATGAGATTAGTAACCAGCTACGGTAGTACTAAGGAAATTAAAGGACATGAAAGTTCATAATTTAGGAAAAAGCGAATTACATGCATAAGCAAAATCCCAAAAGAGCTACCTAGTGATAATGTAGTAGTCCTTGATTATCAACATAACATTATATTATTAAGCCATATAGAGATTGATGCATTAGTAGGGCGAAACACCAAGATTAGCTGAAGCATAAAATCCCCCATCTTTAATCAGAATCTGATCATCTCCTTCCTGGATAAAGAAGAATGATACAATAAACTCAAACAATCAGAAATCAAAAAAGTCAGGAGATATATCTATATGCATTATTATTTGTCTGAAACATTTTTCAGCGAGAATAGGGGTGTATATATATGATATGATAATTTACCTGCTGGCACACATTTGTCTTCTTCAAAGTCTGATCAGGCATGAGACCAAAGTGAATGTGTGGGAAGTGGGCCCACTGTTACACAGAAAGTATGTCACATATCAAAAGGCAGTCCAAAATGAACTAGAAAACCATATCATTCATTTTGATTTGTTGAAATAGGGCAGAGAAATACCATCATAGACTTAAAAAAATTGGATTCTAGTGATCTAAACTCACATGACCTTTTTTTTATAGATATTTTACATATTTTACGTATAAAAATGCATCCTTTTTCTTTGTGAAAAATGTCAACACATAATAAGCCGAGCATGCAAACCTTAGAGAAATAAAAAATTTATTAATCAATATTTTCATTAAAGTCTTATTACATAATTCTTTTTTCAGAAGTATTAGATAAATTTGTATGCACAAAATTTTAGATTAAGTGAGACACACTTATTGGACCGACGAGAACTATCAGTAAAATTTTAGATTAAGTGAGACACACTCATTAGACACATTCATTTGTGTAGGCTATGCCTTTAATAATATTTGTCGATTTAAAAAAAAAAAATTCAACTGAAAATTCAAATCTCGAACTAACAAGTAGAAGAGAAGATCCAACATCTAGGTTATTAATTTTATTTAATATAAATTATTTATTTATTTATTTATTTATAAGTTAAGGAGAAAAGGAGGATCATACATTTTTGGCAGCTGCACTGAAGGCTTCCCTGTGGGTTATATCAGGATTGACAGACTTAATGCGTTGGATCTCGTCCCTGCAGATGGACCGTATTTAGATTTACTTCACACTTTAATAACATTAACCAAAAAATTTAATATTATATACCAGAATTGAATATGAAGTTAAAAAAAAAGTACAATGGTTTTAAATGACTACTCACTTGATGAAGCGGTTGTATGCTGAGGGAACTCTCTGTCTTTTTTCTGGAGCTGGACATTAACACACCGTTATCATATATATCAAATCACTTCCCGTTATATTTTCATTTAGTTGGAAATTTTCATTTATTTAACCTTTCAATTTAATTAATATGTTGCCTATTTTTCATGAGGTATTATTGCAACTGTCTGCAATCTATGCCTTATGATTCAGATGATACTTATTACTGAGTGTTACAAGCTTTAAACAACTACTATTCCGGGGGAGAAGAAAAGTACCGTATATATTTTCTCTCCACCACATATTTTCCCCATTTCACATATATAATATATAAATTTTTATAAAATAATTACCTAAGTTTGCTCTCATCACTATGCTGGTGCTTGTACCGAGAAATTAACAAAAAAGGACATTAAAAAAGAAAAACATAGCCTTCTGTAGAAGGGCTGTGCCCTAAAATCAATAAATAATTTCTAGTATTACAAACTGTTCTATGGCAAGCTAAATTAAGGTGAAAATATTCTATCTTTTGATGTAAGCTTGTCATTACTTATAGAGACATTATATCTTTTAGGGCATGCACACTTTAAAGTAAGGAATGGTTTAAGGTAATGTCGAGATGATGCCATAAAAGACTTCCTTCCTTTTACCAAAAGAAAGTGGAACAAGACCAAGAGTACCTCAACAACACTGTCCAATCAAAGCAACCACATAAAGTAAATATTTTTTTATTTACTATTTTTTTGAGTAATTAATTTACTATTAGTTTTTTTAAAAAGCTTATAATCATATTATACTAATTAGCTTTTCCCATAATTTATTAATTTGAACTCAACAACTTTTATTTAACTAAGCCAACCTTGCTTTCAAGCAAAAGAAAAATATTTTAGAACATGAACAAAATCATAGTAGTGACAAAAAAAACCATCGTTTTAATTGAGGGAAACCTAAGTTACTCAAAGAAAATAAGTATAGATAATGAATCTCACGTCTGTTTATGATTGGTGGGCGTGGAAGTTCATCAGCTACAGTCCTAGTGGGAGGCATAGAGAAATCATTTGGTGCATTTATGTGGTTCATCATAAAATTTGGAGCAGGGTTTGGCATCTCCTCCTGCTGCAAGAAAAAAAAAATGCATCAACACCAGAAAAGTTATACTTAGAACTTAGATGTAAAGTAATTAATGTATGGTCTATAAAATGGTAATTAAGAACTCTGAGTTCGTAGTAAAGAAATACAAAACAAAGACGGTAATTAAGAGTGTAAAAGACAAGAGGGAAAAAAGAGAGTATAACCAGAAGGTTATGATGAGTTGGGGAGAAGAAAGGGTGTCCCAAATGAAACTGATTGGGGGATGGAAGAAGTAATGCACGCATGTTGACTGGTAGCAGATTAGTGCAATGACCGCATCTCACAGTAACGGTCTTGAACAAGCTAGTGCAAGGAACACTCACCTGCAGAAATGAAGGAATCAGTTATATTTGCATAAAAAAATGGAGAAGAAAAACCCTAGCTAAGCTAGTGTAGGAAAGTGGGGATGGAGTGAGAAAAAATAGTGATGTTTCATACAGCAAGGATGGTGTCACAGATGGTGCAGTGGACATAACAAAGTTGCTCGGAAGGAGGGAGGTGGTCCAAGGATAATGTTGTGGTTGAAGAGGACGACATTATATATTCGGTTTGATGATTGGTCTCTTGATTGACTGATTGATTGATAGATAGATGGACAAGTTAACCACCACACCTTGGATATGCTTTTTTTGATTATGTGTTGTGAAAGAAAGGTGCAGAGAGACAGTTCATAGATAGAAAGATTGAGAGTGATATATATAAAGAGCTTGTGTTCTATTCTATTTCTTGTCTTAATTAATAAATACTAATAAACATAGGCAACCAAATTGCCACGGAACCCTATTCTTTCTCTCTTTGTTTATTAATGCTCTTGTTTATACATCATTTTTTTTATCCTATGCATGTATTATACATATCATATATGATTTAGAAATTAATCATCAATTAATTGGTTCAAGTGGTAAAAGATTTGGATATCTTAAACAAGTGGTTAGAGGTTCAATATTTGGTTCTTGTGTATGATAGAATCCAATTGAAAAGGAGAAACTTACCTTGTCTATTGTTTAACGACGATGAAAATTTAATACTTATAACATGATAACATGAAAAGAAACTAGAAATAGGTTAGAATAATACAATCAATTTTATTTTTAATTTTAATTCCAAAATGCTTGGGTGAGTTTTAGATACAAAATTATTTTTATTGTTTGAAATTCAAATGGAACAAACTATTTTAATAATAAACCTCAATACATTATTTGGGTACAACATAAACTTGATAGAGTTCATGTAACTTGAAACTAGTGGAAGAGTGTATAGAAAAAGTGTACTCCCTCCGGTCACATATATAAGCTAAAAGTAGTTTTTTAGGTTCATTGAATGATTAATGTATATGGTCTATAAATGTGACTAGATGCGTTAATTATTCAATGAACTTAAAAAGTTACTTTTTGCTTATATATGTGACCGGAGGGAGTATGTTGATAGACGTGAAAAATAACAAAATATCTTTTGAAAAATAGAAATCTTTTAAAACTTTTTTTCTTCTGTAAGAGTGGTTATAATAAGGGACGGAGGGAGTATTACTTCACAAGATTAGTCTAAGCAATGAGCAATGCTATACATAACAAAGATTTGTTTCACGAATATCATGGTGTTGATGTGTCACAGTTTCAAATAAATTTTCTTTTCGTATTTCAAGATAATCATGGAATCCACGGGACGGTCAAAGTCTGACAATCAATTAAAACCGTTTGTAATGCATTCACGATACATGCAGTTAACTATGTGGAGAATATCTTACTTTACCGGGAAATAATGTATATTAGAAATTTACAATATCATATAATCAACAATAGTTAGCCTATAATCCTATGGAATCAGATCGAATTAGATTGACCGATTCAATCTATTGAACTTAGAACTGACTTGTCGGATGATTCAACCATGTTTGATATACAATCCTATAAAATCAGATCGACCATAGATTGGTTCACCCAAATCTTTTTTTTGTTTGTTGAACAAAGTATGTAATTTTTTTAATACTTTAATCAGTTGAGTTAATTAAACTATGATTATGGGGTCTTATAATGTGGACTTTATCTATATGAGTCTTATTATTTTAGTAAATTTTTAAAAAATATTACATCTGATCTACATTTATTATTATGAAAAAAATTAAGGATCACCTTTGAACTATTTTAGAGATATATCTTAGATTTATGGAGGTATAAGGCTGGTAGTGTAGTCAAATTGAGAGAGTTAAAAAGTGAAATGATAAGTAGGTTGAGTCTTTCTAAGCATAATACTAACAAGTAACAATCACTAACAATATATGATGATTTGTAAGTTTCACCGATTGGATTGTGGTCCAGTTCTAACAACATTCATTCAAGTCCATCATTCATGATCATATGGATATGCAGGCAGATACTTACTAACATTCAAGGGCATGAAAAGGAGTAAATTAATTTGTACATGAACATGACGAAGAAGTTATTATTATATCATAAACATAGGAACATATATGTGGTTGGAATTCCAATGTGTATGTGGGAGAGAGAGAGAGGCGGCAGATGTGGGGGAGAGGAGCTAGAAAGGGACGTGTGCATGGGGTGATAGCTTTCACACACTCACCTGTTGTTTTCAATAGTTAAAGAGGGTCTTGTCTTGTGGTGTTGGTTGATCTCAAAACAACTTTTTCAAATAAATTTTCCTAAATTTCCGAACAAAGGAACAACCAAAACCCCACTAGGCACCAGTGAAACCCTAAATAAACACACTATCTCTCTTCCGTTTCCTTAGGGCTCCTCGCTCATTCAACAGTCAGTGCAACTATAGAAACTCCATAATAGCTTCTCCATAAACCATATAATAATATTATTTATGAAAAAGAGATAAACATGCAAGTTTTACTTTTCTTGATTTGACAACTCCCTCTCGCTGCCCTAACACAGTTCTGATACGCATTTAAGTCAGTAAAAAACATCTCAGTGTGCAGACTTTCCTCTTCCTCCTTACCACCTTTGTCCTTTACTATATTTCTATTTTATTTTCACTTATATATTTTACCTAATTAAAATAGGTTACTACACAAACTTAGAATTAGAATCTTTTCTTATGCTTACATTTTAAATTTTGGTGAAATTGATGGTTGTCAACTGTTTTCATGATCCATATATTGATTTGAAGGGAGATCCGATCAGAAAGGACTTCATCATCTCTATATGCTCATGTAACCTAGCTTCAGGGATTCCCTTATCCCAAAAAAATAAAATAAATAGTGTCATCATTAATTCATCTGTAATTTGATCTAAATAGTATATAGTAGTATAGGTCAAGGTTCTTAATTCGATATATGCCAAGATTATTTAATGAACTTGTAAGCTTTGGTTGGCTTACAATTACATACTATCAAGATATTCTTATCTAAAATTTGAACCCTACCCAAAATATTATGTATATTAAACATGTTGAAAGGGAAATTACACACACTCAGACACTTATATACATGACATATCATCCAAACACTTGGATCGTTTTCCATTATAATTAATCAATAAAAAATTTCATTAAAAAAAATTGACATATAACTTTTTATCTTAAGGGAATGAGATCTTGATAATTTAAAGTTCAATCGAAATATAAATAAAATATAATTACTAATTATTTCTACGAATTGAAACTTGAGTTCCTTCAGACGACTCATTCTTAATTAAAATTCATTAATCATTAAGTCTACTATTTGCTATATATATATATATATATATATATATATATATTAATATTGTTAGATTTTTAAACTATTTATAACAATACATTTACATTTTTTTTTTAAATCTTAATATCGTCCTACCTCCAAAATTGAAAAGCATGCAAATGAATAATGGAAGATGTGTGTGGCCAAAGTCTACATTAAACATGAAGTACAAGGGGACACAACCATATGCATGTATGCTACAAATGTTGTACCTTTTGAATGAAATTTGGGATGTATCTAATATGTACCTCTCAAAAAATGGTTTAAAGATGGACTCTTATATTCTTTTTTTTCGGGTGTAAACCGAGTATCCTCCGCGCACAATTGCGGAGACTAATCCCTCGAATATTGTGGGACTCAAATGGGCGGCAGACTTTCCCTAAGAGTTTTAACGCTGCTGCATCTATTATACTCTTTATAGTAACACAAGAGTATTTTATATTAAAAAAATGAAAAATAAGTATAATGTTTAATTAAAATTTACTAGAACTATTAAGGTTTGTCTTTGGATCGAGTCTATGTTAGACACCCCTAAATTTAATATTAACTATAAATATTCAATATTTTGTACTGTTTGCCTGTTTGGGATGAAGTAGGAATTAACTTTTCCACGGTCTTGCTCATTCTTTATCTTAAAAAATGAACTCTTCCACGATGTTATAGTGTTTTGTACAGTATAGCAGCAGACTAATTGAAATTTGAAAACATGAAATCATCTTTGGCACTTCATCATTCTTCTTTAATTTTAATAAATTTTTTATCATGAAAAAAATAAAAATAAATTCCTGGTTGAGGTATAGGATAAGTTTGTTACATTTTTTTTCCTTGTAAAAACCAATTTTTTTGAAAGAGAATTGCCACTTTTAACAGATTACAATTTGAAAGAAAAAAAACGGAGAATTTATAATATTGACTTAAACGAAGTGTGTGTCTAATATGAACATCTCAAAAAAAAAAAATCTACGGACGTCAACCCTAATCTTTTTAATCAAAAAATTGTAAAGTTATAAAGTCATTTTTTAAAAATCGAGTATTATTTGCGCAACTATGAACCGAAAGCTCTTCCTAAAAATTTTAACATTGCATCATGTCAAAAATCAGGATTGAATATGAAATTCTAGTTAAATTAAATGAGACTCATGTTGTGTTATTTTAAGTCATTTTTTCAATGACATGTCCGGATTCAGCTCATAATTCAAAGTGAAAACATAAATATTTAAAGTGTGTTGTTTGGTTGGTGTTTCTATGGAAAACAAATTAAAAGTATGTTTGGTGCGGTGAGTTTATTAATTGATGTCTCTAATGTATTTTTCTCTTTACTCATCTTTGGAATCTATGATGTGACTGTTAGTACTCGCGGTGATAACTAATAACTGTTGTTGGCAATATATAGCTTAGCTGGTCTATTTCAAATTGTACTGCCATGTTTTGTCAACATTCGAGCTGTTTCCATTAATTAAGAAGTCATTCTTGTTGCCTCTTCATCATACGACATTAAAGCATGCCAGAGACCGATGAGGAGGAACATAAAACATGCGACCATTTTTCTTTAAAAGTGACAAATATTAATATTATGAACTCAAGGGTTTTTTTTTGTTTTTTTTATCTAATTTGTGCATAGGAGTATAATTTTGAACAATTAATTACAAACAATATTTTGGATATTATTTTGTGTAAAGGGACCGGTTTGCATGAATTTTAGTTCTTTAATGCTACACATGGAAAAAAAGAAAGAAGTGAAATAGTAGTTCCTAGTCTTTGTTTGGAACAAAGGCTTGTGGATGTTTTGTTGTTCTGTTACGTAGAGGTAAACAAAATATCCAGTTATATGGATAAAACCACATTCAAATTTAAAATTAAATCCACATAATCAGATGTGTATACAAAACAATATCCGATCATCACCAAAAAAAAAAACAATATCCGATCTGTTTCAAAACGGTCGATCATTTATTTTTATAAGCTCAGTTTTTTTTTCGGATGTTCAGATTCATAACTATATATTTTTTACTAAACGATACTCCCTCCCGTCTCATATATAAGAATTTTTATTTATTTTTTAGATTCATTAAATAATAAATGTATCTGACATTTATTCTAAATCAGATATATTAATTATTCAATGAACTTAATTTATTTTTATTTTTTATATATATGAGACTGGAGGAAATATATTTTTTAATAGTAAATGAAGAAATTTATTGAAAAATCAGCAAAAACAAAAGTACAAAAGGTATTTAACCTTAAAGAATAGAAATACAAAGAGGATTCTACCCACCAAAATAAAATAAGAACACATACCAAACTCATACTACTATTATCTAAGAATACAATCTAATGAAAAAGTGAGCCATTCATAGAATAAAAAAGGGTCCTCCAACTTCTTTGCTAAAAGTTATTACCAAGATGAGCTTTTGATTGAATGTCCACCACCTCTTCAGACCGTCTTCAACACAACGATTAGGTTGTTCTCCGCCTTCCAAATTGACTATAAAGCCGCATGCCAACACAACAAGAAAGTCTTTACCCTATTTCTGTTACAGAATCTAGAACAAAAGCTTTGTAACAACACAAATGAATCTCCTAGGAGAGACGCCGATACCCCAAACAACATAAAAATTTCGTACCAAATGGACCCGGCAAACAGACACTTCGCAATACACAAAGGTTCATAGAACAAATAAAATATGTCACGACTAGTCAATCTTTATGCGCAAAGCCCCTACAAACCAATCACCTAAACCACCCCACAAAAATCTTTCCACCACAAAGAAGCTAATGCCGATTTATGAGAATTCGATAGATCCGGATTGACTAAAATGCATCTCCTTGTTACTATAACACTTTTGACCAATTTAAGCCCTTCCCGGATAGTAATCGGCAACACCACTTTGCTAGTAGCATTTTGTTGAACATTCTAAGTCATTCCACTTTCGACCAAAAGTGAGCAAATTTGTTCATATCATTCTTACTAACTTAGCTATTTTAGGTTCTTTAGTATAAAACTTTAATTAAGCAATTGTGAATTGTATTATCACATTTCATGTTTGAACTACAAATATTTAAAATACATTTATCCTTCCTTAAAAAAAAAAAACGTTTATCTTATTACTATGGTTATATTTTTAATGAAAATTTGAATACTTTTACGACTGCTATAATTGCAAAATATTAGCAAGGAGAATTTTCTGACAACACAATTATTAATAAGGGAGAACTTTTTTTTTCTAGAAACCTCCGTAAACTAGAGAGGTTTGTAAACTTCCGAATCTTTTTCCAAAACCCATCCAAATATAAATGTGGTACAAGGGAGAAAAATAAAAAGAAAACTCAAACATTTTGAAAGGTTTAAAACACACTCTAAATGGTATAAACCACTTGCTAAATTATCATATAATTTCTTTGGGTGGGCCATGGCCCACTTCTCCCCATGAGTGGCCGACACCATATAGTATATAATTCGAAATATATTTTTATAAAACTAATGTATACCTAGGTTTACAATATGTAAATTTAATGAGATTGGATTGGATTTCAATGACTGCAGTTGAGTCTTGATTTTCAATTTTCATTCTCAATTTAGAGTAGTATACTTAATAAATACGTATACCTTTTATGGTTTCAATTTGAAGTACCAAACAGTGGAAATGATTAATACTACCATTTAAAATCTGAATTCACAACCTATTTAATTGATCCTCTGTCCCTGCGTCCACATTGTGTAAATTAATGTGTACTATTCAATTGATCTCTTCGTAATTGCTATTGTACCTATATACATATAATATTATAGAATAATAGGAAAACATATCAAATTGAAAATCAACTTCAAATTAAGATCTGTACCATAGCAAAAGAGTTCATCTATGATACATTAAATGAAAAATAGAGACATTGTACTTGGGGTGGATAGCAATTACACAATTGGTAAAACCATAATGTCTATAGTTGTGTAGACTAACATTAGCAATAGCATCTTGTGACTAATTAAACCGGGAGTGTGTAAAAACTAGAGTAGAGAGTACGTATGTTTATAGGCATGCACTATAGCCACATATGCCAGAGGTGTTATGTTATTATTGTACAGAACCTAGCTAGCTATGATACGATCGAGTCTTCACACTTTTTACTCCTAAGCTAGAGGAAACATGTACTTACTTGAAACTAAAAAACAAAAACATTCAAGTTAATATTGCATCGTTGACAAGTTCAGGTTCACGAGCTACATTGTCAACTACTACTAGTGCTTCTTCTTTATTTCATCTAATTAATTCATTAATTACTCTACCTTTATTGCCTTTGGCAATGCCATATTGCAACACTAGATGTTTGTTAGACTTGATTTTTTTTTTTTGTTAATTCTTTTTTTAAAATATTTTTTTTACTATAAGAAAATATAATATACTCCCTCCGTCCCTTAATATAACCACCTATTGCTTTTTTCACATTTCTTAAGAAATGTTGTTGGTGTAGTTAATGTGTCTGTTTTATAGTACAATTTTACAAAATTACCCTCATTAAAGAGATAAAGTGAAAAGTCAATTTATTGTACTTTTAAAATTAGTAGTAGTATTAAATAAGGGTATCTATGGAAAAAAATAATTAATATGTATTGTAATTTAAAAAGGGGGTTATATTTAGGGACAAAAAAAAAACAAAAGAGGGGTTATATTAAGGGACGGAGGGAGTATTTTGGAGTAATTATAAGCATTACTCCAAAATGCTCCCCCAACCCCCGCCCAAGTCAAAATGCATAATGCAAATCAAAATGCATTTTGCATTGTGGCATCTTCAACCTCCCCCAACCCCCGCCCAAGTCAAAATGCATAATGCAAATCAAAATGCTCGAAGATGCCACAATCTTATGACTTTTGGATAAAGAGAATATTTTTTAGATTTTATAAAACAATTGTAGATTCTTAATGGTGGTCTATGTATCCTAGTTTTATTAGGGTTTTTGTGTGTGTGTGTGTGTGTGTGTGAGAGAGAGAGAGAGAGAGAGAGGTTTTGTATGCATACATGTTGTTTTATTTCGCTTTGTTGAGTTTGGTTCTATTTTTGTGAATGATGGTCTATACCTATGGTGACGTGGTCTATGTTCTTAATGTTGTTTTATTTCGCTTTATTTCATCTATGCTAACATCCTAAGCGGGTCATTTTTTAAAATTGATCTAAAACCTATAAAATGTCAAAAACGGGGATGTGTGTTTTGAGAAACGCATACGCCAGTCTACATTACAAAGTCCTTTATCTGATCTCCAAGCACCAAACGACCACTTATAAGATTTCCAGATGAATTTGCTTCCAAAGAAATCTAAATTTAGTAGGTTGCATTGGCTTTTTTTTTTGTTGACAAAAATAGGTTACATTTGGCTAACATGTCGGCAAACTTATCTCACTAGCTTGAGAAAAATTGTTTCCTCGTTGTTTGGAGGGAATTAGAATATGATTGAAGTCGCCCAATAGCATCCACAATTGGACAGTACGAGACCACAAGTCACAAAGATAGACCTACAAGCCTTCTAAATTAAAACTAAAATTTAATCTAAACCATTTATTAAATTTAATGGGAAAAATTTAACCTTTTTACTTCTCATTTTAAAGTTACTTCTTATTAGAAACATCCCCTATATCCCTATATATATAATACTGCAATTGTTTGAAACGTACAAAATAATGATTGAACCATTCAAAATCAATAAATATTATTAATGATAATTTATGGTTTTTGTCAAAAAAAAAAAGGTTTGAGGTTTCCTCGACAGTTAACTGCCGAAGTTTTCAGTTTTCCTCAGTAGTTAACTGCCGAGAGGCATTTTCGTCTTTTACATGTGTTTCTCAGTCAAACAACATGTGTATACAACAATTTTCAATAACAAGTTAAGAAAAATAAAAGTAATAGAAATAACAATTATTTAACTTTAAAAAAGTTGAATATAAACATTCTAAGAGAATAATATTATATTGGTTTTCTTAACTTGTATATTTATGACACTCTTTAAAATTTTCTTTAATACAATTAATTAATATAACTATTGCACCCAAAAGAAATTGATATAAGTAAATGTTTCACCGCATGTTAATATAATCAGTGTAAGACTATTTACTGTAAGACTATTATAAGTTCATAAGATGTGTAACACATGTACGAATGAAGAAAAGTTGTGTCTATAAAAAGCCTGGTTGGTGCTGTTTGTTGCTGTTTGTGGGGATATGAGGAGAGGGTTTGCCAGTTCTTTTTTGTCCAAAGATTTGAACCGTGTAGACACCAAGAAAGTGAAAATTCTATGTGTTTTCCTATTTTTTATTTATTTTATGTTACAAGATAAAATTTCTTTTATAAAAAATAAGAAAAGAAAAATCTGGTGTGCTTACAGTGGTGGTTCTGTAAAACTCTTCCTTTCATCCTTCCCAGAAACGTAGTACGTTGTTACAATTTAAAAGGGAGGATGATGGTTACCGATCACAAACTAGACGCAGTTACCCATTTTAATTCTTTTAAGAATTTATTTACTATATAGCTTTTGTCAGAAAAAAAAAAAACCATAAGTATATACTAACCTGCAACTTTTTTTTTCATGAAAACTAAAAACAAAAGTTTATGTATTTAGAAAGAAAAAAAACTTATTTAATCCAACAAATAACCGTAAAACATGGAAATATTAAAAATATGGAAATTGCTTGGTACAACGAAAGGTTTTTTTTTGACAAAATAAAAGATATTCATTCATTCAAATTGAAAGAGTACATCGATATAATGCAAATTCTCTAAAAACAAAAAAGATGAATCTGTGACCAGGATCACAACATCCATGTTAATAGCATAAAACAGCAAAGTACAAATGCCTACACATATGACTATATTTAAATCTCCAGAATAACCATGTTTCCGGATCTGCAATATAATGTGGATGATGTCAAAGGCATTGATTGAATCTGCACTGAATCGAAGCTGATCTGACAATCTGAAGCGATTAAATACCTGAGAGAAATAAGAAAAACAAACAACGTCGCACGAAGATGACGAAATCACAAAATAAAACAAAATAGATGTGAAAATCACTTATTTCAATAAAAGGGAAATAGAAAAACGAGTTAGAGGGGTGATTTTGGGTCAAAAATTGATCATAAATCACCCCTATTTGGTGGATGAAGGAGAAGAAACTAGAGTTTTTGTGACGGCTCACAAGAGATAAAGGAAAGAGAGAGAGACAGCGAAAGGTTAATCACACGAGGTTTTCACGACCGTATAAAAGTTAATATATTTTTTTTGGTACAATATAAAAGTTGATATTTGCCTTAAATAACACTCATGCCATCCCTTGTTTTCCGGTCAGGATGCAATTGTATTGGCTAAATTAATTGTCGATATTTGCTCGGGGCAACTTCCATCGGGAGAAATAGCAACGCTCTAAAAATTTATTATATTATGTTTGCCTCTCTCTCTCTCTCCCACTCTCTAAAAAAAATCGGTATTCGATGCAAGAACCAACTAATCTGATGAGACAAATTGATGACATGCTGTCATTACGTAATTTTTATGTAATTATTATCACATTTTGGAGTTCACAAGGCGGCTTAAGCATCAAGAAAAGCAAGAAAACTGAAGATAAAGGCAAGATAAAAATCGTGGCATGTTTGGTAAAAAACGTGACACGATTTGACAAGGCATATTGCATTGTTTCGACATTAAGGAAAACGTGTCACGATGGCAAGAACGTGACACGATTTGGTGAGACCCTAATTTAGTTTCTTACACAAGTGAAAACGTGTCACGATTTACTCAAAATGTGACACGATTTTGGGCGAATTTCTGTGCCTATTTAAGCTGAAGACTATTCTGAAAACAAGGGTTACGATTTGAGAAGAACAAAGTGTGATTTTGACATCCAGAGACGGCTAGGAGGGCGATTTCTTCATCCTTTTATCAGATCATATATGTTTTGATTCCACTATTGATTATGCTATTTGTAAGTCTTATTATGAGTAGCTAAATCTCTTAGAGATTAGGTCTGGGATGATTTTATTTAACCTTAATTGACACATGTTGCTGTGATGAAACTCTATTTATTGTGAATGACTATTTAGTTTTTATTCAATTCAATTGTTCTTAATTCTTTTATTTCTTGATCAGATATAAACTCGTGAGTATGAATGACTAATGACCCTAGCTTTCAACTTAGACCCATTGAATTGTTCTAATAAACATGGTTAGTCTAGGAATGGATAATCGTTTGTTAGTGATATTAGGTTAACGTGCTTAAACCTTCAAGGATTATTAGACCACCTAAGGAATTAGGGGTTGTAGTTTAAGAGGAGGGTCCTAACTCAAGGGATTGATTAGGGCTAATTTGTTAACTATCGTGGAGCTAAAGAACCATTCACAAGAATAGAGTACAGTAACCAATTAGGGGAACATAGATTATTCGAAAGACCTGATCTCATCTCTCTCTTATTTCTTAAACACTTTTTACTTTCTGTTAATTGATTTCTTAAAATCAAACCAAATCAACCGCCTAGTGGCAAAACAATAATAACTTTTATACATTCTATTGCTTAACGAAATTGAATTATTGAGGTTAAAAACAATCCTTGTGGGATCGATATTTTACTACTTCAATAGGTTTTGGTACACTTGCCAAATTTCTATCACAAATCCCACCACCCAATTGCGAAGACTCGTTTAAAACTAGAGTAAAATGATAAATTGCTCCAAAAAAAAAATGATAAAACAATGAAAAATAATTTTACGAACTGACTAGAAAAGTGATATTCAAATGCAGTGGCAGCCAAAGGTAGCATGAGGAGGAGGCAAGATGGTGGTGATCAAAATAAAGGAGAAAGTACGAAGATATATGAGAAGGAAGTTTTGAGATAGTATGAAATGAAAGTGATGAATTCTTGATTTTTTTTCCGAGGGGTATTCAATAAAAATTCTCACACAATTTTTTAGAAAGGTATACCCCTCGATACCCCACGAAAAATTGAATTTTATAAAATAAAACTTCATGCACATATTTTTTTAGGGTTAAATGACTTAGAAATTTGAATTTCACTCTCAAAATGCCTAAAGGTCAAACAACTAATTTGAATTTAAAAATTTAAATTTACCATCCAAAATTTCTGAGTGATATATCACTCAAAAAATTTCAAAACAATATACCGTTATGTTTACCGGGGTTTAACCTCTCATAGAGGTAGTTTATTTTCCTTAAAAAAAAAGTTAAATTTATCTAAAGTGTGTGTTTCTTTCGTAAAACTTAGCTGAACTAACAATTTTGAAATTATTAGGTTTGACGCCTTTACTTGAGTTTGAATCCATGATCTTACTTTGTGTGTGAGTTTCAATGATCTTTACGGTAGTTAGCATTTTTCTTGGAGTGTATGAGGAATCATTTAGTTGCACATACTAATAATAAATATAGGATAGAAGAAATTCATGACAATCCAATTAAATCATAAAATATTATAAAGTTTGGAATATGAATTTTCTCTATTATAAAAAAAAAAAAAGAATTTTCTATCCACAGATAGATTTTCAAGAATACATTCGAGAACCTAACTTGTTGAAGAACAAATCTAAAAATTCGGCAAATGATCTCAAAGGATACATCTGAAAACCTAACTTGTTGTAGAAGAAAAAATTAATCTAAAAAATCTGCAAATGATCCAAGCTAATTTTTTAGTACCAAACAACTTCATAGTTATCATTGATTTGCACTTAATTTTCATTGATTTGGAAAAGGCATATGATAGAGTACCTAGAGAGATTTTGTGGAAAGCCCTAAAGAAGAAAGGTGTTAGAGTGACCTATATTCGGGCAATAATGGATATGTATGAAGGGTTCTCAACTAGTCGAGGACACAAGATGGAGACACCGAAGATTTTCCCTTAACAATAGGATTGTACCAAAGTTCAACACTAAGCCCTTACATTTCCACCTTAGTTTTGGATGTACTTACGGAACACATCCAAGAACGAGCACCGAGATGTATGCTTTTTGCAGATGATATAGTCCTATATGGAGATTCGAAAGAAATATTAGATGGGAGGTTGAAGATAAGCCTTAGAAACATATGGTTTGTGCTTGAGTAGAGCCAAGACATAGTATATGGAATGCAATTTTAGCTTGAGGTGAAATTTAGAGATCATATCATACTACAAGTTACACAATTTAAATATTTTGGGTCTATAATACAAAATGACAAAGAAATAGAAGGAGATGCAAACCATCGAATCCAAGCTCGATGGTTGAAATGGAGTGTGTTTTATGCGATGCGACCGCTTAAGTTGAAGGAAAATCGGTAAGACCGACGATGTTGTACGCAATTGAGTGTTGGACGGTGAAGAATCAACATGAACATAAAGTAAGCGAATCTAAAATGAGGATTGCGTTGGATGTGTTGTAAAACTAGATGGGTATAATAGAAATGATGACATTAAAGAGAATGTTGGAGTAACACAAAGCCGGACCTTGGGGTGTGCAAACAACTCAATGAAGCTGGGCCTCCCCAAGGTATGGGCCTAAAAAAAAATTGTATGGTCCAGTAGTACTACTAAGTACTACCCGACTAAAAAAAATCCCTATGAGAACTCTGATACCACACATAATGTTTTTCCTTATTCTCTTTCTCTCTTCTGAAACCAGTACCACGCGTTCCATTACACCGCTACTTTATCGGACTTCCTCATGTATACGGTAGTGATTTTCACATATATACGACACCTTGTATTTATCTTTTAAAAAATTTAAATAAAACATTGTTCGTTTAAAAAAAATACGTTTTTATTTTATTACAAACCTCTTTTCACTTACAGAGTCGAGCCTCCAGATTCGTAGGAACGGCTTTGGAGTAACACCTATAGTAGAAAAGATGATAGAAACTATACTTAGGTAGTTTAAGCATATAGAGAGAAGACATGTGAATATTGTAGTTAGGAAAATAGATCGGATGGAGGGGAGTCAGATAACTAGAGGTAGGAAAGATCTAGAGATAAAAGAGTTGGAGAAAGACTTGATTTTTGATAGAACATTGTTATGACGTCGTTTGATTCAGGGCCGGTCCTGGGGAGGTGCAAACAGCTCTATAGAGCTGGGCCTCCCCAATTTTGGGGCCCAAAATATATATTTTTTGTTATATAATGCTCTAAAATTATCAATATGTAGGCGCAGTATTGCAAGACGAACAATAGAGAATCTGCGGTCCATTGGTTAAGTTTGGCAGAGTTATGCTCCTCTGTGAAGGCCGTTATCATATTTTTTTAATTGTATTTTTTTTTCCATAATAAAAGGGTCTTTTTTTGAGCTAATTTTAATGGATTTGATGTCATCAATATTTTTTTCTTCTCCTTCTAATTATGTATTTACAAATAAAAGTACACTATTATTTTTTTTCCCTTGTTTTTTAGACCACTTATAATTTTTGGCATATATTTGTTGTATAAAATCGCAAAGTTCTAACAGCAAAAATTATAGTTTTTTTTTCTTTTAAAAAAATTGTATTTTTTAGAGGCCTATTTTTACCAAGAGAACCGAGCCTCCAACTTTACCGGGATGGCTCTGGTTTGATTCATGTAACCGACACTATTTAATGAGATAATGTTTGGTTGTTGTTGTAAACAACTTCATAGTTATATTAAACCCTACAAAGGTTCGACTTTTGTCCATTGGATAACCTCTATAATGGCCTGGAAAATCCTATATGACTTAAATATTCTAAAATAGGCTTCACAAGCGCTGGTACTGCAAACGATCTGCACAACCATTCTTGTCTTTCAAATTCTCATTCTAGCTTTTCTATTTGGACATGAAACTTTCATCATTGCAATTACACATGATCAAGCTTTGTAACAATTGTGCAAAATATTGGTTTCACGACTGTGTTTGGGTTTTTTTATGCATTTTCTTAATATCTAGTAAGGTTTGCCACTAAACAATGCTCGTGTACATCAGTGAATTTTGGTGCAACTTGTATTGAAGTCAAGACAATCGTGCCAACTCAAGGAAGGCTCACATTCTAAATTTCCTCTTGCATGCTTACATATTCAAATGTAGGATTTGTGTGGAACTCGGAGACTTTAAAACTTGGTTGTCTAGTGTAATTAATTTTAACAAACATCCAATCAAAGTTTAGAATATGGATATTTATAGGGATATTTTAGGAAAATTGTAACAAAGTAACACATGTTGTGATTTAATTGAAAGGATGTGCAAAAAAAACTATTATCATGTGAATGGTTAATAATAGTAGTTTAAAGAGGATGTCACGTTAATGTAAACCAAACATGATACACTCTTGTAATTGAAACTCAATATTAATGATACCAAACGACACAATAATGGATTCTCACGATATTATGAAGTTTTCATTGACCTTTAGCGACGACTAATCTTCATTTCAGAATCTTTTGGACAAACAAGTTGAGTTCTCTTCTTTCAACCAAATTTTTTACGTACGAAAGATATATAAGTTAAATCTGATACCACTTATTTAAGGGGTATAAATCTCTTACCATTTAGATCAACTTATTGTTGAGAATATATGCTCCTTAATCTCTAGCAATTAATCTCATGAAAATTGTTTCAAAATTATTTGTGAATATATTCATGCAAAATAAATTAATTGTATTTTTTTTTTGGAGTACCAAATTAATTGTATTTTAGCTGCTAGTTTCTCTCTCATTTTTTTTTCAAACTATTCTAACTTATCAAAATAATTTTAAAGCAATATTTTTCTAATACAATATATCCAAATTTTGTTTTTTAAATTATAAATTTCATTTTAAAATGTAAATTATTTAGGATAAATATTTTCCGTGATAAAATATTTCTTTCTCGACAAAATGTCTTTTGGGTTAAAAGGTTTCAAAAAAAAATGAATTTAGGATGAGAAAATTGCTCTTCTCCTTTTTAAAATTCTTCATTCCCTTAATTCAATGAGAGTTAACTTTTGTTCGGTATTTTTCAGCGTGAGTTAACTCACGCTGAAACTTTTAAGAACAATGTAATCGGCTTAAAAATTGATTGAACCGATGTTAAAAGTGTCAGCATGAGTTAACTCACACTAAAAAATAATGAACGAGAGTTAAAAGAGAAGAACAATTTGCGTAAGACCTTAGATTCCATAACTAGGTCCAAATATCGAAAGCCTACACTCGAGTCAAAATATAAGAAAGTCCTTAACGGTTGCTCATTTGACCTCCTTACTTGATATTTATCCTGAAAAACAACATTCGATAATTATCTTACTTGATATATATCCTGAAAAACAACATTCGATAATTATCTTCCAAAATCTCTAAACACAAAAAAATAGCATTCGAGAATTATCTCCGTTTGTGCCTTTTTGAGAGCCAAAAAGCAACCATCCACAATCAATAGATACGAGCCTACCATTCTCACAAAACCAATATGTGAACAACCTACTTGAGAAATCAATCATATTGCTTGGCCTTTACATTTTCCATATATTTGTTTTTTCTTTTCTTACCTCCTTTTGTTTGAGGTTTCTTGGATTTATCTTCTCTTTTGAAGTGGATCGTAAAACTAACATCAAAGAATAAGACATCAATAATAACCACAAAATTCCTTGTCTCCTTTGCGGTCGTTTCCCAAAACATGTTATACAAGGAATGCACCCCCTTTGCATTACAAGGCCTACTCATGGTAATATATATTTTTAAAATTATTATAAGATTAAATATGTTTTTGGTCCCTATAAATATATCAACTTTTCGTTTTAATCCTTCTAAAATTTTCCTTTAATTTTTAGTGTCTATAAATTTTTCGATCACAACTTTTGGTCCCTATTTTTAAGTTAATTTTTGTATTATTTAATGAAATTATGCAGAAATGCGTAGAATATTGTAAAAATCTTCACAACAAAATTAGAATTTTTAATAAAACATAAATTAAATATGAATTTTTAACCGCAAAAAATATAAAAATTCATATTTAATTCAGGTTTTGTTAAAAAATTCTATTTTTTTTTTGGAGTGATTCTTATAATATTATAAATTTCTCTACAAAATTTTATTCAAAAATATGAATTCTACATATGAGTTTACTGTAAAGAAGGGAACAAAAGTGAATATGGAAAACTTTTGGGGACTAAAAGTTAAAGAAATTTTTTAGAGGGACTAAAACGAAAAATTAACTTATTTATAGGGACCAAAAACATATTTAACCCATTATTATATACATTAATTATTATTTTTAAATCTCTTTCCTAAAAAAAATAAAATTAAATCTCTAATTAATATTACTAATTTATTTTACGAAAACTTTTGATCTACACTAATTTTTCTATATATCTGGAATATCTTGTTAATCACATGTAAAATTGTGATAACCCTTCAAAAAGATGTAAAATTGTGATAAATTCAATTGAGTATATAATTAATTTAGATCATATTAAAAATTGTGAAATTGTGGTTAATCTTATGGATGAATTAACTATAATTTTGAACTTGAATTAAAATTTTGAACAAGATAAACCATTGTGTTTCAGGTGAAGAAAAATTGGATGTATGGATATCATTACTCTTTATTTTATTTATCAAAGTTGACTATGATGAACATGACTATTACTATAAAATAAAGGGTAGTTTAACAACAATCATCATACATAAAACAGATATATTATATACATTCCCTAAAAAAAAAATATTATATACATTTCAACTTTTTTTAATATACATAAAAATAGCAAAAATGTATTTATGATAAGATAGGTAGTATATACATCCTTAAAAAAAAAAAAAAAAAGGTAGTATACTGCATTAATATTATGTGGAGGTAAGTGGTCCATCCCCTAGGCATGAAGTTTTGCCTTGGACTTGATGGTGCTCGACTGCTTTCGTCACCTCAATGCTTAAAAAGTCCATGTATTATCATTTTGCAGTTTCATAAACAAAATTGTCTTATAGATTTGGAGTATTTGTACTTGATACGTACTAAATGACATTTGATGTAAGATACTAAGATGATATATACGTACGTACATGCCCTATTATTTGTCAATGATTTGCGAAACGGCTTTCTCTCTTGACAGGAAGGAAAATACTTCAAAGCAGCAATGAGAAAAGCTAGAACAACTTAGTGCATAAGATGAACTTTGTCTCTGTGATTATTCAGGATTCGTGTATTTGGTTTGTCGTATTGTTATTTCACAAATCAAAGCTTTGATAGAAAAGACTAAATTGAGTAAGAAAAAAAAGAAGAAACTAAATTGGAACAATAAACAAATAGTATGTCTTTCTCCATTAGGTGAAATTGACCGAATATACACCATAATTAAAAGGGTTAATTAAGTTTTTAATTCCAATAAATATTCACATTTTTGTTTTTAGTCCTACAAAATAAAATCACACTTTTTAGTCCCTGTGACATTTTCCTTAAGCATTTTAGGGACAAAAAATGTTGATGAAATTTTTTGACAAGGACTAAAAATGTTGATGGAAAATTTGTATAGGGATTAAAAATGGTGATGGAAAATTTTATAGAGACTAAAAAGTGTGATTTTATTTTGTAGGGACTAAAAACAAAATTCTGAATATTTATAGGAACTATTTACTTAAATAATCCTAATTAAAATCTTGGATTTTGACCGAATGTACAATTGCATGATTTTTTTTTCTTTAATTGTAAAGAAGCTAAATTAATCTTCCCAAATTGACACCGGAAATAATCGAATACCTTTGTGTTAAAGAATTATAATCCAATTTTTGGCAACCGAACAAAGTGAGTGAAGAATGTTTGTCAATGTACCATCACAATTGATCAAATGAAGCTGCATAACACTTTTAATAAACCCCACTTAATTATTCACTAACATATGCTTATATATAAATGCGCATGCATATGTTTGCTTGTTTTGGCTTTCATTTCATTCCATGAAAGTCAAAGGTGGCATGTGCTAGAAAGTATTTTTGTCTTCTCATGTTGTCATCCACATGAAAATAATCCAATTCTATTTCTGTCAAGTAGCAAACATGCTATCTAGCTCTTTCACATGTACACCCCTAGTCCTCTCTTTCTGTGAAAGTGATGAAATGAGCTTGCTTCAATGACTATGAATTGAAACATTCATCATGATTAATTGTTTATCTGAACCAGCACGCCTAATGATTGTGTCATGTCATTATAACTACTTGAATGGAACTTTGGTTCTTGACTCCCCCGACATAGAAACTTCATTTGTCCATATCAAATGACACAAAAATAAGATTTTCTCATCCATGATTGGTTGTTTAAGACTTTCTTCAATAGTATATATATGTATATAAACCAATTTAACATGTGAAAACACACGTCACTCGTTGACACTTTGAATGAACGCATCTATTTCTTAATCTTCATGCAAGTAACATATATGTTTACCAAGAGGAAGCAAAACATGCGTTGGCTAGACAGGAATGTTTTAGAGCAGAGTATAGCTGAGAACATCTTCATACACAGGTAAGTTTTAAATCAGAATGGAGCCAAATTAATGTCTCTTTGTTAAGGTATTAATAGTTTATTATAAAAACAAATGCATTTTTGAATTCAGTAATGTTAGGATAGCTAAATTCAAATGATATATTGATAATATGATACTACATATTCCTTAACTATGCTGTCAAATTATATAGTTAAGCACCTATATATCCTATAAATTTTGATGAGTATCATAATAGCAGTTTGGTAGAGCTAGATATGCTGTTGCATTTCAAGTTCAAGCAGGTTTGTAGCAACTTTGCTTTAGGCTCACAACTTGTAAAATATCATAGCTTACTATTGTTTTTGTTGAAAACTCTTTACAAACACTTATACACATGTAGAAAGACTTAACCATTTCTCCAATCCATTTAGACTAAGAGCATAATTATCGGTTGAAAAATACCATATCTTTACTGATGCAACAGACACTATGTCATGTCAGAAACATGTGGATATTTGGGTTTGAAAGGCAACCATAAATTTGCCACCGTTCCACTGCAATGCGACGGTGGCTTTAGAATAAAATATATATAAAGTACAAATAACACATATTAGAGTTTTAAAAAAAATTGAATGGTTTAAATAAGGAAATGTGAAATAATATAATGTATTATGTGCGACCTATTTATACATCCATATGGGTGACATGGATGTGGATGATACTCAAATATGAAGAAGAGTTCATCTTAAAAACAAAAAAAAAAAAAATCTTAAACATATATAATATATAACATGGTCTTAATGATCGTTTTAGTGGTCAATATATTATAATTGAGCACTTCATTATTTTGGGATAAGTGCATATTTTAGTTAATTCAGTAGTGAAACTGATGAATAATTTTGTGTTCCAAAAATTCTCCTCTATAATAAATAAAAGTGTTTGGTGTCCTATTTATGTCAAGTTTTTTGTGATTATCATTACTTCAATAAAATTACAACAATAATAAGTTAATAACACAGATCAAACTGGTTATTTTAACTGCAAAAATAATTTTATTCAATAAAATGAGAAAGATGCAATTAGTATTTAACCCACCATACTTGAAAAAGTACAAGGGATAATCGACCTAACAAAAAAAAAGAAATAAAAAAATACTAGGAAACAAAACAAAGTAGAGAATTCATGAACTAATCGTAATACAAACAAAACCCCCTTCTTTTTTTTTCTTTTTTTTTCTTCTAGCTAAGAGCCACCTCCACGAGAAAACCATATTACCATCCTCTAAATCACACACCGATGTACTTTTTCTAGAGAAAATGGATCAATCTCTAGCTTCTCAGAACTTCCAATCGGCATTATGTTGTTTTAACATTAACCATTTTGGTAAATTGTGTATAGTCTTCAAAATAATTGCATTGAATTCACCACCAAAGAACTCAATATAGTTACATTTACACCAATTTGTTTGACACTATACATCGATTCTACCCTTCGAAAAGGAACTTTCGCTCTGACAATTCCTTCTTCATCGACCAAAACAACCGGAAATGTTTAAAAAAAAAGTAGGCATACGACATGCAAAAAGTTCACGCCCCTCTTTGTCTTTAAAGATAGGATGACCTAACCAACTGACGGCTATTCCATCTTCATTGTCCATTGAGACCGCTCTAAACAATCTCCATTTTGCCGAATAATTGCTTATGTAATCATAAAAAGCTAATTTTTCACGAATTTTAGACCAATTAGACCCTTACAAAAGAGTTGCAAAAATTTGTATGCACTCACCAACAAGAGACTTGCACTAGTGCTTACATGTGATCTCACACACAATTCTCTTGTTCTTGGATTAAGATGCCACAACAAGTCACAAGATCCCCTATGTATATAGGAAAGACTAGCTTCATCCGTTCATGAATGTTCACGGTGAGTACTAAATACTCCACATTTTTAAGAAGTTACACTTCATGAAAGAACTTCAAGATTCTAGTATATCTCTCAATCTCTTAAAATGTATTTATTTTTAAATTTCACCACTATTAATATTAACTATTGTTTGAAAATTCTTATTGGAAAATTCCCAACATCCGTCTCAACATATTTTTGTGTTTAAAGAAAAAATTTAAGTGAGACTTTTTTAAATGACATCAATGAAAAAAATAAATATTTTACAAATAAAAATTATACAAAACATTAGAATTATTCCAACCCATGTTAAAAAAGAAACCATATAAAAACAGTAGTTATTAATCCAAGTACAAAAAGAAACCAACGGCTAAAACATTTTAGAAGACAATAACACATATCATAAAACCAATTGAGTAAAGTAAACACATCCAGTGTTACCATATATTCCAGTACTTGGCATGAGTAATTAAGTACAACTGAAACATCAATTTTAAAAGCAAATTCAACTGTGATAAACACATCCAGTGTTCACATCGACGTACAAATTTATTGTTATATATATATATATATATATATATATATATATATATATATATATATATATATATATATATATATATATATATATATATATATATATATATGATCATCGATTGCCTAGTATTAAAATAAAAATACATTTGGTCTATATATATATATCCAGAGGTTCATATATATGAACAACTTACAGCATTAAGGATATAAAATATGTGTGCTTATTATGTACACCAACTTGGAGCAATACTCATCAAGTTTCCAAATACTATATATTAATATGCATCATCATCATCAAGTAATTACTATATGTAATATAATGTTCACTTCCAGAGTTCCATGTGGCAACTGGAGGTAGAAGTTGAAGCATGTTCCTCAGAAACTTCATTCTTTTTGGATCCATTAGCAAGAAGAGTAATTTGTTCAGCCACATGAAGAATAGCTGCATTGGAGAAAGAACTAGTTTCTTTATTAGAAACATGATCTTGATTATTATTATTGTTATTATCTTCATGACTTAGCTGAGAAGCAACAAATTTGTCAAGCACTCTCCAATCAGTAACTTGTTCATCATTGCCATTACTGCTATTACCACCATAAAGTGAGTGAAGATTTTGTTGATGGTACTGCAAATATTGCATCTGTTGTTGTTGTTGCTGGTGTTGAGTAAGTGCAATATTGTTATTGTTTGCATGAGCATGATGATTATAAGGGATAATAGGTTGAGTAATTTTTGGGCTTTCAAGGTGTGGAAGTTGGAGAAAATTAGCATCATGGTATTGGTGGGGTGTGTTGTATTGCATTAATTCTAGTTCTGGTTTGCATGAGTGGTATGAAGTATAGTTAGGTGGATGAGAATTTGTTCGAGTTGGGGATTCAAGATCTGGCATGAAGGAAACTTGATCATCATACCAATTACATGGTGATTGATCATACTCATTCATTTTCTGCACTGTTGTCATTCTTTTCTTGAATACCCTACATACAACCCATCCTTCTTCCTGTGGTACAAGTTATAATAGTTATCAATTGAACACATAGCTAGCATCATTATTGTTTCAAGTTTTGAACTAGCTAATTATAATATTCTAACTAAAAGCAGAAAGTATACACATGCATGCATGGTGTAGTTTAATTAACCAAATATGACATTTTCATTTTTTTTTTTTATCAAAATATGTTATGTCTAATTAGACATTCATTCAAGTCCCACGTTCACGAGTGTGAAGAAGAAAAGCAAAAAAAAAAAAAAAACAGATAGTTATTATAAATATTAAGAATTAGTTTGAGTTTTCTTCACCACGACAGTAATAGCCTTTTGAGACATATATTGAGGGCTTAGGTGGTAGTATGACATATTAGAGTTTGTAATTGTAGTTCATAGGAATTTATAATTTTTATAAATATTAAGGAATTTTCTTCACTATCGTGGTAAAGAAAACTCTCAATACAATTATAAATATTAAGAATTAGTTTGAGTTTTCTTCACCACGACAGTGGTAGTCCAAAATGGCCCCTAATTTTGTGCAAAATATTTTTTATAATTTTGCCAGCCTCCTTTTTTCAGGCTTGCTATTGTTGTTACACATTAGTGTTCTTCTTCGATAGGCTTGTGCTAAGGAGAATGTTTTTCCGGTGTTAATATATTTACATTTTTAATCTTGACAAGAAAAAAATTATTAAAATTTTGTAAATATAGTAAGGTACATATTTCCGGCGTAAAAATTGCTGGAATTGGTTGTAGTTTTTTGTTTTTTAATATAACGTAGTTAAACAACGATTTTCATTAGATTCTTTTTTTTTTTTTGAAGGGATTTTTCATTAGATTATTATAATTCATATATGTTGTGAAAAATTAAAAAATTGTCTATGCTGTTTTTGTTTTTGGTCTTGATTTTGTCTTTGCTCCATAAAGTCAAGTCAAACCGATCACATAAGATTATTTTTTTACACGAAGTGACAAAAAATACACATATATCTCGGATCCGAGTTTAGATAAAGATGTTCGACCTAATAACATCAATAATATCAGTTGAGTTTACGGACAAACCAATCGAGTAAGACTTAACATCTTGCAATGAAATACTTGAACATGGTAAAAGCAAAAAATTTAAGTGATATTTTTTCCTCTTATAATTTCCATATATTTGCTTTTGGTCTCTAAAATTATCTTTTATTGGAATAGCGCTCAACATCACATGACATCTCTTTTCTTTTCTTTTCTTTTTTCTTTCTAATCAAAGACTCACATTCTTTATACGTTTGGAAAATTGCACTTAAAATTTAAGTAATTGACACATTCATCACTACTTTTAGATAATAAAGATAGCGAAATTATCTGACCAAAAAAAAAAAAGATAGCGAAATTATTTAATCTTTATCTGAAGTTATCAAATTCTTTTCAAGGTCTCGACAATATCATTTCATAAAATTAAAAAATCATGGCGTGGAGAAGGGGAATCTCCATTTCTTTTTTTTTTTTGAGGGACAATCTCCATTTCTGATCACATAAGTAAAATGTGTAGAGTAAAATTGATAATTGGAGACAAAAGTTTGAAGAATTTTTCGGTATGACTAAAAACGAAAGTTGATATATTTATAGAGATCGTAAGCATACTTAACATATATTTTAGTAAATGAAAGTAAGAAGGATCGTTGTTGATTAATAAAAATCATCGAGTAAAATAACAAAATGAGACTAAAAAATATAAACTAATTAACACCTCTTTATTATAAATAACATTGATTATTTAGCAAGTTTGGGTCTTATGAATGTTTATCATCACCATTTTTTTTTGTTATGTTTTTAAGTCATCTCATGTGTACCTTTCACATTTTTAATAAATTTTTATAAAGATGTTTCTAATATGATAACAATCTCCACAAAAATTCAACTTTTTAAAACAAAATATAAATTAAATATAAATATTTAAGCGCTAAAAACATAAAAATTCATTCCTTGTTGAAAAAATTGCTAGAGAGATTTTTATAATCTATTAAATATGCTTGCAAAAAATAATTAAAGATTTCAAATGATACATATGAGTTTACTTAAACGTGTGAATCAAAAGTCATGACGAAAAACATTTAGGGGACCAAAATTTGCTGAAATTTTTTAGAGAGATTAAAAACGAAATTTGAACCTAATTTTAAAGAAAATCCTTATTCAACCCTAAATTTTATAATAATAAAAAGGGAAGAGATGAAAAAAAAATGGTACTAAAGAGGGGCTAAACGTCCAGAAGATGTAATATTTTATTAGATTATGTGAAAAAATATAACTTTTAGTTGATTGCAAACACAAATATATATCAGTTAGACACACATAAAAAAAAATGTTATTTAAATACTTTAAAAAAATGAAAAAATTAATTATACTTTATCTACCATTTTGTGTTTGGTGTGAGAATGCCTAAATGATTTAGATTTAGGCTTGTGCTAACGCAAGCCTTGTTCTTAAAGAAAATGCTACATTTTTTTATGTTCATAAATAAAATATTTTCTTATATAAAAAAAAAAAATGCATCTATAAAAATGCAAAAAGAAGAAGGAAAGAATTATTAATTACCTGCGAAATTCCATTTTGATTAGTTTCAAGACGGTACTCATGCATGATCCAATCAGATTTCTGTCCATTTGGGGCACGTCCTTTGTAAAACACCAGAGTCTTTCTCATCCCAACCAGAAATTGTTTTGAGTATATTGCCTTATCTCTTCCTGTGGCTTTCCAGAATCCTGCTTTTGTTGCTCTATTCGTTCTAGTTCCTGTTGGATACTTCTTATCTTTATGACTAAAGAAATACCAGTCATTTTGTTCATCACTTCCTATTTTGCATAATTCTGTTTGCAATATACATCACCAGTAGCAAATGTTGTGTTATCATAAATAGTATTTGTTCATATTATATGAATGTATGTATTGTCAAATTTTAATAAATTAAGAGTAAACAATTTTATTGTTACGTGTAATATAGTACTTCTTGTACTCCCTGTTAATATATTTTTTTCATAAAAACCAAAATGGTCAAATGATATGGATTGATTGTTAAGGTTTGTAGTATAGAAATCGAATTGATACCTTGAAGATCCCATGGTTCAATTTTATAGAGATCAACGTCTTTGATGACATCTAGATCAATCTTTTTAGATGATACCTTCTTCCTGAGGTAGTAATCAACGAGTTCTTCATCAGTTGGATGAAAACGAAAGCCTGGAGGTACATGTGAAAATGTATTCATGTTCCACCTTAGAAGAATTAAAACCTGTAGTAATAAAAAAGAACAATAAATTAACAAAGGGGAATATTTACTTATAACAAAAGAAAAATAAGGAGAACATTAATCAATAATTGTGTTAAGAACTTTTGCAATTAACCACATTATTATTTTTTCATTTTTAAAAAAAAAATCACATGATTATTTTCCAACATTAAGGACTATTAATTTGCTTTAAGAATAAAAAAGCACTCCTCCAAATAAAAATAGGAAGAGAGAATATTTGAAGTTATTTTTTCACATATATACCCATAACTTTACCTTATGAAACATTGATTCATATTTCCTTAAAGGAGTATAACTAAACTAGGTTTCAAAACACAGTAGAGGGGGCACACTTTTTACAATGTAATTATGGAGAGGGAGGGTTATGATCAAGTGAATGATGGTCTGCAGGTATAGCACCAAACATTTAGCTTTTCATGCCTACAAAATAAGTTTATCATAAAGCACTCCTAGTAAATCACGTTTACTCATAAACAAAAAATATTAAATATGGAAAGGATAACATGACTTAGAAGCTACTTGTTCAAACGATTTGAGAAAAATATCATCAATTGTAAAAACAGTACTTGTTAATAACAAACCTAGCTATAAAAAAAATAAAATAAAAAAACTGGTGGAAAGGTTAAAACATGATGCTAAACAAACACCAACCGAACATAGATCAAAGTCGTGTCAAAGATTTTGTGCACACACATGAGAAGTGACATTTAATTAGTTAGCTGTTGACTAAGGCTATGTCTTTGTCCTTTAGTTGTCTTTAGTTTTGGTTGTTGAATTATATAAATTTAATTTTTTTTAAGCAAAAAATTATATAAATTAATGATCATCCACAATTCTGGTATTTATATTAAGAAACATTCATACATGATATGATGATATATATACAGTAAAAACCCATATAATATAGTAGATCAAGCACCAAATAAAAATAATATTTTGACTAGGTAGCTATAACAGAAAAAGAATAACCTTGATATTAATAATTCTGAACCGAGGATGCAAGATCTCTAAGTAGAATTCAAGTGTGGATCTGATGAAAACCTTGTTTATTGCACTAAATCCTCAGATATATAAGCATGGTGAAAAACAATTGTTTAAGGTTGTCTTTGATCCACGATCGTTTTGAAGTAGCTTGGTCAAATCCAACAGAAACAGACAAAAAAGCAGGCACTAAAGAAAGGCAGAAAGACACAAGGGGACAAAACAGACAAGAAATGAAAAGTGGAAAGTTAAATTGTTGTATCCTCGGGAATTGAATTAAAACCTCTCCTTGCTCAAATTACTTTGTTCTCTCCAACAAGAGAGGGAGAGAGAGAGATCAGATCCCGAGAGGACTACTGAAAAGGAGAAGAGATGAAAGTGAAGGAAGGAAAAGGAGTTTTAAGAGTGGATGAAATTAAACTATAGCCCTAATAAATCATCTTTTCTCTTCTCTATAGTTTCTCTCTCCTTTATCTGTTGTTAAGTTTGGAGCTAGCTAGATTTCAGGAAAAGCTTATCTCATGAAATGGTGGCGCTAAAACGGCTTGAGAGAGAGAGGGAGAGAGAGAGATGTCAACTTCTAACTCCACTCACCAGCAACTGATAGAGATGGAGAGGAGAAAGAATGATGTGGTGTTAATGTTTGGGGCCAAAGAAAGAGAGAATGCAAAAAAGATATCAAACCTTGAGAAAGAAGGGGTGTAGGTTCTTTAAAAAAAGAAAAAGAATATGAATAGTGAAATATATGAATGGAACAAGAATGAATTATGATAATGATAGGCAATCGATGGTCACTCTTAATGGTTAGAAGTTATAATATCACCCCTCCCGCCATAAGTTGCACCATGACATTTCGATTAATCTCATCATACATTATTTTCTCTTTTCTTTCTTTTTATAGTAATGTGTATCGTAGCACTCCTATCGTAGCACTCCTAATGTGTATGGTAGCACTCATCTTGCTCATACACTATAGGAGTACTACGATACACATTACTAATATATTTAATTCGAAGAGGACCGGTTGATCACGATGGTCGGAATAGTCGAGGCAGAGGATGTTGACGAATGTCTAGAGATAGTGGTATTCCTACAATGACTCCGACTTAGACATGGCAACGGGGCGGGGCGGGTTTTAACATACCCGCCCCCGCCCTCGTTTCATGGTACCCAGCCCCGCTCCCGCCGCCAAACCCGACGAAGATAGAAATTTTACCCTTAGACCTGTCCCCAACGAGGAGGGGTTTCCCGGCCCCGCCCCTACCCCCACCGACGAAAACTCTATTTTTTTTATAAAATATTTAAAAATACATATTTTTTTCATAGCAATAAAAACCAATAATTATATTAACAGTTAAAGATCTAATAACTTTTTTTAAAAGAGAAAAATAATTATAATAATTATGTTTCTAAAGAGTAATAATATATTAAAATAGGTAGGTGTTTATGGAAATAAGATTATAAAGTTTAATAAAGTAAATTTCAAAAAGCGGGTGCGGGGCGGGGGTGGGGGTGGGGCGGGTGTAAGCATCCCCCGGACCCGTCTCCGCCCCCGTACTAAAAACTCTGATTTCCCCCACACCCGCACCCAGACCCAGAAATTCGGCTTTTCCCCGTTAAAAATCGGGGCGGGGGACCCGGCGGGTGCGGGTTGTGTTGTCATATCTACTCCGACTCAAGTCAATAAGGGCTTCAGAGAGTTAATTGGTCTAACTCGATAGAGAAAAAAAAAGTGTCATATATACGGGTCTTAGACAAGGTTTTGGGGTGCAGAACAGTTAGGTTATTGCGTTATGTGTGGTGCAAATATTGAAACAGTGGAACTTCGTTTGTTAGTATCTCATAGGGTCATGATTTGACCATTGGGTATCAAATTTTTCTACTTTGCGCACTAATCAAGAAGTGTTTGGATAGTCTTTTACGTAATATAATTTGGACGGGCCATATTTTTTTTGGTGGTGGTCGGGGTTTGAACCCCGGACCTTGCATATATTATGCATTGTCCAAACCAACTGAGTTATGCTCACGAGGACGGACGGGCCATATTTGCCACATGGATTGGGGACTTCAAAATTCAAAATTTCATCGTTTAGATGCATTTTAATTTTTTATATTCCTAGACAAATCTAAAAAAAAGGTTTCAATAAGCTTTATTTGATTTTTAGAATTTTTTGTGGTATATTTATATATTTTTTATTTTATTCAACATGGTTTTATCTTTTTTTTTTTTACTTTGTTTTTTGGTTGGTTTTAAAAGCAAAATTTGCAATTGTTGAAATGAGAAAGATTATGATTGTTGCTTATATATAAGCATATTTCAGATTATATAATCCAAAAATCTCCAAAAAGAGATTCGAATTGTATGATCCGAACGAGGGTATTTTTGGAATTTAAAAGGCCGTGTGAGAAGAAAGTATAATGAGAAAGGAAATTGTCATAAGATTATATTGTAAATAAAATCAGTACAATAGGTACCAGACCCATAAATTGATATGAAGTAGTAGATGTACTCAACATAATACAAAAAAGGATTGCAACCCAAAAGTTTATGTCCCAAACCGACTTGTGCCTATTCAAAATGTACAATTATCTTCATGGACTTGCACAAGAGTATTGGGGGTAGCACTTGGGTGACATAGAATTGGGTGACATTGGTGATATTAACCAATCACAATCCTTGTGAAGGAGAGAGAGAAAAGCCACATGTGACATTGTGGTTGGTCAATGTCATCAATGTCACCAATTATATGTCACCGAAGTGCTATTCGAGTATTGGAGTCCCAAAATAGTATTCGTTATTCCTCCAAAAACCAGTGTTCCAATTGCAATTGATGATGTGACAAACTAATAACCAAACCTTTAGTCACTTCGCGCAAGTGCTTGTTAACTTCATCTTTGAGATGAAATACAAGGTAGAATTCTTGTTGAAAGAGAATGTTTTGCTTTGTCTTTTGGCTTGAAATTTGAGAAACTACCTAAATATTGTTTTTCGCTGTCAAACTGTTGTTCATTCGGTAGGTCATTGATGGAAAAATTTCAAAAGCATTTCATTACACTACAAGAAAATTAGGGTTTTATGGCATCCAAAAGCCCCTACATAGGCAAAAAAAAAAAAAAAAAACCTAACAATGAAACATTCATGTGTACCTTTGTCTCACCACAAAAAATGTTGTCGCAAACGTTTATGACAGGCATTAGCTGCTGCAACTGCACATTTGGGTGGAGCAAAAGCCACCACAAATTGCAAAGCTGAAAGATAAAAAAAATGTGACATTTGTGTGGCAAAAAATGGCTGCAAATATAATGTATTATTTTTAAAAAAATTGTGTCGACCAAAAGTTGTCGCAAATATTTTTTTTTTTTAAAATTACACATGTGTTATCCGTCGCAAACACTTACTCTTTTTTTGTTTTTTGTTAATAGTGAGAAAAAACAATTTTTTTAATAAATAAAAATTGAATGTAGTAAATTTGTACAAGCATGAAAGAGGACCCCCCCAAAATGGTCATCTCAAGCATGAAAGCCTTCACATTGAGATCTTTGAGAACACAAATGACTTACAACATATAGGTGACGCTCTTTTGGAAAAGGAATTTATTGTCATGTTTTATCTTGTTTTTTCTTCTTGAACTTTGGTTGTATATCCTCTCATATATTTGTATTTATCATATTTCTATAGTATATTATTAAGGTCTTGGATCATGAAGGTGTCTGATAGTTCATTATAGTGAATTAAGGATAATCACACAAGTGAGTTTGAACACAACACCTACACCAAAAACTTTAAAGAGTTAGTTATATGAGTCATCTCACTTATATAATCCTCAACATTCACATTTCTATTCAATATCGAATTCTTACTGACAATTGTTATGCTAACAATCTCCCCCTAAAGTTTGTCTAGTGGTTATGCGTCTTTAGCTTTAATTAAAGGATATGAGTTTGAGTCTAACAAATTATAGATATTACTTTTTTTACTTAAGTGAAAAATAAAAGTCAATAGGTGTGTTTGAAGACTCTACGATTCAAATCCCAGACCTTGAAAGTGAAAATGCACAAGTGCCTTCACTTAAACCAGCATGACAAGTATGATAAAATTGAAACGTTAATTGTATATGAACAATTTGAAACAATCATTGCATAAACCTTTGAAAATCGTTGTTTTTCTTCACCAAGTGATAAGAGTTTCTCCATCAATAAGGACACTCAACAAAAAGAAACGAAGGACGAAAATCATGCTTTCATGAGACAAAATTCAGCTCATATATTTCTAAATTATTTATTCTTTTCTCTAGTGCACGAGAATAATTAAGGGAACTTTATTTTGTAAAATATCATTGATGGTTTAGATGAAGGTGAATTCAACACACTATTTAGAATTTATTTGTGCAACCATTGCTTTTTATCTTCTTTTTGTTCATCCATGCATTTACATCGCCAATGCCACTCAATATCAACAGAACACATGGCCTAACCACTATTATGAGACAAACTTTCAATGCAACAATCAAGTACGTACCCTCCATCAAACCATCGACTCTGATAATTTTGGGTCTTGACGTGAGCCTATGTGATCATCATATTATGCTAAGAGAAACCATTCAAGTGAGTTTGAACACCACATATTTACCCAAAATAATAAATGAAATGGGGTTGCTTCATATGTCTAACCTCCATTCAGAATCCATTTATGAGAGATATATACACAATCGAAAGATTAATGGAACTCATTAGTGGGTTTCCCTTATTAAAATGGGTTCCTCTATTCTATTACATGTGTCCATTTTTTCATAAATAAAAAGTAAATAAAGCGTAGATAAATAAAACGAAAAATGAACTCAATAATAAAATAGTGAGTGTATATGTTATATCATTTATATGTTGTTGAATGTCTATTTTCTTATATAATGCAATACTCATGTGATATGTCAACATAAGGTATGCCCTTGCATACCTCTTTGCCTAAAAAATAAATTTATAGCAAAATAAATTTAAATGGTTGAAAGTGAATTAAAATCATATTTAGAGATTGGTCAAGATAAGATTCTTTCTTTAAACTTTTTTTTTAAGGATTTCTTATTTTCTTTAAACTTCTTAAAAGGTACACTTAAAATATTTGTTAGAATTTCTATTAGTTAAACATTTCTTTACAGCAGTATTGCAGTTCCAAAAAGTGCAAATAAAATAGTAATAATACCCCAGAGCTATCTCATTATGTGATTATTTTTAACACAGTTATTTTAAGGTTTTGAAAAATAATAATTCTTTTTTAGTTGCAGCAACGGCACGCGAACTCTGTTTGTTTGGTCAGCAATATAATTTTATTTATTATCTGACGCAATATATTAATTTACCCTTTCTACATTCTATTAATAAACTAATAAATAACTGAAATGTGGGGTTAAAGCTTCCACGAGGTGGGCCCTCCAACCGTCCTCAAGCAATACGATAGAGACACCTCTCCAAATACATACCTGGTCAAGATAATAAAATAGAATATCACATTCTCTTCTTTCTTTGGTAAAACAAATATCACATTCTTTGTGTATTATTTTAGTGTTCTTTTTGGACCTCCAACAAAATTCATGTGATTATGTCATCGCCGGCTACATACACGTGACGGCTGATGGTCCGGCATGGACTGCCCATTGTCACTAGGCTCGTTAGCTCACGATTCTCAATTTTTCATATACTAGTAGGGTCTATCAATTGATAGTTAGGGTCTCATGGATTTAGGTACTACTCCATGGCTTCCTAATTACTACATTGGACTCTTATTCAGGGAATGTTGGTGATTTTCAAAATAATTGAATCACTTTAAATCAAGAGTTGTAACTCTTTAAGAGAAGCTTTCATATATATTAGAATATTTGACAAAGGTGTGATTAATGAACTTTAACATTAGTTCAAGTGTATATGATTATAACACAAAAAGGTGCTTAATGAACTGTAACATTGATTCAAGTCAAAGGGGTGCATTCTCTCATGAAGGGTCATATAATGCACTATAAATACTTGGCATTTGGGCATTAATTGTACACACTCAAAACAGAAATTTTGTTGCATTAACAACATAATTCTCCATCATTCTCTTACTCTAAATCATCCATCAATTCTCTAATGCATGAGTGAATTGTTGGAACTATAAATCTGTAAAATATTATTACGAGATACGCTTGGTGTGGTTGTGCAATACACGTCAAGGAACTCATAGTATTCTGAAGGGGATTCGCCGGTCATTACTTATTGCATCCAACATACAGTTATTGGTGAGGCGAATCGAACCTAAATGTTAGTGTGGCAACCCCATGCGCTTTGAGTTCTACATGCATAATCATTAAACTTTTCAGGTTTCAAGTGCAACAACCTCTTCCCAACAAACAAGATTTCTAACAGAGAAAAATTTACAAGAAATTTTACGTTTTTTTTAGGTTACAATGTAAATACAAATCGTGAAAAAACTAATTCTACTTGTTTTTTCTTTCACTTGTATTTGTATCATTGTATAAATCATAACGGGAATGAACGGATCTTCATAATTGGTGCAGATCAACCACACAAGTGAGTTGAACTTCATATGTTAACTTAAAATTTTAAGACATTAGATATATGAGCCGTCTCACTTATATATTATTCAACAACAGTTTTTCACTCAATGTAAGATTTTTAAGTCACACTTGCCACGACAATCACCCCATCAAGTATGAATTCATCTATTTATTTAGGTATGTTTTCCCTCAGTCAAAAACATTATCATCCACATAAACTTGCATCGTCATTAACCTCCACTCCATCAACGAGATACAATGTCTAGTCACCATTGTTAAGAATACTTTTGACGCAAGGAGCCAACCTTTTGGTAAAATTAATAATTCTCTTTAACTTTGAATTGAATGTATTTCTCCTAATAAATGACGGCCCTTAGCACAATTAGGTTGTCCAATCACACAAGGATCATGTATCTTCTAGATCAGCAAAAATTAATTTTTTTTCTTTTATAGAAAAATAAAGTTTTATATTCCCTCCGTTTCAAAATACATGTCAATTTTAAAGAATAATTTTGTTTCAAAATACTTGTCACTTTCAAGTTTCAATGCAACATTAATTATTGTCTTGTCAAAAATGCCCTTACATATTTATTGTAGAGAGAGGAAAAATAGAATGAAATAATAAATTGTTAAGGGTATTATAGAAAACACACACATAATTTCATCAAAAATAACAAAATTTATTTGGTTTCTTGGTTACTACAATTTCTTCAAAATTGACATGTATTTTGAAACGGATGGAGTATTTGTTAAAAATTCTATATGTCAAAGTTTAAGGGCTCAATTTTTTCTAAGATATAAGCCTAAGATATTAAGTTTACAAATTATTACTACTTTGGTCTCAAAGTTAATTTATTTCGTTAAAAAATTTATGTATCTAGTTAAATATAAGAAAAAAAAGTCAAATAAAGTTGATGTATCTCGTTAAAAAATTGAACCTATTAAATCAGTTTTGTTTGACCTTTTTTTATGTATGTTTATATTTGAGACCAGAAGGAGTATTCTTTTAAACTTCAATAGGTAAAAAACAAATAAAAAATTAAAGCGTTATACTTTATCATTGAACTGGTACACAGTGCATTATACTTTTATTCTAAAAATTCAATTGAATCGAAATTATAGTTCTAATGAATATGTGATACACAACAACATTTATTATCAGTGTTGCTCCTTAATCTACTTTAGTTTCTGCCATTCTTAAGTGTATGAATGAAGAAGAACATATATAGGTTAATAGCTATGTTTTAAATGGCAAAATCAATATATCAAAGAGGAAAGGTTAATAGTATTATTTCCCATGAGTTGAAATTATCTTACAATTACATCTTGAAATCTATATAAAATATTGATAAATTTTATGATCTTGGAGATGGAATTTTATTTGTAAATTAAATGTCATTAGAGTGGTTCTAAATGAAAATCAAGTCTAAGCTCTTTGGGTACGTTTAATTATTTTGTTAATGCTTGCATAGCTTATATGTTGTTAGTGCAATTCACTTTACACTTTCATTCACTCACTTGATTCGTTTGTTATCATAGAAGAAAAAAAAGAAAAATAACACAAAAGATAAAGTTATTCGAGAGTTTTGAGAGAGATATGAAAAGGTGTTATGGAAAAATTCAATTATCATTTCACTTGTGATTCTCAATCTGTTTCATTCACTTTCACTTCTTTATTTTCACATACACATTAGTTATTTATACATCACAAGATGGAGCTATTTTTGCCTAACAACTAACTAACTAGTAAAACTAACTAACTGTCGTAACAAAATGTTCTGAACTCAAGGTTATGTACTCTATCTCTTCTTACTTTCACTACAAGTAACTTAATATTATTGGGTAAATTGAATTAACTCACAACAAATATTAAGAGACTTTTTTTTTTCTTTCTAAATTGCAAATCCTCTCAAGACGTTCATCCTTCCATCAAGTGGAGAAACATTCAACTTCAATGTAGTCACAAAATAAATTTAAAAACATTGATATGAAAACTAGCATCTCTTCAAATGAATGAAATAACATATTAAAATTCTTATCTTCCTCCCTTGATCAGAATCTTAGCTCTTCAAATGAAACCTTGATCAGAATCTTAGCTCTTAGCTCTTAGCTCTTAGGTCAGCGCATACATGACTTTAACATTAATGGACGGTGAGATTGGCTCATAGTTTAATCGGTTCTTGGCCGAATACAAATTTTTTTAAGAAAAGAAAATTGCCCATGAATTACTTTGTCAAGCAAACTACTTATAATATTTCATTTTAGTAATATTGTTGAGATTGTAACAATTCCATTATTAGAAAATTCGAACCAAACATAGAATGACACGTGTAATGAAATGTTTGGTAGTTGTTCATGCCCGTACGCCAAGCCATTGTTACACGGCTATACAGGTCGACAGAAAACAGGGAAAAATATAGATGGCAAAAGAAAAGGTTATGATGAAAGCTAGAGTAAATGAGTTTACAGTGCACAATTGTTTGATTGAAAGTTGAAACAAGCAAACAAGTAGTGAAACAAAAGTCTCAGACGTGATCCAATTGTCATCGTATCCCCCACCATGGCTACCACTATAAGCTTCATTTATCCCAAAATATTAAGTATTTTACCTTAATTGTGCTAGAAAATTTCTGAGTATAGACTAATTAGGTTCAACAAATCAAGAAAACATACTCAAAATTAATCACTTATATATCATCATGTCTTTCATTTTTAACTTTTTTATATATAAAAGCCCACAAAAAAATTAATTTAAAAAATGAGCATATATAATATAAAATTGTTTACGATCAGAAGTTATTTTGGAGTGTTTAGATAATATATAAACAAATTATTTTATAGTTTATTTTACCGTAAATGAATAAGATTTACCCGAAAGTAATGGAAGAGCAGATTAAGTGGAAAGCCACCTGAAGAGTGAGGGATCATAGATAATGATTGTTGATATAGACACATTATTGTTTCGGTTCCCCACGTTCAACTGATCGAGAATGGGCAACTCCTCAAAAAGTGCTCTATGAAAATTGGTAAGAGCTATTCGTTCTTTTCATCCTAGGACATGGATCTCCTAAGATATGTCCAAATCTGTTTGAATATGTTGTGAATAATATGCCAAAATATAAAGGTTTTAAACACACATGAATGAATGAAAGAGTAAAAGAAAAAGGAATTAAACAAAGTATATTTTTAAATAAGTTAACAACATTTTTTTTTAAGAAATCAAAATGGAATTAAAACATGAAGAGTGATTCAACTCATACAAGGTGTGCAAAAGAGAATCACCCTACAAATTACAAAGTCATAGTATGATGCCAAAGGTAAAAGTGTTTGAATACAATAAAAATAAGAGAAGAAAACTAGTCCATAACACCAATACACAGAAAAGGATGTCGCCACTAGTCAGAATAACTGAAAGCATAATGGATCAATTTAACTTTCAACCAAGCAAAAGACAATAAATGTTAGATGTGTGTTTCTAAATCATTTTTATTTAAATTTGTGTCCAAATAAATGTTACTCTATTATGAAATATAAGGTGGTTTGGTAGAGAAACACATGGTGTCCGGTGCGATAAAACTAGTTCAATTAACAATAGATCATATTAGAAAAAATAATTATATTCATAACATTTTAAGGACTGATATTTTGTATCAAATTAACTCTATAAAAAAATAAAAAATAAAGAATGAGGTTTCTCCATGTATCATGTTGTTGGATCGTGAAGGAAAGTTTCGCTGAGTTTGATCATTATATTAGGCAAAAAGCAATCATAAAGTGAGATTATACACCATGTTTTCACTCAAAATCTTAGGACATTGCGTTTATTGGTCAACTCACTTATATATTGTTCAACTTGAACTCTTCCATCTAATGTGAGACTTTCACTCACACTTGACACATCACAACATCTCTCCCTTAAGTGTGCGACAATTATCATCTTTTATCCAAAACTAAGAACCTCTCAGACTCCCAAACAAGTCAAATTGGGCTCTTATTGTTAGGCCATGAGGGAGAGTCTAACTAGGGTTAAATCATTACACTGAGCTAAGAGTAACCGCACAAGTGAAAATAAACAACACAATTTTTTACCCAAAACATAAAGACATTGGATATACAAGGCATCTCACTTATATATTGCTCAATCTAAAACTCGTCCGACCAATGTAGGATTTTAACTCACACTTGATACATCAAGTATATAGCTCACTTTTTTCCACAAATATAGGTCTTTGAAGATGGGAGTTGAATCAAAATTTTCAAAAGTTGCACCACCTATATTTGATGGAGAAATCTATGATCTTAGGGCAGTGAGAGTAAGGACATGCCTAAAGGATTTAGAGCATGTGCGCGTTGAATTTAATGAGAGAGCAAGTTACAAAGAGTGAAGGAGAATAAGACAATCAAGGAATATACTTAGATAAATTATTGGGTATTTTCAATAAGGTACATTTCTAATTGTAGAAAAAGTTCTTGTAATATATAGGAAAGCAAATTGTTCTCATATATATTGGAAGCTTCTATATATAGCCCCTTTGGAGAACACAAAGGATCTTGTAAGATCACTTTGAGAGAAGTGTTACATGTATTATAAGTACACTAGAAAAGAAGACAAACAAGACAAGAAAGAACTGTGGAATGTATGTATTTAACAAAATGGAAGAAAACCATGGTGGAAAAAAAAAAAGGAAAAATTACTTCTCGCTTCGTCTTGCAGTAGATGACTCATTTAAAAATGTGCAATTTTGACCTAACTTACTTTGACTATATTTTTCTATTAATATACAAAGATAAATAATATCATATAAGATGTCGTTAGGTTTGTCTCGATGAGTATTTTCAAAATTTCAATATTTCATAATTTTTTCTAATATATTATTAAAGATATTTATACTCAAAATTATACATTGGCATACGTAATAGGGTCAACAATGTCATGTATTATGAGACGGAGGGAGTATTACAAGAAGATCCAAATTGTTATAAGTGTGATCAAGTATGAAAGTATACATGCAAGTCTCATCAAAACAAGAAGATGTTAACATTGTTGAAGATCAACATAAAGAGGAAGAGAAATTTCTACTTGCAATGCCATGTATTACAACAAACAAACTCTCAAAAGCTTGGCTTATTAACAATGATTGCACTAACCATTTTACTCGATACTTTTTTTCAAATAGCAAAACAAAAGTTCTATTTTTAAAGTCATAATTGGGAATGAAGTATACATTGGAAATCGTTTCAATTAAAAGTCACCCGGGTTTTAAACTAATTTTCAATATTTTATATGTTTATGGAACTGATCAAATCTTTTAAGTGTATATATGTTTGGTTCCACTTTTAGAGGGATCATAATTGATTTTGGAGGTGTATAATTGATTCTGACATATTTGGTAGATGTCGAGTAGAGTTGATTCTGCATCCAGGATTAAATATATTTGAAGTTATGATTTATAGTTTTTTTATTCTAGAATTGATTTTCATACGTATATATAATTCAACTCACTTTTACATTAAAGTATCCGAACACAAATAACTTTTAATCAGAATTTTTCTACTTTTTTTCATTTTTATTTTCAAATTATAATCAATTGATTCTCTTTAATATCAATTCCAAGTTTGACCGCCTTAGAGAGAGAAGTTCTCTTCCCTCTCTTCTCCTTCTTTCCCAACCTTCCACCACTTCCGTAACTCTTCTTTTCTCCTTCAAATCCAAATACGGTCAGCCACCATGTAGATATAGGTGTTGGTGGTGCGACCGGTTGATTCTTCACCGCGTCACCACCTCCCCGGTCCCTCTTGGGGCTGTGATAGCTACCGTCGCGGTTTGCTATGTGTTTTTACCAAACCTCCATGGTTGTTCTCCTCATCGATCTCTGGTTCTCATCTAGCTCAAAGGCAGTTGTAACTCTTCTTGGTTCTGTTTTCAACGGCGGTGGTTGGGCAGTACGCCGCCATCGCCATCGGATTTTGTGTTATGGTTTGTGAAACCTTTGGATGATGGTTGTTGCTTGTCTGATTTCTGATTTGTCCAGATCTGTTGAGATCTGCAGCTTTCATGATGTTTGGTTGTTGTCATCGTACCATCGGTTCTGTTCCTAAGACTCTTCATTGTCGTTCGTTACAGTGAGAGTTTGATGTGCTCGAAAGGGCGTGAAGTTTGCTGTCTTTATTTGGAAGGGTTGGTGGTCAGTGAATCTGTCCGTGTTGGCGGCAGTTCATGCGCCACAAAAAAAGACGAGTTTGAATTGTTTTCATATTCGTCTATGGTTTGACACGGATATGCTTGCAGTCTTTTACACGTCGCTTTCTTTTGCAATTCGGTTCCGTTCCCCACGTTGGGTTCGCTAGATTTTATAGATGTGTATTTATCTGTAAAACATTTGTTTTTATACCACTTTTGTTTTATTACTGTTGTAATACCTTTTTTGGGCTGATTATGTGGTTGTTGGGTTAGGTTTATGCCCCTCAGCTTTTGTATTTCCTTTTTATTTATATATTTTATTTTGCTTAAAAAAAATAAATAAATCACTTTTAATTAGAATTACTTTTAACCAAAATGAATTCTACCTAATCATTTCTATCATAATCAATGCTTCACACCACACAACCAAAAAGTAGTTCAGTTTTGAAGAAAGGCCACAAAGTATTATTTGAACATAGTTATTATGTGATTAAAGATCAAATTAAAACAATAAAGAATATCAATCCTCCGGTAAAATACAAGTGTTTTATTTTAAATTTGATGAAGAGTGAACATATTTTTGGAGAGAATGAAGAGGGAACATATTTTTTGACAAAGAAGAGAAAAATGAAGGATCTAAATTCAAAGGAGACCAAAATATTTAGTCAACGAGGAGTGTTGAAAATAAGGTGGCATTTAGGATGCACAAATTGTTAAATTTGTGCACCATGCACAAGTTATGAAAGGTTATTTTTAACCGTTAGATCAAAGTGGAACATTGATCTTATTACAATATGTCCACACTGTCTTCAATCTTCCCAATTCCCACCATCTCTCTTTTCATCACCACCCACCACCACAACCAAAGTCAACAATCCTCCCCCCCCCCCCCCCCATGCCGCAACCGTTATCAAAATCTGACCATTTGTTTCCAGTATGATATCGGAGATCCACTTGTCGACGATGGATTTGAGTAGATCTTGTCGTCCAAAAACCCACCACCACTTTCGCCATCGACGACAACATATTGCCGCACCACAACCAGATTACCGCCTCACGCTCGTCGACAAAGCAAAACCTTAGATCTAGAAGAAGTTATGGAGGTTGTCGAAATTTTAGCCGGAGGTCAAGTTTCACCGGAAAGTTTATCCGAAGGTCAAGATTTCCAGAGAACAAGTTCCATGACACATGGTATTCAATTTTTATACTGTGGCATGACATTCACCACACATCAATGTTACAGTTTTAAAATGTTTCAAGAATTAACTAAGTAATTGAAAATTAAAGTGGGAGAGGATTTTTAATTGAAAATCAATGTTAAATCTTTCTCTTTTGTTTTTGTTTTGGAAGGTTGAAGAATAAGAATAATTTCTGTTAAAAAAAAAAACATGTGGTAGAAAGGTTGAAGATGAAGTGAGAAATATAGGGTGTAGACAAACTATAATAAGGTCAATGTTTCCCTTTAATCCATTGGCTAAAATTAATTTTCTCTAACTTGTGCATGGTGCACAAATTTAACGATTTGTGCACCCTAAATGCCACCCAAAAATAATATGCCCAATTATCTGTAGAAGATTATAAATTTATATTTAATTTTTTTTGTAAAAAAATAATATTTAAAGTTATATTTTAAATATACTTAAGATGAGGCATCATCATGAAATAATTTTTTTTTGAAATTTATTTAGAATATCGTTGGAATTTTCTCGTTATTTCTTGATATGATTTAAAAATATATTATGTATTTCAATTTAACTCTATATGTAAAACGATGAATAAAAATTTATGACGAGGTTTTTCTACATATCATACATTTCATATTTTCTTATTTCAAAAAAAAATGCATTTAATATTTTCTGCAAATACAAACACAAAAACTCATCAGATGAAAAGTAAATACATTTTAATTTTAATATTCTTTGTATTTCCCCCTCAAAAAAAATATTCTTTGTATCTGTTGCATTGTGTGAACAAAATCCATCATTTACCCTAAAGTTCTACGATTAGATTACCTTATACATCTCACTTCACTTGAGGCTGAGAATTGTTCACATCAACCTCACCTAATGTTCTACGATATAATCTACATCAAGCCCAAACAAGATTTTACGAGTGTATATATATTGACAATATTAAAGTTTTTTTAAAAGTCAATTTAGCTAAAAAAGGGTTGAGGCTAAACTACAATAAAATAGATCGACTAGATTAACCTAATAAATATGAATAATATTTTTTTCATTAATAATATTATTATAGTACGTTTAGTGCTTTATTATCCATTATAAACCAGCTAACTTTATGTTAAAGATAAAAATTCAAAAATCACCCAATACAACTAAGAGCGAATGAAAGTTGGGTGTAACGACAATAAATAATGTCACATCAATGTGAAATTGAGGAGCCTACACCAAATCACAAAGGAGAAAATCATAAGTGATCAAAATCGCACGAAAAAAGATGAAATTCAAAAATTACACAATTGTGATATAAGAAGGCCAAGTTTATTTTTAAACATCAAACGTTTAGGAATGAAGAGAGTTTCCTCAAAAAGAAATGAAGAAAGATTTTTTTTTACTGGCTAAAAAGAAATGAAGAGAGTTAACAACAACAATGTGAGGGGGGTGGTTTGCAGAGAGGGTGTCAAGAAAGGTAGGGGATGGTTTGAACACTTTCTTTTGGTTGGTTAGGTGGGTAGGATATGTCCCTTTGCGTACGCGGTTTAGCCGTTTATTTGACTTAGCAACGAATAAGTTGAGTACGGTGGCTGAGATGTTTTCTCTAGGATGGGGGGGGGGGGGGGGGGGGGGAGGGGGTGAGGCGTGGAGTTGGAGGAGGAGGTTGTGGGTGTGGGAGGAGGAGATGATAGCGGAGTGTTTGCATTTACTTCACCACATTGTTTTGCAGTCTGATGTTTCTAATAGGTGGCAGTGGAACCCCGACATAGAGGGGGGATATACTGCGCGTGGCGCTTATCAGATTCTAACTACTTAGACTTCTCCTTTAGTTAATGTCACGGGAGATCTCATTTGGCATAAGCAGGTACCCCTGAAGGTCTCTATTCTTGCTTGGAGATTGTTGTGTGACAAGTTGCCAACAAAAAACCACCTTTTGCAGCGTGGCATTATCGAAGCATGTAACAATTCATTGGAAAACTAACAAGCATAGCTACGACTTCAATGGTTCATTTTAGAATTTTCAAGAACAGCCAAAATGAGGGCTTAGTGAATTTCAGTTTACATATTTGACTCGTTTTGACCCTTTTTCTTTAACTAAAAAGGGGATAAAGTGGTTGAGCCTCATCGATTCGAAGCATGTAACTGTTCGTTGGAAATCTAACAAGCATACCTACGACTTCCTTGGTTAATTTTAGCGTCTTTGATTGGAGTTTCGGGTGTTGACCCTCAAAATATTCATGATCACTTTATTCGATTTACTGGTTACATAGGTCATTTGAGGACTCGCAAATCTTTTCTTCAACTTATATGGCTTCTGTGCATTTGGCTAGTTTGGAGTGAACGTAATAACAGGCTATTTAATAACATCCAAACTCCCATTTTACAGCTTATGGAAAAGGTTAAACATAATTTCTATTGGTGGTTGAAAGCTAACAATGCCACTTTTGTATTTGGTTCTCAGAGATGGTGGTCGGACCCATTGCTTTGTTTGAATATCAACTGACCTTTATTTTGTATTTTTATGACGGATTGATTGTATCTTAAAGTGGTCTATTTAGTATACCTTATGCTAAAGATGAACCACTGTTATTGTTAATATATTCCATTTTTTATTCTTAAAATAAACAATGTGATTTTTCCTATCAAATTAATTATGCCAATTTTGGTCGACCAAAAAATATATAATATATAAATAGCCACAAAGACAATAACTTTGTGCATAGATGATGATATTTGTATTATATGTCCACTTTAAAATAGAATTTCCAATTAAGTCAATAATTATATAATAAAGAAATGAGAACACCTGTACCAATATATATATATATATATATATATATATATATATATATATATATATATATATATATATTGTGAACACCGTGCCAAACAGAAATTTGGAAGAGTGCTATTAGAAATGATTACCATCTCCCTCCATTTTATCCTTGCACATTAGTAAAATTTACAATCACATGCCAACCACCATCTCCAGAAAATGTAACTGAGGTCTGAAAATCTAACAAGGGGCATTTTAGTGGTCCTGCAGCGTAAAATAGTGCTAACCAAGTATACTGATACTGCATTCCTTAAAAAATGTATATTGATACTACATAGAACATACCAAGGGTTGGCTGCATATCTGGATACATAAATTAAGAGTTGTGTTATTTGTAAACTAAAATTGGACAACTAATGCCACACCCTATAATATTCAATATTGTGAGGTGTATGCAAATCGAAAACAGTAAAAAAAATATTTAAAAAATAACAAATAAGTTGTTGATTGTACAAAAGTGATGTTCATATATCATTCCTAAAAAATTAATCACAAGTTTATAAAATTTGATGAAGAAAATTGTCTTTTGACAGAAATCAATAATATGTTTGAAGATTAAAAGACTAAAAATTTAGAATTTTAAAAGGCAAATTAACTTAAAAAAGATAAATTGCATTGCATTAAGTAAAGATGGTTCAACAAATCACTATTAGATACATTCTTCACTCGTTTCTCTAAATGGTACGTTGTGTTTATAGAACTTTTGTTAATGATTTGTGACCCCTTTTTTTCTATGAAAAACTATTGTACATACATAAGAAAATAACTAACAAACTAAGGGCTAAAAACTAAATCTTTTCGATAGCTTTAGCTTGCTTTCCACATGTCTGGACCTTTGATCTTGCCTCTTGCCTCTTCAGCGAGGATTTGAAATTCTTTAAGTCGAAATCTAAACATCTATCAAATTTCGTTGCCGTCGAAACCATGATTCTTCCTTGGACTTAATTTTTTCTTTAGTCTTGATCAACACTTTTCTCTTTTAAAGATACGATCCGAAAGCTTGTTGATATACTAGACGAAATAAATGATGATGAAAGGAAGGATGAGGTATATGACGAGATCTTACAGATATACAACGCGACTAACCATTCTGATCCTAAGGAAGTGAAAGCTTCATATACAAGGATCAAGGCTATGGTGGAGCCGTGTCTTCGTGATTTCAATATGTGATGCTACTTGCACATCACTTTTCCTGTCGAAATGAACATATGAAAATTCATGTTAACAACTACCACCACCATTGTTAATAACAATACAAGTTTGGCTGAACAAAAATTGTAACGGTTAATAGAAATACAAATAATAACATAAACGTTCAACCTAAAACAACAATTCTCATAAATGAGTTTGACAAAATGATATCTCTTATCGTAACTTTGCATATTTTGAAATGTTTATTTTATAACATCTTATTGTTTATGTTTTTTTTTTGAAGGATTTTGCATAAAAGTAACATTTTTATATCAAATATTGTATCTCAATAGTTTTACTTAACTAAAACAATTATATATTTAAAATAATTTTGGCTTCCTAGCACTAGAGGTTGTTGACCTTCTACATAAAATTCAAATGATCATGCATAACAATGTCATGTCTTCTAGATCCATGAATGTTGTTTTTACGAAAATTGACTTTGTCATTCAAAAAAGGTTCAGCGACACAACTTATTGTTCGCTTGCATTCTATTCATATGTAATTTCTCCTTGATATATATTACAATAGTATGATGTAATAAAAAAAAATACATAACTTTGTACTTAAAAATCCAGTGAATAATAAGTGCTTGTAAATTGATTCCTTGTGGTAGGAGAATTTATGAAATACATAATAAAAAATTTATATATCGAGTGGAGAAAATATACAAAACATTATAAACCGATCAATAAATCATACCACCAAGATAAAACCTACGAATTCAAATAAATAAAATAAATTGAATTCAATCATAGTAAAATCAACTGATTAAAAATAATAAACTTGAAGGAATTATAAGTGTATCATCTTACTGACATTTAATCAAGGAAATTACACTCGTAGTATGTTTACTTAGTTCCCCTTTGACCTGATCTGAAGTGAAAATCCATGAATTGAGTCTTGTTGCTTTCTCGTGGATCTGGTGGACGCAAAACAAAATAAGATTAAATAGGCAAAAGAAACTATAAAAATAGACCCAATAAATTACAAAACAAGGTGAACAACCTAAAATTCTTCTTGTAAATAGTAATAACAAATTTTCCCCTCTCGAACATAACATATACTCAATTCAATCATAAAAGTCAACAAACACAGACATATTTTATACATATTGAAAGATAGATAGATAATAAAAGATTCAATTTACCGATCTATTCAAATTCAGAAAAAACAAGGGAAGAGAAAGAGGGAATAAAGATTGCAGTTTTTGAGAAGTGTTATTTTTTTGGGTGAGGAATAGAGAGGGTGAGGCGCTTATAAAGAGTGAAAGGGGGAGGCTAGGGTTTTGTAGCAAGAATCAAGAATGTTGGGCTATTCGGGTATTGAGACTCAAACTCGTTTCTATTTTTTTCCTCCTTTTTTATTAACTCGTAGGCCCAATGTTCTACTTCAATTATATTACGTAGATAGTCAACAACTTTACACCTATAGTTTGTCAAAAAAAAAAAAAACTTTACACCTATATGTATGGAATTAATATAATATTAGATAAAAAAAAACAAGCATGTATTCAATTAATAATGATCTTGCACTTCTTTCTTTAAAAAAAAATGATCTTGCACTCCTAATAATACCAATCACCCTTTGCAAAAATAATATATTAGGGGGAAAACTCAAGTCTCGATTGTACCAACAAAAAAAAAACTCAAGTCTCGAATAGAACAATGGTAAGCCCTAAATAGTCTCACCTTTCACGTTTGAAGCCATTTTTAAAAAGGATAAGTTGGACGCAACATAATTTAATTATGAATCTTAGGATAAACATCTTAAAAAATAGCATTTGTCTAAGATAGCACGGTTATTCGGTTAAATTGGAAAGTATTAGATCGAATTAACTGTGCTTAGTTACATATGTTTGGGAAAACAAAAAACCCAAGTGCCACATGAAAAAATGATAAAGATTGAAATGAATGAACCCCTCACCGTATAAATCAAAACCGGCCCCAACATTGAATTGTAGGAGTAATGGGTTCAGACATTGATGAGAGCATTTTGGCACATCTTTGTACTTTGAGGTTTTGAAAGCTCTTCATGTCTAATATTTGCTTTTTAGCATATTTGCATACTTTGGGTCAGATTTGAGTGTTGACAAATTTGTTTGATTAATTTTCAGATTTAATCACATACTCACTCTACATATCGTAACTTGAACTACATTAATATGATTGAAGCATGCGAGCATGCATTGAAAAGATGAGAAACAAGACTGCAACTTTCATGTTGAATCGGAAGCCTAGATAACACGTCTTGTTGGTAAAATAATGAAAATCACTCAAGTCGTATATTTGACTATGGATTTCGGGTCAATTGTTTTCACCGCATGTGGGTTGTTCAGACTCAGTTTATCGAATTAGACGATTATAAGTAAGGTTGTTATAGCAAGAAACAGTTATCTTTTTGCTCCGCTGTTTACATATTTTGTGCAAACTTGTGTGATGAAAGCCTAAAACCTTTGGTTGAGGATATTGTGATTCGGTTTTCTAATGTCAAATTGATTTTTATGATTCTATTTCGTTTCTTGCCAACTAGAGCAAACTTGGAGAAAAAAGGATACATCATGCCCACTATGCAATCAAGGGAAAGAAACTGATGAACACTTGTTCGTTCCAACACTGTCAAATTACAAGATTAACTTTGTTTGCATCTCAATTTGGAAACAACATACCAACTAGCGTGGACTTGAAAGTTTGGTTAGTAAAGTGGCACACTTGTGAAGAACCTAGAGGGGCTCAACTTTTTTGCACTATCTTGTGGATGATTTGGAATGCGAGGAACAATACTGTGTTCAAGAATGAAGTTGGTAGATGGGGTTGATGATTGGCTTTGGAGGTTGGACGAGGATGATGCTTTCTCGGTAAAATCAATGTATTCAAAATTGGAAACATTGATGGTTAGGGAGGATAGTCTTCAAGATCTTCAGAGGAGGGTGCTTTCGCAAATTTGGAAGAACCCGCCTCCGTTGAAAGTGATGGTCTTTACTTGGAAACTTCTTCATAATAGAATTCCAACAAAGATTAACCTAGCTATTAGGAACTCGCTTCCACCGGATAGCTCTCTTGAGTGTGTTTGGTGTAATAACTCGGTTGAAGATTCAACACATCTTTTACTCCATTGTGAAGGGGTTAGTTTGGTCTGGTGTAAGCTTATGGAGTGGTTGGAGTTTAACTTTTTAATCCCCCCAATTTGTTTATTTTGTGGGAATGCTGGAACAGAGCGATCTTGAATAAAAAGCTGCGCAGGGGTGTTAGACTTATTTGGCATGCCGTAATTTGGAGTATTTGGAAAACGAGGAACGACGTAATTTGGGATGATTGAATTCGCCCGCATGTTTATTTTGAGTGGAAGCGGAATCCGAAGGTGATGCTGGTCTGATTGGCTGTGCGGCGGCGGTTTGGTGGCCCCGCGCTTTCCCTTGTTGTAGCAGTCTGCTGCGGTGCCGGTTTCAGTTCTGGTGCAGGCAGTTTGCTTCCGCTACTGTTAAGTAGTCTGAGTTTTTGTTTCTTTTGTTAGGCGCTATACTTATTTTCTGTTTCTGCTGTTTTGTGTTGTTTTCAAGTTCCTGCTCTTGTTGGAGTTGGGTTCATAGGGGTTTTCTATTGAGTTTTGTAATTGTGGGAGTTGTTTAGTGGTGCCTATTTGTACTCTTTTTGCTCCTTTGCCGATTAAGTGCACCTCAATTTTTTAAAAGTTCAAATAATGTGAAAATAGCTACAAAAGAATTAATAGTTACCAGAATTCTGTGTTAGTTTCTGCTTGTCTTTTTTGGGCCAAAGGTCCTCTACTATACCAACAAAACAAATTAATGAGGAAAGCAACATATAATAAACTGGTCAAACAAATATTAATAGGGCAGGGCATGTATCATAATTTAATTTGTCTTATCTTATTAAAAAAGCATCACAAACTCATTTATTTACACTACCAAAAATACTAAAACAATCATCCTCACCCAACCATTCTCTCAACTACAACATTCCACATATGATATCTTGTTTGTGCTTTGCTTACACATTCTATTCCTACCCAACAGTTTCTACCTTATCTTAGGCTTACCTGCTTACTCTTTCACAACTAAAAGCATATTGAACATATATTAGAGGCACATATGGAACAAGTTTGAATTTACACAAATAGCAGAAACCAGTGATTTCGCAATTGACTTCGCAATTGACGCTGCTAAGATTGTACCATGTAGTGTACCACACAAAATCAAGCACTATAACCTCTGTTTGATGGATGTAATAGCTCTACATTATACCCACCACAAGCTGCCATACATGCCTTCTCCATAGAATCATCAGAAATACCACTGTTGCAAATGTTTGCAAATGCTCGCATGTGTTTCATACCATACTGAGTCAGTGACCCACAATGAGTTTCAAACAACCGAACCTACAAAACCAAAGTGAACATCAAAAACATGTTAGATCAATGAGTAATGAAGACGGATATTAGACGCAAGAATAATTGAATGTATAAACATTATGTCGGACCAGACACATGCCTTCAAGTGAAAGTGCCGTGCTACGAAAGTAATAATAATAAGGAAAACAAGAGAAATAAATTTTTCTGTTTACCCTTGATTTTAAGCATTCCCAATCATCAACAAGAGGTAGACCAGGTGCTCTAACGGCATGTAGAACTGAAGAACCTTTTGTTGGACCAAACAGTAAAACTCCAATCAATTCCACGCTACCATCTAAATGATTCCTATGTTTCACCGTCTCCGCAATCTTCTCCAGGATTTCACGTTTCTTTTCTGTTTGATGATCTAATCTCTTATACTGAAAGGAAGATGAAGAGTTATTTATATATCCTACTATACAATTACTTGAACATAGATTTGGTTGGTAATACTAATAAGTTAAGGTTGAGGAGAATACCATTTCCCACATGAATAAAATCTCTGCATCTCTTTGGTTTACAACTTCCATTTTAGATTCTAGTTTGTCATTGTGTGGAGGAAGGTTCACCGTTGCAGGATCAAAACCTTGGTATAAATAAAGCTTTTCATCTGTAATGTTGGTATCACCATATTGCATCACATGAGAACCTAACGCATAGTTGTTGTAATTTGAAGTCCGTTCTTTAACCTGCACAAGATGTTATAACATAAATTGTTTCTTCACTTTCTTGTTCTTCTCCCGAAATGCTAATAGGGAAACTGCTAATAGGGAAACTCAACATTGCTGTAACATTTTAAAAAAGCCTTACCGACTTGTATTGTTGTTTCACCGTTTCCCTTTTTAGATTATGCGACTCACTGCATAATTCAAAACAGAGGAAATGTTTGAAATGAATTGCCAAAACATAACCAATCAATGTACTTTCACTTGTTAATTACTTAGTAGGTCTCTGAACTATTTGGAGATTTTTAAATAAGTCTTCGAACTAAAAAAGATCGTAATTGGATCATAGAAATTTATTAGTTATTAGTACTTAGGTCATTAAACTAAAATGTTTTTAATTGGGTCTGCAAATTTTTAAATAATTTGTAATTAGGTCCCTGAATTTAGGGATCCAAACACAAATTATACATAGTATATAGGTTGAATACATAAAAAAGCGTTACATTAATTTCAAATAGTTGGCAAAATATACCTGTCTTCCATCCAAGCAACACTATACAAATCCCCAAGGCAAGTGATGTACTCTGGAGGTGGGGCAGGTTCCACCCCAGGACAGTAAGTTCCCCAACTACTCTCTTGTGCATTGGATGCAGTTGTCACATAAACATTAAGATCCTTTGGCATGACACCCTCAAACATGCTACCACTTTCACAAGCTTCGATGTATATAACCTATGCAACCACAAAATCACACATCAACGACCAAAAATAAAGTGACATTTTTTCCAAGCATTATCATTTAACCGGAAAAATGAAATCTTACCATCTTTTTGTAACCTCCAGATGCATGTTTCTTCTTCAAAACGTCAATAAAATCCATAGCATACACATACGGCATATTCGGCATCCCTACATCAAATAGAGAATCACTTGGCTGTTATTTATGCCCAAGGATAAACCTAGTTCTCGTTTGATTGAGAACTAAGTTTAATCATTCTCATAATTCAACATCAAAATTTAATTAATACAATAAATTTCTATATCATATGATCAATGTATATTTGGAAATTTTTACGTGCAAGGAGTGTATTAGTCCGCAAATTGTAAAACTTGCAATTTATCAATGACATTATTGAATTCATTGTTATAGTTTAATGTAATTCTACCCTACTCAAGAGATTCGTCTTTGCATCATAAAATAAAATTAAAACTCATGCTTAAGTGTTTAATTGACTGACCAAGAACTCCAGGGCCACCATGATCGGAGTAATATATAAATATCCTATCTTTGGATTTGCTGTTGATGACCTTGCCACTTCCACCCTTTACTTTACTCTTGTCTCCAAGAATGACAGCGTATAGGTTCTCAGCTGTCACGTTGTCACCAGTGTAATCCTGCAGATATATACAGAATAAGCATCACACAAGGTGAAATAGTGCAAAAGAAGATATTCTCTAGGAAGAAGTAACAGTCCCAACGACAACCTTCACTGTTGTACTTGTACCTAAAAAAACATCTATTTCGTTTGCTTATACGTCTCACCTCACTAATGACTTTTGAACAACCCAATTGTTGCTTCATAAGACCAAATTACTTTTATTCTTTGTTATCAAATCAAATTCTCAATCTAGGATGAAATATAAACAAAATGATCAAATTCAAATGTGCTCTCTCGGTTCCAAAATAACAGTCCTTTGTTGGAGATAGATGATATTAAGGAAAAGAATTAATGACTGTAAAAAAAAAAAGGAAAACAGTTAATGAATGAGTAAATATAACAATTTTACAAATTTTTCCTTACTAACTAGTATTTGGTGAACACAAAATCAATGTGGGGTAAACTTGAAATAAATTACTTAATGTTGCATTAAACATATAAAATCACGCTCATTTTGAAACAATTTTGTTTTTGCTAAAGCCGACACTTTTTTTGCAACAAAAAGGATTTTATAAAAAAGACTAGACTAAATACATTTGACTTTTTTATATTGTACTTATATTTCATTTCTTATTAGTGAGAACTATTAGACTTTAAGCTTCTTGTTAAGGAAAAAAAAACTATTAGCCTTTAAGTTATTCAACTCCATCTCATATTAATTAACCTATTTTGGTCATAGCATATTTTTAGCATATTTTGACTATAGTTTTCTTCTAATATATAAGACAAATTGTAACATATAAAATGATGTTGAATTTGTCTCGATAAATATTTTTAAAATATCAATTTTTTTAATTTGTACTAATAGATAATTAAAGATATTAACTCTTAAAATTATGCAATGACATGCGTAAAACAATCAAGTCTATCAATCAACTCTATCGCTTAATATGGGAATGAAGAGTCAATTATGATGGAAAGAGCAAGGGCTCCAATTCCTCTAATTAATTCCAACGCCAGCATCAAAGAGGTCCAGAAGGGACAAAATAAATATTATTAACACAAAGGTAGTGATTGGTTAGTCATAACAAGTAGCTTTCAAGCAAAAAGAAATTCCACTAATTAAATTCTCAATTGCACTAGCCAACCAAGACTTAAGTGGAGAGTATCCATTCAAGTGGATTTCTTTTTGGTAATTTAATACTCCTTGCGATCACATTCGATCACATTTATAAGTAAACCACCATTTTTTTTAGGTTCATTGAATGCTCAATGTACTTGGTATATATTATAGACCAAATACATTAAATATTTAATGAATTTAAAAAGTAGTTTTTTTTCTTATAAATGTGACCGGATGGAGTAAGTATTTAGTTTTTTTTTTCTTGAAAGAAATAAGTATTTAGTTAACTTATTAGTTGTCGTTTGCTCAAAAAAGCTTATTAGTTGTCGTCATAACCTTTTTTTAAGTATCACTAGTAGTTGTATTAATTGATCTAAACCATTTTTTATGTTCCAAAAAATTCAAGCCATTTTTGTTCAACATAGAAATGGCCAAACAAATCTCACATAATCCTCTAAGGCACGGTGCCACCTTTTTCTTTTTCTCAAAAGTTTCCCTTCCGAATCTAAATAATATCCAGTATTTTTATATTTTTGTCATATAGTATATAGTTTCTTAAGAAAAAGGATTAGAAAGAGCTAGACAAATTCACCAAACAAAAAACCAGAGAGCTAGGAAAACTGTGCAAAGGAAAGAAAACTCAAAAGTTTGACTAAAATTTCAGATATGAACTTTTTTTTTGTTGACAAGTTCAGCTATGTACTATTTGTCTATTCACAAAAATAAGGACTATTTTGACCATACTTGTAATGTCGACCATCAATTTGGCTAGAAAATTCTTTCAAAAAAAAGTTCGCTAAAAATTGCAAAAACCAAAATAGTACGTAGTACTATAGCACTTTACCAACAAAAAACATAAGTACCTTAGGAACGCCGACATAAACATTGGGTCCCTGTGGATGGTTGATGATAACTCCAGGCCTAGGATTCAACTCGTTGTTAGCTATATCATCGTACATAAACACAACGATGTTTTCTTCTTTCACTCCACCTTTTATCAACAACTGGTATGCATGGCACACATCTGCCTGTAATCAAATCAACCAACACAAATCAGAACAACTCATTAAAACATAACCCAACATCAAAATAAATGTCGAAATTGTTCCGTCGGATATCATGACATAGGTTCTAACTCCGGCTCGTCACTCATGTATATAAATTTTTAATGATTTTGTTATTTCGTGTATCTATAAAAAAAAATTAAATGGATGATATAATTAACAAACTGATCAAACTCACTTGGTGTCTGTAATTGCCGTAACCACTTGAACCAGCCACAAGAACAGCCCATCGTGTTCCAACTTCATCCACCTCAGCATCATCCACCACCTCACCCGGCAATCTAATCACCGGATCCCACTCTGGACGGTTTGGTCTTGCGACTGAACCGTGCAGAGTGAGCAAGAACAACAACCATGGCCACAAAGATTGAACACTGGAAAACAACATATTTTTGCTTTGAACCGCCATAACGAAAAAACGAAAACAAAGGCTGATAAAAACAGGAGAAGCTTGTTAAAGGATTGACCAGGCTGTTAAAGACAAAGTGCCATGCAAAACAAGAGGGTGACACGCTATATATGGTGGATTGTGGAGTCAGTGAAGGAAGTATTGTGTATACGCGTGTATATTATGTATATGTGATTGATGCTGTGAACCTACCTAGTAATCTTTTGTATGATATTTTATGGTTGATGTCGTTTAGTATAAGTTTTCTTTGCTTGTTATTATTATTAAGATGTTTTGTTTCTAGTTTCTTCCTTTCTTTCTTAATTGGAAAATATTCGATGAACCTGAATGAGACCTCTTTATTGTATAGAATAGAACTCTGTTGCTGCCGTATGTTGGTTTAATATAAAATCCCACAGCTACCTTTACCTTTGCTTTGGTTCCATGAGAATTGACACAAATTAGATTAGATTATATGGGACCAATTGACCCATAAAACAAATACAACATTGGATAGTTATTTTTTCCTTTTTTTTTAATAAAATAAAAAGGGCTGCCCCAATGCAATTAGAATTTACTAAAAAAGCATTGAGGGAATTATTTATTATGAGGGAGTAAACCACAATCTTTTAGTCTTGAAATTGCAACGGTATGGTAATTTAGGATCATAAATTTAAAAATAATAATAATAATTTAAATGGTTTAATGTTAGTTAAAATGCTCTTTTAATTTTACGTCAAGTTTTTATTTTTTGCAATGATCAATGTTAGTATATTAATGGTTTATTTATTAGTTTTATGTTAGATGTGAGAATCGAATATAAAACTATATTTATCACTTCATTCTCTAACTTTCACACCTTAGTCACCAAGCCAAAATTATATCCATCCTTCATCAAGTAGTTTTGTAATATTGATAGGTGTTTATATATACTTTTAAGTGACACTATGACTTGTCCAAGTTGATGCCATATCAAGGCGAGTTTTGTACGAGTTAAAAAATTAAATTTCCATGTGTAGACTTCTCATCTATTTAGTTTAAGGGTTTTGATAATAGAAGTTCAATATACATAATCGAAATTAAGTTTTAACAATTATGAAACTTGCGTTTAAGGCTATGGGAAACTTAACATCAACATGAATAAGTCTCGGTGTCACTTAACATGACACATCATCATCTCTAATATATATATATTTTATGGACAGAGCATCTTGACCGACGTAAAATAATATGGAGGAGAAATTTAATATTTCATATATTTGGGGTTCTGAATTGCTAGATACTTACAATTTCAAGATCTAAAATAATGTTTTACTCAGTTATGAGTTGGCGTGGAGGGATTCTAAGGTTGTTTGGTGGTCTAACTGTAATGGTTGATGATGTTATGTCTTTTTGACTACTTAGCATGTTGCTTAGTTGGTGGAACATGTTCTTGCTCACCCTCCTCTCCAAATTACACGAATCTCCATATCATTGACACAAATAGGGATCATATTGGGTGACTTTTATAGTACACAAATTGTTAAATTTGCCTAGGCAGATGGTGTCTTCAAACCACTCGTCATGGTGCAATTTCAACTGCATGCGTTCTATTGAGCTCTCTAACAAAAGACACTATATGTCTTCTACTTCTTATCTATCTTGTTTTCATACTCCAAGATAAATCCCTTAGAATTGAGGATCTTTGTGGTCAACATTTTTTACGACAGTGACTTATTCCCTCTCTTTGAACCATCATATGGTGAGCCACCATCACACCCCCACTTAAGCGGCTTAAGGTTCAATATGGCACATGAGATCAAGCTGTTAGAATTCGCCAACTAATAATTGTTACCTTTAGGCAACAAGATGTGTACGCTGTCGTAATATAGTAAATAGTTCTCCACCGTGAACTTCCTACTAGTAAATGTTGACACTCCATTAGTCCCTCGGGGCCTCAAGCTAGACACTGCAAAATCCAAATTTAATTTCTCCCAACTTTGAGTCGGCATAGCACCCATACACACTTCTTCTTTTGTAGGTAGTCATCCAAGTTTTCTCTTCACTCTTTCGAGTCTCTTTTCTCCCCTCCATCCTTTCTTTCTCCTTTTTCATATATATATATATATATATATATATATATATATATATATGTGTGTGTGTGTGTGTGTGTGTGTGTGTGTGTGTGTTTGTGTGTACTTTTTTCTAATCTTTCCCTCTATCTTATTCTCGAATCTCTCTTTTGATCATTTTTCCTTAATTCTTCTCTCTTTCGCATCTAACATCCTTCTCATATTACTCTATATCTATATATAATTTTGGTTCTTTATTATTCCTTTATAACTTTTGAGGAAGAGGTTGAAATGTGATAGAGTTTAAAATTGACACTCCAGCAGACCTTGAGATTATTATCAGTAGGAATTCTTAAGTAAGGACGAGACTAATATCGATGATATGCTCTTGTTGAATATTGAATGATCTAAACTAGACATCTCTTGTTTGTGGGATAAGATATAACACCTCTACCTGTATCAACCTCATTTATTAAATGTTATGATGCTTATGGTAAATTAATAGTGTCACTCTTAATTCTTCCTTCACTAGTTCACTGACCACAAGTCTTGGGAGTATAATGGTCCGGTGGAACTCTACTGATCATAGTTGCATCATTATTAATGTTGATGACAATTGTTTAGGTAATCCCATTAGAATTGAATTTAGAGGCTTACTTCGTCAGCCTTTTGGGTCATGGATTTCAAGTTTTTAAGGTTAATTACATTGCAAGCACATTTGACATCCTACTTGTTGAGCTTCATGTCATTTAACATTGGTTGTTGTTGACCAAGGAGTTGAACTTTCAACTTGTTATTTACTACACGGATTTCCGCCATTGTGTTCATATCCTCAAAGAACCAACTCCCATATTGCATAAATATGCTACTTTGATTCAAGTCATCAATGATATTCTCGACTTTGATTAGCTTCCTTCCATTGCTCACATCCTCCATGAAGAAAATAGTTGTGTTGACTTCTTAGCTAAAATTGGTGTTTCTTCTGCCCTAAAACTGATGGTTCACACCTCTCACATGTAGACTTATCAAACCTCCTCCTTGCAGACTCTACAAACTTTGTTCCATAGGTTTTTTTTTTTTCTCCTCATTTTATTGTCTTTTTTATATAACCAAAAAATGATAGTGTCAAAAAAATATTTACGCTAAAAAATATATGAATTAAATATAAAATATAATGAAGATTTCAATTTTTTTTTGACAAAAAAAATCAATTTATGTTTTTTTTTTTTTTGTGAAATATCAATTTATGTTTAACCTCCTTAAAAAAATATCAATTTATGTTTAACCGTATATTTTATTGTGTTTTTATATACGACTTTTAGTACTACCTATTTTCTCTTTTGTCTTATACACTCGAATAAATTTTATTGTCTATCAATTGTATTCTTATGCTAGCTACTTTGTGCACCAAAACTATATCGTAATTGAATAATAATAATCGATAATGAGGGGATTGATTTCCTTCAAAAGAAAATGACGGATTGATTGAGTAGAAGCTACTAATTTAGTTGGAATATTATTTGGGAGTTGTCCTCATCAAAAAGTTGAAAACCAAGGGGTTAACTTTTGTTCAATCAGCTGAACCGGTAAATTAGTCACATAATCAGTCTAAAGATATGAAAATTATAGCGTTCTTTAAACATGTCTTCTCCTTTTTGAACCAGAGCACCACAATGTTACCCTAAAATTTTCATATAAAAAACTCTTAATTCACATAATATAGCAAAAAATAGAAGAAAAAAAAACATATTATTTACCAAAAAAAATTGTATTTATATAAAATGAACTTCGACACAAATAAATAATTTATATGGCTGATGTTTTCACACAAAAAATAATAATTAAAGAAGTCAGACTAATCTATCAAAATTGATGCCGCGAATAATTGAACCTGAGATAAGAACACACTACAAAATCTCAACCCGAAGATATTTTCACAAAATTTATTTTTAATATTTTCTTACGCCATCTTTCAATAAACATAGATACAGTGTTCCCTTGCCCGCAAAGAAACTCAAAAGGTACCATACCTAGTATGTGGTATAATAATGACTAGTTGAAGACGTACCCTTAAGATGCTTCCAATTTTAAATCAATAAGCTAAAGGGAGTGAAAGAGAATATCCGATTCCTGTGGTTGGCGTTATATGTTAATTATATTATTATTTTCTTGTCAACAAACGTTAATACTAATTATCAATATCTTTACCTATTGGTTTTTAATTCTACGGCCTGCAAACCTTGGTTGTGTTTTCTTAAAGAATGACAGCGACAATTATTAGAGCCACAATACAAACTCTTCTTTTCTAAACACAATAATTTTATGAGTTATCATTCTAACAAAGAATATAATACCCAGACATTTTAGTATTAGGACTGAATTAAAATATGTAGATTTGTCTTTGAAGTTTCAACTAAAGTCTAAGCCCGTCACAAGAGTAGTTAGGATACTTTTATTAGAGAAAGAAGAACAAAATAAAGACACTTCTCCTAGTTTACTTGAGTTACAAGTTAGCTAGTTATACTTAGTTTAATCTAGTAGATTAGTATGTGATTAGGCTTAATATTCTTTACATATTGCCTATAAATACTCTATGTATTCACTTTCACATCTATGAAAAATGAGACTATTTTCTATTCTTTGCTTTTCATAGCAACTTTTTTGTCAATTTGTTCCAACTTATTTTGTTAATAATATATTTCATTCGTTCATTTTTCATTATCATTTTTTAAATACTTATATTTTGTTTTCAAACTTCAAAATTATATTAACTATTTTTTTTATTGTATATGCTTGTATCTTTCAGTATTTTATATGATTGAATCGTTCTCTAACATATGGTGTTTTGATAGTTGTCACTCAAATTTAAAGATTAGAATGGTTTGATTTTATACAAACTTCAAATATATGGTGACAACTGTCAAACCATTGTGCGTTCATAAGTTAGAAATGAATTAATTCGTGCGTTAATAAATGTTTAGGTTTGTTCAAAGAGCATGAATCAATTCATAATATTAATTATGAATATATTTATGTAAATTATTGATAAGATACACCAATTATTTAATGAAAACATTAAAAAAAAATTGTTTATATTTGAGATCAAAGGATTGCCTTATGTGTCAGTGTCACAACTCGAAAATTGACTTTTAAATTATATAATCCAAAATTCGTAAGACGCGCGAGAAATCCGTAGGTTGGAAAAAGAAACAGTCTAAAATTAATATGCATATGATCTATAAATGCCCCCCAAATCACAAGTTGTTCATTTTTGAAAAATGGATGTTGTAAAAAAATAAAAAATAGGCTACAAATTATAAACAATGATCAGTAAACTAATAAACTAACAACTATAAATTGTAGCATAAACTATAAAACAAAAACAGTAAACTATAAAGTTCTAAAGCATTATAAAAATTAAGAATGGAGCATAATTTTTTGAAAAAGAAAACACTGTTAGGCTTTTGATATTTTCTATATGGAGGGCTGATAGGCAATGCATTCAGCAGTATTTTTGCAGCATGTGAATAAAATTTAATAAGGAAATTAACTATTAAGATTATTTTATAGAAGTAAAAAGTGGTAATCTGAATCACAATCATTGGAAACAGGAAAAGGACATACATCAGTTTACAAAATTTAAATGTTCAAATAATTCATGTTGTTCAAAGACTGCACACAGAAGCAATTCCTAAAATGTGTTTGGACACAGAGAGTAATAAAGACAAATGAAGACAGAATTGTAAAACTATTAGCCTTCTCAATCATTATATACTTTGGTAGCAGATCATATATAAGTACAATTTAGTACAAATGTGTAAATAACTATGGGTTCTTAAGATGGTTCTGCAAAATTCAAGTTTAAATGTCTTACTTTCTCCCAGAAAACAAAAAAATACATACACCAAAATTTGTCCAGTAACAGTTCATAGAAGAAAAAACGTATTTCCTTTTTTCTTATGAATGTGTTTTTTTTTTGGCTAACCTTGTAATAGTACAAGAAAAATTACAATAAAAAATACCTCCCAAAAAATAAAACAACTATATGTATGACAATGAAACATAATGCACTTATCAAAGGGAATATAATCCTCCTGGTTAGAACACCAAGGAAATCGAGGTACCGTATCAAACCTGTCAAACTGCATTGAGTAGGATGCACGGCCCTCTGTCATCCCCCTAAGACCATGTCCAATGGTAAATACCATTCAACAACCTTCAACACCCACTTTTTCAATTCCCAACACTCCACATCATTTTCTCTCTCTTAATTCAACACCCATTCAATTTTTACCTCTCCAATAGTTTTTTCATTCAACAGCCTACCCCACCACCTTACTCTACCCCACCACCTTTTATTTCTTATTCTTATTTAATTTTATATTTTTGTTTTTATAATTACATAAAATTATAATTATCGATTATAATTAAATTAAAATAAAGAAACACTTAACAATTTTATTTTTTTGTTGTAAAAACAAAATATATTTAAATAATTTATTTTTATTTTCTTAACTTAAAATGCAATACAACAAACTAAGCACGCGACACACAAATAGCTTAAAATGCAAGACAACAAACAAGCACACAAAACACAAGTAATTTATTTAGTACGATATAAATCATCTTCAATCACGAAACATTCCAAACTTTGTCCATATGTGCTTCACTAGATCTGCTTGCAATTGGTGATGAACATTTGAATCACGCAACTCGGATCTAGCACGCACATGATTTACAAAAGTGGGTAACACCTCGGTCGAGTATGGTTGCGGTATACTAGATCCACTTCCCTCAGATTGCTCAAAATCGGTCCAACGTTGAGCATATGTATCTCGTTCATCCTCAACAATCATATTATGTAATATGATGCATGTCCTCATGATGATACCCAAATCAGCTATGTCCCACAAGCGAGCTGGTTCACGGATGATTTTAAATCGAGCTTGAAGCACTCCAAAAGCTCGTTCGATGTCCTTCCGACATCCCTCTTGATGTTTTGCAAATAACTTATCGGGTTCACTTTGAGGAAGTCTAATGGATTTGACGAAAGTTGGATAACAAGGGTAGATACCATCAGCTAGATAGTATGTCATATTATAGGGACGTTGATTCACAAAGTAATTCACCCTTGGAGCCTTTCCCTGTTCCACATCATCAAACACTGGTGACCGGTCCAGAACGTTTATATCGTTCAACGTTCCCGGACATCCAAAAAAGGCATGCCAGATCCATAGATCATGAGATGCAACTGCTTCAAGAATAACTGTGGTGGTTCCCTTATCCCCCCTGGTGAATTGACCTTCCCATGCTTTAGGACAATTTTTCCACTCCCAGTGCATGCAGTCAATACTCCCGATCATTCCTGGGAACCCCCGCATTTCACTAACATTTAGTATTCTTTGGAGGTCATCTTCGGTTGGTGCTCTCAAATACTCTTGCTCATACAGTCGTATGATTCCTTTGCAGAATCTACGTAAGCACTCCAATGTTGTACTACCTCCTATTTTGATGTATTCATCGACCGCATCTGCTGCCACACCATATGCTAACATTCGCATTGCTGTGGTACATTTTGCTAATGGTGATATACCTTCTTTGTTGGCGGCATCAACTCGCTGGGTGAAGTAGTTATCACTACTTGAAAGGTCTCCAACGATTCGAAGGAAAACGTGTTTTTGCATCCGATACCGACGACGAAACATTGCATCGTCATATGTAGGCTCATTGGCAAAGTAGTCGTCAATGAGTCTCTGGTTAGCTGCTGCATGATCTCTATTTAAATATTTTCTTGTACGAGATCCACTACCTGATCCACTACCTTCCTCTATTTTTTTTCGACGCTGAATAAATCGGTTGACGATATAAGTATCTTCAGCATCACGTTTTTGGAAGTAGGCATCCATATCAAAAGAATCCATTGATTGTTTTTGGTGATATTGGAAGTAGATATGAATGAGATTTCGTGATATTGGAAGTAGATAGAAATGAGATTTGTGATATTGGAAGTAGATATGAATGAGATTTGGTGATATTGGAAGTAAATAGAAAAGAGATTTGTGATATTAGAAGTAGATATGAGTCCCTATATATAAGCACATTGTGTGGTGGACACTTACGGATTCCAAATAAGTTATTGTATTGTATTAAAGAAAACAGTGGGGATAATTATTAAAGTCACGGACATTAAACTGTGGGCACACATTACAACGAATGGAGGAAGACAGTGGGCATAATTATTAAAGCAAATAGTAGGTGAAATAAAAGTGGCACACAGTGGGCATAATTATTAAAGCAAATTGTTTCTGAAATAAGTCACGGGGGACTAGACAACACTATAGACTATCACTGAGGGCTAGACAACACTGACAATTATTAAAGTAAACACTGGGGACTAGACAACACTGACAATTATTAAAGTAAACACTGGGGACTAGACAACACTATAGACTATCACTGACAATTATTAAAGTAAACAATAGGACTAGACATCAGTGACAATTTTGACCGAATACAAACAAATATTACAGTGAAATTAATTTCCAAACAGCTCACGCACCAAGTTTTCTAACATTTCTTTTTTCCTGTCATCGAGATGCTCTTCGGCCGTTAACTTTAGGTACAATTTCATTTTCTTCAATCTGTTTTTCTCCTGTTGCGCTGCGGTGTACTCTTTCAATCGTTCAATCTCTTGCACCTTGATTTCTTTGAATTGAACCCACTCAGTTTCCACCTCCTCCAACGCAGCTTCCTTGCTTTTCTTTTTTCCTTTTTTTTTGGCTGCCTCCCTGCCCATTGGACGAGCACTAGATCCTGCAGAGTCCTCGTGAGATCTCTTAGATCCACTACTTCCTGAGCCAACACTTCCTCCCATTTGACTACCGTAACGTGGTTGATCACGGAGAGCGTGCCATTCTTCCTTTAAAGTAAATTGAACATTCTTACCACATGCATATAATTCTTGGGCTTTTGCTAAAACATCATCTTCCGACCAACCGCTTGCTTGCAAACGCTTAGCGGCTTCATAAGCACCAACCCATTTATTTATTAATTTGCTCATATAATTAAAACGGTTTCGGCATGCAACTGCATCACGCGGAGGATCGAATTTGCAATGCTCATTACAATACTCAGCAATTTTACCCCAATATGCTTCACTTGTCTGGTTTCTCCCGACAACACTGCATGTTCCATATTTTATCCACCCACTAATTAACACCAAATTTTGTTCAGTGTTCCATCCTGCTTGCTGGTTTTTCTTGCTCTTAGGAGTTGTATCCTCTGAAACTGGAGTGAGTTCATTACCTCTTGTCATTCCACTACGATTTATTTGTGATGAAAATTCAGGATATTCACCACTCTGAAAATTTTCATTCATCATTGGCATATAACCATTAAATGAGGGTGTTTGAGATGGATATCCCATCATAGATCTAGAATATGGATGAAAGTTATTTGGAACAGAATATGGGTGATTGAAATTTGAGGCAAAACCAAAATTAGGCATGTTTTGAGGATTTTGGTTGGGAAATTGATTTGGGTTTTGAGGATGTTGGTTGGGAAATTGATTTGGGTGTTGATAATTGTTGGGATTTTGGTAGCCAAATGGGTAATCAGAAGAATTTTGGGTGTTGAATTGATTGTTATTGGGATCCATTTCACTAATCAAAGACTAAAACTTCAAAAGAAAGACTAATAATAAGATTAAGAGAGTGAAAAACTTGATTTTTTTTCTGTGTCCAAATCAAATGATCCAAGTCTCTATTTGTAGAGAAAAAAAAATTATGAATTTTGGTATAAAAAATAAAAAATAAAAAAATTATTTGCTGTGAAATAATTGAGTCCAAATTATTAAGAAGATAAAAATCCAGGCAGCCTGTAATAACGCGCCATGTGTCATGTCCCTATCCACTTTTCCTTCTCTCTCCGCGTCCCTTTTTGCTCCACTCGCCCTGTCCGCGCGTGCGTTACACGCGCCAAAAACAGCCACTGAAAACGTGACACGTGGCCTGGCGGTCAGCTTTAAACATGTTTAACACTTTCATCTCCTCACTCTTCCACATCACCATTCCCCTCCCTTTCAACACCCCTCTCCAATGGCTTAAACATGTTTACCCTCTCTTTCAACTACCCATTGCAAATGGTCTAAGTGTACTGACATACTGAAACATCTCAGCAAGAGGTACTAATGAATCAACCACCTATTTTCACAACCACCAAAAGGAAGAAAACAATATTCAGTTCTAGATGATACAACAAAATAACTTTCATGTTATAAAGTACTAACACAAAAAGAGACATTGACATCGATAATAATTTAAAAAATGAAAGAAATTGAATGTAACTACAAGTGTCGGACACTAGATACGTCATTCTTTAATATGAAGCATCGGTGCTACATAGCTTTCAAATAATATCTTAAAATTTAATAAATGAACATGGACGATAAGGTTTTGTGACTTACGTAGAGTTCATCTGGTTTGTCACCAACACTTATGATTTGGCCTCTTCTTGAGCAGAGATCACGTTGTACATCTTCTAAATGTTCTTCAGGAGTAACAACTTCAACTTTCATTATAGGTTCAAGCATTATTGGTCTGGCTTTTCTCATTCCTTCCCTAAAAGCTCCTCTTGCTGCCAATTGGAAAGCCAACACACTTGAATCTACATCATGGTAAGTAGCATCCACAAGTATTGCTCGTACATCGACAACTGGAAATCCGGCCAGAACACCATTGCTCATACACTCTTCCAATCCTTTAACAACCCCAGGAATGTATTCTTTTGGAACTGCTCCTCCTTTGATTTCACTCTTGAATTCATATCCACTACCTGGTTCCATCGGTTCGAACAGTACAGTTATATCTGCAAACTGACCTTGTCCACCTGATTGTTTCTTGTGCACATACCTCACTTCATGGATTTTGGAAATGCTTTCCCTGTAGTTTACTTGGGGAGCACCAACATTAGCTTCTACCTACATTAACAAACATTAGATATGTGATCTTCACAAAATTTATGCTATCACATAAAAACATACACATTCTTACATAAAACTGATGAAGATCAGAAAGAAAAAGGAATCATCTCAAGGAAGTAATCATATAATAGGGGTAGAAAAATAGCATCAATTAACAAATAATCATCCTTGATCGGATGACAGACATGGATTTATTCAAGGATCATAGTCATGCCTCGTAAGCATTTTTTTTCATGGCGAATTCAATCATTTATTCTCCTTACTTCTTATTATGATTTGGAGTTGTAACTATTCATGCACAGCATCAGTGTTGGATGGTTAACATAATATATGAATGCTAAATTGAGAGAGAAAAAACACAACCATGTTAACAGATACAGAAAATTCTCAGAAACGAAATAAAGAATATAACCTTAAATTCTCTTTTGAGATGATCAACAATGATTTCAAGATGCAATTCTCCCGTTCCTTCAATGATCGTCTGGTTTACCTCTTCATCTCGGGAGAAGCGGAAAGAAGGGTCTTCCTGTGCAAGCTTGACTAATCCAGCTTCCATCTTGTCTGAGTGATCAGCTTTAGTTTTAGGTTCAATTGCAATCTTAATAACAGGATCAGGGAAGTCCATCCCCTCAAGCATGAATGGAGCCTCGGGGTCATACAACGTTTCACCTGTTATAGTATCTTTCAAACCAGCAAGAGCAACAATATCTCCTGTTAAGGCTACTTTAATGTCTTCCCTGCTGTTTGCATGCATTTCTAGAAGTCTACCAATCCTCTCCCGTTTTCCTTCGTTTGAATTGAGTACATAAGACCCTGGAGTTAGCTTTCCAGAATACACCCTGACAAACGCAAGGGGGCCCACAAATGAGTCACACGTAATCTTGAAAGCTAGTCCAGAAAATGGTTCATCATCACTTGCTATCCTCTCTCTATTGTTGCTTTTCGGTTTTCAGGATGAGTGCCCTTTAATGGTGGTACGTCAAGTGGTGATGGTAGATAGTCCACTACAGCATCTAGCAATGGTTGGACTCCCTTGTTTTTGAAGCTGATCCACACAAAGCCGGCACAAAAGTGGCTGCTATGGATCCCTTCCTAATTAATTTTTTTATAGTTGCTTCATCTAGTTCAACTCCTTCTAGGTTGGTACTTCAACGTAGCCTCATTATCTAACTCAACTATGGTTTCTATCATCTTAAATCTGTAATCTTGAGCCTGCTCTAGGAGATCTGCAGGTATATCTTCATAAGAAAACTTGGCACCAAGCTCTTCTCCACCCCAAACTATGGCTTTCATCCTAACAAGATCAATAACACCCTTGAAGCTATCTTCTGTACCAATTGGTAGCTGAAGTACAAGTGGCTTAGCATGTAAACGTGTGTCTATCATGTGTCTTATATGGAAAAAATTTGCTCCAGGTTGGTCCATTTTATTGACAAAACAAATTCACGGGACTCCATATCTATCAGCTTCCCTCCACACGGCAGCTGATTGTGGTTTCACACCAGCAACACTGTCAAACAAGAATACAGCTCCATCCAACACCCTAAGAGCACGCTTCACTTCTAAGGTGAAGTCAACATGACCGGGATTATCAATGATGTTGATCTTGTGCTTATTCCAAAATGTGGTGGTTGCAACAGAAGTAATGGTATTCTCTCTTTCTTGTGCTTGTTCGATTGTTGGCGTTCCCTCGTGTACCTCGCCAGTTTTGGTTTTTCTTCCTGTATAGAAGAGAATTCGTTCAGTTAAAGTTGTCTTTCCAGCGTCTATGTGAGCCACGATGCCAATGTTGCGATAATCCTTCAATGGGACAGTACGCTTCGCTTCTATAAAAGAAATTAAAAAGGGTCATCTCATATGTGTTAGCTGGTGCATAAAATGGATTGAGATTTTTTCATGACAAGGTTATAATAAAGTAATGTATCTATATTGTGAAAGGATGTTATTTTATTTTGTTTTGTCAAGTAGCCTAGCGGGTGAAGCTCACACATTTTAAATATGGAGAAGTGGGGTATTTGGGGTTCGAACCCCTACCAATTGAGTTAAGCTTACAGGGACATGATATTATCTATTTAATAATACCCGTAGATTGAAATAAAGACCTGCATGCATGCATGCATAATAAAATTTACAAAACACAAAACACTAGAGTGAAAGAAATACCCGTAGACATTGCAAAAACTGAAAAGTTTGTCCTTGTTTGAGTTCAAGCAAGTTGAGGTGAAGTGGAGATAATTCAAGTAGTCCCAAAGAACCGTGAATAATTAAAAGAAGTGAAAGAGCGAGTGTGTGGACCGAAAGCCATTATCTATTATCCTATTTTCCATGGTTGGAGACAAAGGGCAACGTGGACTACAATTGTTTGGAGCAGATTACTGCGATTGGAAGTTTCCAAGTCCAGGCTTGAAATTTTGGGATTATATAATACACATGTGAATTCTAGTTTTGAGAGCAGTAAATTTAGACATCAACTTATTATTAAACGTCTACATAAATACATTTTAATGTATGACTTAAAAGATCAATTTATAACTTTTTTTTAGAGGATTGATTTGTTATAACATTTAACTTAAAGGGTCGCAGAAAATATATGACCAAAACATTGTTGTGATTTAAAAAATAATTCGCCATATTAAGTATAATCATTATAATTCTTATTCGAAAAAATCAATGATCAAAGGTAAAATAGGTTTTGCACCAATCCTTTATGACAATTTACAACCATCGACATACAAGAGCATGTTACCAAACAAAAATAAGGCCACCACCGCTCCAGCTATGGACAGCAAAAACCATCCAAATAAACCATATTAACAAAAGGTTAGATCTTCAAAATTATTGGGACAACAATATCTGTTCTTCCAACCTTAATTAACATATTAACATGTAGATGGCTAAATTAGAGCGATAATTTGTGTTCGTACCTGATCGGAAGGTGACTACCGATGCGGTGTTTTGAGATGGTTTTAGGCAGTTGCTTTGACTGGAACGGCGGGGGGTGTACCTGCAGATACTCTGACGCTCAGGTGAGTATTGAGTAAAGAATAGGAGTTAGAAGAGTAGAGAGAATTTTAACTTGGGGACTGCTCAGAGTCCCCTTTATATAGTGTAGAGGTGCGGCCGTTGTATGGCACTCGTAAGACTCGGCGGTTACGGATTCGTATGAATCGTAACCAACGAGCGAGATTTGCGAGAGTCGTGGGTGGAGACGTTACTGTTCAAATTGAACAACTTCCATTTGCTCCGAGCACCCCCTTGCAGAAAGGAGGTGCGTTGCGGATTAAAAGGCCTAAATGTTATATTTGGGTTGTTTGAGATTGGGCCTATGCAAATGGACCGGAAGCGTTTGCTCGGTCCAGAGAGTGGATGTGATTTTGACACATAAAAAGTTGTTGTTCTAGCAATGTCTTATACATTTGTATTTTATATTGATATTGATATGGATTGGAATAATGATGATACTACTAGAAACCAGAAATTAAATGAAGTAAGCCAACATCATTCAGAATGAACATCACTTCTGATCAAAACACATTACGATATTGACAAACTACAGGTGTAAATAACTATGGGTTCCGCAAAATCCAAGTTTAAACGCCTTACTTTCTCCCAAAAAAATAAATATACACCAAAATTTGTCCAATAACAATTCATGGAAGAAAAATCGTGTTCCTTTTTCCTTCTGAATGCTTTCTTTTGGCTAACCTTGTATTACAAGAAAAATTACAATAAAAAATACCCCCCCAAAAAATAAAACAACTATAGGACAATGAACATAATACAAGTATCAAAAGGAAGATAACCCTCATGGTTAGGATACCAAGGAAATACATTATGCAGAAACTTCTTGGACTTTTGTGGCAAGTTGATTCTGGATGTGTTGAGGTACCACATCAAACATGGCTAATTGCATAGAGTAGGATGCACGACCCTTTGTCATCCCTCTTAGTGTACTGACATACTGAAACATCTCAGCAAGAGGTACTAATGAATCAACCACCTGTTTTCACCAAAAGGAAGAAAACAATGTTCAGTTCTAATTAGTACAGCACAAGCACTTTCATGCTATGAAGTACTGACACATTGACATCAATAACAATTTTAAAAATGGATGAAATTGAATGTAACTACAAGTATTGGACACCAGATACGTCATTAATATGAAGTGTTGTGCTACACAGCTTTCAAATCATACCTTCAAATTTGATAAATGAACATGGAGAAAGGGTTTTGTGACTTACCTTGAGTCCACCTGGTTTGTCACCAAAACTATTGATTTGGCCTCTTCTTGAGTTGAGATCACCAATTACATCTCCTAAATGCTCTTCAGGAGTAACAACTTCAACTTTCATTATAGGTTCAAGCATTTTAGGTCCGGCTTTTCTTATTCCTTCCCGAAAAGCTCCTCTTGCTGCCAACTGGAAAGCCAACACACTTGAATCCACATCATGGTAAGTACCATCCACAAGTACTGCACGCACATCGACAACTGGAAATCCGGCCAAAACACCATTGCTCATACACTCTTCCAATCCTTTAACAACCCCAGGAATGTATTCTTTTGGAACTGCTCCTCCTTTGATTTCACTCTTGAATTCATATCCACTACCTGGCTCCATCGGTTCGAACCGTACGGTTATATCTGCAAACTGACCTTGTCCACCTGATTGTTTCTTGTGCACATACCTCACTTCATAAGTTTTGGAAATGCTTTCCCTGTAGTTTACTTGGGGAGCACCAACATTAGCTTCAACCTGTATAAACAAATGTTAGATAATGTGATCTTCACAAAATTTATAATATGGTATATCAACATAACAAACAAACAAACAAACAAAGAACACATTTTTGCATAAAACTGCTGAAGGAAGAAAAGAAAAAGGGATTATCATCCCAAGGAACTTATCATATAAAAGGGGACGAAAATGGTATCAATTAACAAACAATCATATGCTTGATCGGATGATAGACATGGATTTAATCAAGGAGAGTCATATATATTTTTCATGCCTAATTCATTCCTTCTCCTTATTTTTTATCAGGATTTGAAATTGTAATTATTCATACACAGCATCAACATTAGATATTTTCCTTATATATATGAAAGATAAATTCAGAGAGAGAAAAAACAAAACCATGTTAACAGATATTGAAAAGTTCTTAGAAACCAAATAATGATTATAACCTTATATTCTCTTTTGAGGCGATCAACAATGATTTCAAGATGCAATTCTCCCATTCCTTCAATCACTGTCTGATTTATCTCTTCATCACGGGAAAAGTGGAAAGAAGGGTCTTCCTGTGCAAGCTTGACTAAACCAGCTGCCATCTTGTCAATATCAGCTTTAGTTTTGGGTTCAATTGCAATCTTAATCACAGGATCAGGGAAGTCCATCCGCTCAAGCACGACCGGACTCTCGGGGTCACACAACGTTTCACCTGTTATAGTATCTTTCAAACCAGCAAGGGCAACAATATCCCCTGTTAAAGCTACTTTAACGTCTTCTCTGCTGTTTGCATGCATTTCTAGAAGTCGACCAATTCTCTCCTTTTTCCCTTTGTTTGAATTTAGTACATAAGACCCTGCAGTTAGCTTTCCAGAGTACACCCTAACAAATGTAAGGGAGCCTACAAATGAATCACTCATGATCTTAAAAGCTAGTCCAGAAAATGGTTCATCATCACTAGCTATCCTCTCTATTGTTGCTTCTGGGTTTTCAGGGTCAGTGCCCTTCATTGGTGGTACGTCAAGTGGTGATGGTAGATAATCCACTACGGCATCTAACAATGGTTGGACTCCCTTGTTTTTGAAAGCTGATCCACACAACACTGGCACAAAAGTGGCTGCTATGGACCCCTTCCTGATTAATTTTTTTATAGTTGCTTCATCTGGTTCAACTCCTTCTAGGTAGTTCTCCATAGCCTCGTCATCTAACTCAACTATGGTTTCTATCATTTGTGACCTGTAATCTTGAGCCTGCTCTAGGAGATCTGTAGGTATATCCTCATAAGAGAACTTGGCACCAAGCTCTTCTCCACCCCAAACTATGGCTTTCATCTTAACAAGATCAATAACTCCCTTAAAGGAATCTTCTGCACCAATTGGTAGCTGAAGCACAAGTGGTTTGGCACCCAAATTTGTCACTATCATGTCTCTTGTTCGGAAAAAGTTCGCTCCAAGGCGGTCCATTTTATTGACGAAACAAATTCGCGGGACTCCATATCTATCAGCTTGCCTCCACACAGTTTCTGATTGTGGCTCCACACCAGCAACGCTGTCAAACAAACATATAGCTCCATCCAGCACCCTAAGAGCACGCTCCACTTCTAAGGTGAAGTCAACGTGACCAGGAGTATCAATGATGTTGATCCTGTGCTTATCCCAGAAAGTTGTGGTTGCAGCAGAAGTAATGGTAATCCCTCTTTCTTGTTCTTGTTCCATCCAGTCCATTGTTGCCGTTCCCTCATGCACCTCTCCAATTTTGTAGTTCCTTCCAGTATAGAAGAGAATTCGTTCAGTTGTAGTTGTCTTTCCAGCATCTATGTGAGCCATGATACCAATGTTGCGATAATCCTTCAATGGGACAGCACGCTTCGCCTCTGCAAACAAAGTTAAAAAGGGTCATCTCATATGCGAAAGCTGATGCATAAAATGGATTGAGATTATCACATAATAAGTTTATTTAAAAGTATTTATCTATCTAAGTTTCAATGAACTTTGACAGTGTTTAATCTATTTTAGACCTAAGAAGGAAGAGACAGACAGAGATACAAAAAAATCTTAATTCGAACTTGTGATGAGAAAACTCACAATTTCAAATTCATTCACACGACCTCATAATCATTTTCAAAAGGATGAAAGCAAAACTACTTGACAGTTTGTACAACAAAGTTGGACCATAAAACATATAAAGATAGAAAACTATAACTTTTTTAAGGAACACGGTGCTCTTTCCTCCCAAATAGAGAATCAGAAACTATCCTCCTCACATCTCATGTGGAAATTCAAGCATACATAATTCCTGGATATAAGTTGATGCATAAATATTTAGGATTCCCATGTTTAGTACAATCAGGAGTGTCCGGTGCTTCTTGTTGCGCTTAGAAATTTTAAATGTCAAACGAAGAGGGTATAATATGCTGGGACATGTGATTTCCATATGCTGAAAGGGCGTCACATCAAACAACAACAACAACAACCAAGCCTTATGCCCACACATAATTTTCTGTTTAGAAGTCATGAGGGATTTGAGATGTCTATTATACATGTATCAAATTTGCAAACATCTGTCATAGGATCCAAAATCCTTGGAACCCAAGATGTGATAGACATTGGGTCTTTATTATACCATAGATTTATTAGTTTATTTATCTATGCTTAGTACGCCTAATGCTGATTTCTTTCTTTTTATAGTAAAGTAAATCATGATCAGGTTCCAGGTATTGTGTTTGCAAGAGGACCAGCTGTGGCTATGCTGATACTTTTGGAATCAGAGGGTGAGACTTATGCTGTTCTTACTGAACAAGTATATGTTGGATTCTTGCAATGTTCTTTCTATGCTTGTTGAGAAAGATAAAGATGAGTACGCATGTGACTGAATCTGTGTGTACTTCATAGCAGCGCTTTATTTTGTTTGCGTATGTATCACAATAAACGAGATTAATGTTAACGTTACCGTATTACTGTAACTACCCTATCAACGTATGTACATTGTTTCTGCTATAAAAAAAATGAACATTATTTCTAGTACTTCCCTGTCAAACTAAAACATATAGATCATATACACCAAGTTTGTTATATTCAAAACATCTCGTAATTGATCATTTAAAATAATAAGAGCAGTGATGATGTTTTTAGATGAAATGGTCTCTGTAATGAATTGGTAATCTATCTCACTTGCCTTAGTCCTCACTTAAATCACTAGACATCAGGCGATATGCCCTACAACTTGATTATCTCAAATTAGCGTAATCTGTACAACCTTCTTAAATCGAAGCTCCTACAGTAACTATGTTAGGCATATCAGCTCACAACTAGCCGTTGTCATATCTCTGTATAAGGATTTTGTTCTTGACTTGGCATCATCATTTTGTTTTATTGCTTTTCAGGCAGTTAACGTTACCCTGAATATACATACAATACTCAGAGGTGGGCATCCCAGCAGTAGTAGTGAGTAGGGTCTGCCAATCAACATTTGAGTGTGCCACGACTTATTGTGACTCTTGTTTATCATAGATGAGACCTTTTCTTGGCGTTTTTTTTTTTTTTACTTTAAGTTACAAATTACACAAGGCCAATAAAAAAACGGTGCTTATCACACTAAAAATAAAGGAGACATATGAGAGGGTGATAGTGAGATGGTTTTGTTTGTGTTTAGTCTTTTGTATCACACTGGAGCTAAAACTGACTCCGCCTGACCGAAAGAAATTTTGCATCAGAATCTATAATATTGTCAACAGGTTTAGTATTCATCAAACATGTTTCCCTTAGAATATCCATTACATACTTTATCAGAGATATTACAATACGATCATTGCATTGTGCCAGATCTTTTGTTTGTAAGTGGTGGTGACAAAGTTGCTGCTTTATCTGAGCAAAACTATGATGATCACTACCTTTAATGACATTTTTCGAGGTATACAACCAAGTAACTAAAATATGCTCTGTGATAGGTTGAATGGTGATAGTCAGCTTATTTGATAGTCAACCTTGATTGATGACATTCTTCAAACTATATCAAGAAATCATCATAGGTGGCTGGTGGATGGGGAACATGAGTTTTGGAAGGCATATTTTGTGGAGATGAGAGAGAAACATCGTTGTATTGTATGCTCAAAAAAGAGAGGTACTAGACCTGAAAATGGGAAAGCAAGGGGAGGCTGATGACTTTAGCACAACTGACAGCAGCCAGGAGGAACACCTTGTGACCTTGATGTGCTTCCACGCGCAGCAGTCAACAGATACTAAGTTGCGTGCAAAACACACCGAGCTAAGAAACAACGCATCTAGGCACATACAGCATCAGTTTAATACTAATACTGTACCACTAAGGTTCAGTTGAGTTTGACAATGCGCTTGAGATACAGGGTGTCATAGATCAGAATTCAATTAATTCAATGCGTTTGAGCATCAGTTTAATACTAATACTGTAACATACATATGAAAGAAGGCGTGCTCGGTGTCTGACACGTGTATGTATCCCCGACACATGTGACTACATTCAATTAATTCATTTTTTCAAATCATTACCGGTAACAACGTATCCGGTATGTGTCAATGCTTCAGTGATAATATACAAACGAACCAGGCAAAAAACGTGTAATTTTGAATAAAGGGTGATAATTTCTGACATCAAAAACACATTTTGATTACTTCTAATAATCAAATAAATTTATATTAATAGATTGAAACAAAGACATGCATGATGAAATTTACAAAACACAAAACAAAACAAAAGAGTAGAGTGAGAGAAATACATACCCTCTGGAGTGGACATGGCGAAAACTGAGAAATTTCTTCTTGTTCGAACAAGTTGGGGTGAAGTGGGTTTAATTGGAGAAGTTCCAAAGAATTGTGATAAAGAAGAAGAAGAAGAAGAAGAAGAAGAAGCGAAAGAACGAGATTGTCCTGGGCGAAAACCTGAAGCCATGAAGCGAAGTGGAGAAAGAAGGGTTGGTTTTCGGTGAGAGCCATTGAGACTGCAGAGTGAAGAAGTAGCTACTTGAAATGATTCTGCAGCCATAGTTTTGAAGCTTTCTTCTATCCCTTTGCTGTTTGGGATAAAGAAAGACACAACACACGACCACTGGCCTCAAGTTTTCGGTAAGGTATAGACACTAGATTGTGTCACTCAACTCCAACCTTTTTTCCTCATTTATATATATCCATTATCCTAATTTTTTATTTTTTTTAAATATTTTTATGTATTATTAATAGTTTAATACCAATAAAAATATATCTAATGTCATGTGAAAAAGATATAAACAAATTCAATTTAGTTGGTAGTTATTGTTTTGAGTTTGAACATAAGATATCTCACTTCTCTATGTTACGTGCGAGTATAGTTACTATATAATTTTATCAAACAGAATATTTAATCCTCACTTATAAAAGAATAAAATAAATTTAAGCTCCAGCACAAATATATTTAACAAAAATTAATAATGAAAAAAAAAATAGATCTTCTCAAAGTTATTAGTGGTTCGTGGAGAATTTAGAGCAACATAATAAAATCTTTTTTTTTAAGGAGGAGCAACATAATAAACTCAAAATATCTTAGTGATATGAAACAAAATCATGTACAGAATTGAATAAAAATCAGGATAATATCATTAACCTTTTTTTTAAGGGTGTACCATTAACTTTTTTATCATTCAAACTAAATAAGGTTACATGATTTTATTAATCTGTATGAAATTGAAATTAGTTATGTTTGCTTATAATTTCTAAAAGAAAATAGCATTACTTATTTATTGAGTTTAGAGGAAGTACGTAATTACCTTACATTATTTGAGTTTAGAGCTATCCATTTTCCATGGTTGGAGACAAAAGGCAACGTGGACAACAATCAGCCCAATCTTTTGGAGCAGATGACTGCGATTGGAAAGTTTCCAAATCTAGGTATGAACCATATTAATCATGAACCTGGATTTATCAATTGAAGTTTTGGATTTAATATTCAATATCCATAAATAAATGTACACCATAAATTTTGCACAAACTAATATAAACTTAAAAGACTTCATTTTAGATTTCACCTTAAGCATTAATTTTTTTTCTTGCTACAATTTTAAACAACTGCTTTGTTTTTGTCGTGTCAAATCGACTATAAATGAATGTTTAATCAATATAATCATGAGATTTTAGACGAGTTCATTAGTAATATAAGCGACCTTATGTAGGTGTACATGGGGTTTTACAAAGTTTTGGCAGTAAAAAGGGTGTGATTTGAAATAGAGGAAGAAACAAAAAGCAAATAAACTAAATGGCATAGAGTTAAAGAACAAGAAACTAACATAGGTTTCTTAAAAAAAAAAAAACTAACATAGAAAATAAATTAACAAGAAAATGTAAATTGACTTAATTGTAAAATGTTACGACAAAATGCAAAAATGTTGTAAGTATTTTGAAAGTTAAAAGACTAAAAACTAAAGTGCGAAAAGGTGATGTTTTTAACCGGAAATGTAAATTGCTAAATATCTAGAACTAAAGTGTGAAAAGGTATAGTTTTTAAACGGAAATGTAAATTACTAAATGTCTAAATGAATTAATAGAAGACATACTTATAGCTTAAATTCGTTTTGGATTTAGGAGTAGCCTTCATAATGTAAGTATCCATGAAGATATTGCGATTAAGTAATTGTCCACTGTCAATAAAGAAACTAGGATCAAGTATTTTTCCACTACATGCAAAGTAGCGGTTATTCTAAATTAACGGTTTTCAGTGCTGATGCGTTGAAGGCCGACAAAAACATGTTGGAGTTGGATTATCAACTTTACTAATATTGTTTGATTGTCGATCTTATTTTCTGTGGTGACTGGGGTTCGAACCCCAAATCTTATATATATTATACATTATATCTACCAACTGAGTTAAACTCACGAGAACGATTGCCCATCTTGTTTATTTGATGTCTAATTATATCTTTCTTTCAAATTGTATTAGTGTTTGTTGGATGACGTGTCAACCATTACTTTCATCTTCTATATGGCAGCCCTTTCTTAAATTTGTATTCAATCCATTGTTGTGAAGTGTGAAATCATTATGAAGTGTGGACCTATACCTCTAAAATTTGCCATTAACTAATGTAATTTTTATTTCTTCTTAAAAGGAGGGCTTCAAAATACTCTATCTTTGGTTAAGCATTAGACTCTAGGTGAAATAATTTTTTATTAAACATACCTTGTAGTCGAACGCGAGATTATGAGTGCCCCTTCCCCTTCGAAAAATATTCACCGCAATAACTACATAACATTATACAATCACAAATGAAATACCTTCAACAATATAAATAAATACATTAATGATTAAACACAATACAAAAAAAATTAAAATAAACACAAACAAAATATGATCTTGCACGACTACAGTTGCAAAAAAAACACTTCCAAAAACTAAATATTGTATTATTATTGGGAGAACATAATTGCACAAACCATGAACATAAAATTGAACAAATTAAACAACAAACCACACTTTATCATACGAATTATGTCACTTTTCACAAGTACGTACATAGTTAACGATGCTTGGAGGCAAAGTTGTTAACCAAAGCAAGTGCATTACTAGTAACTTGAGAAACACCAACAACCTTAGCACCAATTGCAGACTTCAAACTTCGATCCATACGAGGACTAGAAAAGTTGTCAATACAAGTGTTCTGATCAGTAAGAGCAGCACTAACCCAAGTCTGAACATTACTTATATGCCAAACCAAATCCTCTCCCTTAGCCTTACCCAAAAGTCCAAGCTCCTTAACCGATTTGTTAAGACGGTCCACGCTACTATCCATGTTCACTTTGCAATCTTGCACAGCACTGTATTCCCTTGGCTTAATCCCTTTTACCTTGGAAAATTTCTTCATGAATGATGCACTTGATTGAGTCCTTGATATGCTCACTGTCAAGGCAATGATGGCTAGTTTTTGCTCGTTTTGGTTAATCACGTTTGCATAGCCCAAGAGAGTTTGAACACATACATTAGGGTAACGAGTGGCTCTACATGAGGATTTGATAAAGTTTATTGAATTTTGGTTAGATCCTTTTGCAATTGTTGATTCAGCAGTGTTGGCCATGTAAATGACAAGGTTCATCAGGACCAGCAAAGAAAGCTTGAGTAATCTTCCTTTCATGAGCCTTAGCTATGATTTTTTAGAAGATGGGGAATTAATTAATTGATTTCTATTATCAAATGTAATGTAAAGAATGGAAATGTGGAGCTTGACTTATATAGGTACCAATGGAGTATGAAAAATAATTTTTATATGTATTTTTTCTAGTGAAAAATGGAAGTGGCTTCTTATCGACTTTCTTCAAGTGCTTCCATACCTAAACTTAGTGTGTTTGGACTTTGGATGCTAATTCGTGATCAAGCTCAATGTGTTTAAAACGACATTCCTCAAAAGTTCAGTATTATTTAATGAATGCAAATTAAAAGTTTCTCCAAAAATTTTTAACAAATAGTAATCCAAATATGTATAAGAATTATATATATATATATATAAGATAATAATAAGATGTCTGTGTGCGGAATGTTTGCCTCCACGACATTATTATTGACTAACTATGTTTTTATTGGATTAGGACCAAAAAATGGAGAAAGTGTGAGAGATTTGGTAAAGATGGATTATCGCAGTCTGCAGACGTGTGCTGTAATTTCCAAATTCCAAGCGTGTTATTACTTTCATTATGTGATTTGCAATTTGCAAGGGTGAGATTATTTAGGCTGGGTGGGGATAGCAGTCTAGATATTAGTATTTTTCGTTTTTATGTAGACTAGATGGGTATTAAATCTTTTCTTAGACGATTATTAATAGGCGGATCTCTTCATTTAAAAATTTGGTATCTATGAGGTACTCCGAATGAAGAATAATAACTTAGTATTTATTGAGCATGAGGTCTCATTTAAGTACTTATTGTGGAATTTTCAAGCAAACATCATACACTCTCATTGTTACTGTTTATAATGTGTTTTATTTTTTTTAAGGAGTTTATAATGTGTTTTTTCTCTTGTACCCAAAAAAAAAATAATGTGTTTTTTCTCTCGCTAAAAATATGCTTGATTCTTTCTTAAAAATGTAAGAATATGCTTGTTTAAGATTATGCATACACTTAAACCATGATCGGCCCAATGCATTTATAGGCATTAAACAAATTCCAAATTGATGTCTTTTCAGTGTGATGATTAGGGATGAGAAAAAAACCAAAAAAATTAAACCGAACCAAAAAAACCTATCCCTAACTAACAGTTCTAGAATTGAAACAATTTGGTTCGGTTTTAAAAAGCAATAACATAATGATCTTAGGGATAATAACATAAGTTCTAAGTTGAGAAAGCAATTAAGTCCTTCACCGGTGTACCACCAATAATATGCCATAAGATCTTTTTAAGGGTCTAGATTTTCTTTTAAAAAAAGAGCATCGTCTATGCCTTGCCCCCACCCAATCCCTGCCCTTTTTTTTCCGGCAATAACTTTCATGTTCATGGTGGTTCCACCATGAGAGGGATTATGAACAAGAGGGGGAATATTATGAAACTTGGAAGCAGATTTGTGCAAAGAAAGGCATGGAAAATTCTTACTTCTATTATGACCTCGACAAGACCCGTTACTTAGGTTACAAAATGATGATTTGGGTGTATGAAGTATTATATATCATGTTTTTCTCTTACTTCTATGGGTGCGTTTGTTTGAGGGTTGTAAAACTTATTCCTGGGAATAGAAGGCTGGAATCAATTATACCCATGTTTGTTATAAAGGAAAAAATATATATTCCTTGGAAAGAATTATACCCAGGAATACTTTTTTCCCATGAAGAGAGTGTTTTTATTCCCGAGTGATCAGCATGGGAAACTTCATTCCGGTCAGTTATTTTGTGCAAAATAATGTGTTAACCCCACTAATCCACTAACCCCATCTCTTAACTGCCGTAACATTTCCTTTTTCTTCTTTCATATGTACTTATTATTATCTTTTGGCACATATTATATTAATTAGGAAAATGAACATCCATTTATACCCACGATTAAACATAATTTTTATAAATATTTAAAACAATTATAATTGATAGAAATTTTAAAAAGATTATTCCTAGGAACTTAAATTGTTATCCAAACACTTTTCTTGAACATTCCTTGCAAAAGGATTCCCATCATTATATTCCTAGGAAAGTTAATCCTGGGAATAAATTTTGTAACCAAGAAACAAACACACCCTATGATTTGGGTGTATGTAAAATTCTGTTTTAATTAACTTAAAGTTTTGCTTTCCAATTTTTGTATTGCATGAAATTCATGGATTTTAGGGATGTCTATCAGTTTCGTATGTGATGTTTTGGGTAATTCTTTTATCAATCCTCAACAAAATTTGATTGGAAATGAATAAATAAAAAATAATAAAGGAGGAGGGAGGTGGTGAGGGTGGAGCATTTCTTCTTGCCTTCAATTGGTGAGAAGATGGAAGATTTTGCCAGAAAAGAGAAGAAGAATAGGATTGGGTGGGACAAGGCATATGTGTTGTTCTTTTTTGTTGTAACCGGTGAGGGACTTAATTGCTCCCTCACCTTAGAATCCACCGTACTAATAATAACAATTCAGTTTAAAAAATTATTCGGTTCAGAATAATAAACTTTGATTTTTCTTAAAATTAACTATGGTTTAGTTCAAAATACAAACAATTCAGTTCAACTCAGTTATTTTAAATTTAACAAACAGTTTAATTCGGTTTGGTTCAGTTTTCACCTTGAACTGAACCATGCCCACCCGTAATGTTGATAAACAAATATAAAAAAGGTAAACCAACGGGTGTAATGGTTAAAGAAACTAAATGTAAGTTTTAAATTGAAAAAGACATTTTTTTAACTTTTAATGAATTGATTATACAACTTTCAATGTAATACATATTATATTTGCTTCCTTAGGCATTGGTTAGCGTTTCTCATATAAAAATTAAGAACACTAAATGTATAATTTTATTTGAAGCATCTCAAATACTAAATATGAATATCACTTCCACTTAGAGTTCAAATATTGATTCGTCGTGCTGAAATTTGGTAAAAACATATTATGGTAGTCTAGGGACATGGGCTTTAATTTCCAACAAGTGGATTCCAATTTATTACTTTCATTATGTGATTTGCATGTCGGAAAAGGATTTTGTTTCGGAGTTTTTGGATGGGAAGAAAATGGAGGGTTTTGAAAGGTGAAAAATATAGAAAAATGGAAGGCTTTAATCTCTTTTTTAATGAAATATTCTCCCTAAAATAGAAGTTAGCCATAAGAATTAGAAAACCTCGAGTCTACTGGACTCAACTGTTAATTTTTTTCTAAAAAATATAACTATTTCTCATTAAAAATGTAGTCAATGATACAACTAACTAAGAGTTGTAGGAAAGATATAATAATTTGTTAAATTGCTGAAATTAATTTGAGTTAAATGAGCAACTACGTACTCTATTTGTATAAAAAAAAACCAAGTACTACTTCATTTGTTTTTCGACACCACAATACTATATTGTGTTGATCATATATTAATTTAAGAGTTATGCTAACAAATATTTTAATAAGGTTGTTTAAGGAATCCATTATAAAAAAAAATTATCTTAAAAATATGAGTTAAACATTTAAAAGTAGTAATTACATAAATTTACATACAAAAATTACGTTGAATAACGTTTCAATGATATTTGTTATCATTTTTCTTTGTTTAATAGAGAGTTATATGATTTGATTGGGTTCTATTTTCACATATGGGGCTTCTGGAACTTTTTCTGCTGGTCAAATTCAACTGCTAAAGAACCGGTTCATAATAAACCATTGAATTGAATGGTCATCATGTAAAAGTGACTATACCACAAGAAGTCGAGAATTTCCTGTTCAAGTTCAACAGCGTTTAATTTAATTTAAAACAAAACAAAAATATCTTGTCTATAAGATGAAAGTCACATTTTTATTTGACCAAGTCTTGTAAAAACTCAACCCTTATTAAACGCAATGCTAGCTAGGTTTTGGTGTGTTCATAAATCATCTTTGGGTTTGTCTAACACGTGAAAGATTACACATAATAAAGTAATTAAAAATGAAAAATATTTATTGAAAAACAACAATTATTTATTAAAAAGATACATATTTATTATTAAATGCAATAAGTTTTAATACAAACTTACTTATTTAAACTTCTTAATATGTGTAAATTTGCATATGATAGAAAACTCAAAATCTTTTATTTCGAATAAGTTGGTTTCTTTAAAATTATTTATATTTGTTTGGAGGGTGTTTCTTTTTCGATAAATTGCCAACAAATGATTACTTGATTCGACGTGGCATGACTCATTTGGATACTTAAACTGTTCTGGAACACAATGAAACATCTAATCACTTATTCTTATAACATTGTCTCTAGTGCACTGTCTATTGATGCTCATTTTTATACAATTTCGTAATAGTTACTTGTACAATAAAGATGTGTGATGTTGTTTTCATATGATTTGTGTGGTTTGTTGTTAGATTAATTATATAGAAATAATACGGTGTTCGATCATAAGGAGATGACATTTGTGTGCTTGCTTGATAAATGATAACGATTAAAATTAGATGATAACTGGATTACTCATCAACAAAAATGGTGGGAAGGAGTCATTCGTGTTAAGTTGTCATCAACCAAATTCAGTCATTCGTCTTCCACTATTATATTATAGATATAACACACACAAAAAAATGCATGAATTATTTTGATTGATGTCAACTCAACATGACAACTCTATCCCTATTTTATTGATGGGTAAATAGGAATTGAGTATTTCTATAATTTATAAATTTGTATTTAAAACATATTTGAGGATTGCTTTTCTCCTTTTCCATTTTTGCTCATTCCAACCTCCTCGGTACCCAGCGTGAGTTAACTTGCATGTTTATATGTTACATTTTTCCTCTTAAATTATAAATATTTTAGTTTTAGGGTTTATATAAATTTTGATTTTTTTGGTAGAAAATGATTAAATGTTTACATGTAAATGCTATGAAACCTTGTTAGACTAGATTTAAGTTGATTAAGTGTTTAGATGTTTGCATGTTTATGTTTTAGTTTTTGGTTTTAAGGTTTATGTATATTTTGCACTTCAAGTGTTCGATGAAATGTTTGAATGAGTTTTTCATTAATTGTTTTTAATTTCTTAAGACGTAGATCTTAACCAACAAACATTTATCCAGTAGATTCGAACACGATGTTAGCTTTAGTCTACCTCAACGATGGAAAGCCCAATTTGTTCAGGGTTCGGGTTGATGTCACGTTAGTTTATCTGAAGGATCAACTGGATGGAATCAACCAACGAATCAACCACAAAGACACAATGAAGGTGAACGGTGTGTGGTATCGACGTCCATCGATCGACTCAGTCGAGAGATTGCAGTTCATCCAGATGATGCTTAAGAACGACGACGATGCAAGAAACATATTCTCAACATTCGAGTTGGAGGTTTCATTGTTGAGATCTCCTGAAGATATTCTTAAGAGTTTGATTATGTCAGATGAAGGTGTTTAGGCTGTATTAAATTGTATTATTATGTTGTGTCGTTATTTTGTTGGAATTAAGTTTAATTCATGGTAGTTTGCTTAAGATGTTTGTGTTAAAGTGTCTCATACTCAGTGTAAAAGTTTGCAAACCTTTTTGAAAACTCGAAAGAATGGATAAAACACACATTGATCTAGTAGAATACAAAAAATATTCTCTTCATTCTTCTGAGTTTCCAAAGAGAATTGCAAAATTTTACACTAATTAAGACACTTTAATGCTAATATTTTTAGCAAACAACTATGAATTTAATTTGAATCCAACAATACAACATCCTTAAGAAAAATGTAGTGTAATGTAACGCAACGCTTCGTTTATTGTCTGATTTGAACAGAGATGAAATTAAAACTAAATAAATTTGTCGTATTCTATTGTTTTGAAGTTGATTTTACATACTTGTGTGTTTTTAGTTATAATTTAGTTTAGAAATGAATGAATTGATCTTTCTAAGAAATGCTTACCATTGGAGAAATGAATGTTTTAAAAAAAAAACGTAGTGCATGATTGGAAATTAAAAAAATGAACATAAGGTATTGTGAATGAATAAATGGTAAATAAATGTAGTATCAGCAATGAATGGTAAATGAATGTAGTAGTAGTCGGGGATAGATATTGTGAAAAATCACATTTAGAGGCTTAAAAAAAGAACACCTCTTTCAAGAAATAATGTGTTGTTAACTTGCCTAACACCGGCGCATGTTAACTAACGTTGGCTACCAACACATGCTAACTTGCGATGGATTTTAAAGTAAGTTATGTCACGCTAGTATCAAGCGTGAGTTAATTTATCGAGCGTGAGTTAACTCACGCTGTAGTTATTTAAGAAAAATCAGGGTGAAAATGATCAAAAACCAAAGTGAGAAAAGCAATTTTCAAAGATATTTTGAGACCGTAAAAATATCATAGTTACGGACATTAATAATGAATCAAGTAGTGTGAACACTCGTAACGTGAGATTAGTCTGAATACTGAATTGATCAATAACGCGGCTTTTGACTTGACAATAAGGCAATGACAACTACTACACAACTATAAAAAAAACAAACACAAGTTCACACATCTCTGAAACCTCAACAAACACAAAAGAGATCCAGAAACTCTAAAATCAAGTTTTAGAGTTCATTAAACAACAACAACAAAAAAATGGCTGGTCTCAGAATCATCATTTTTGTGTCATTAATGGTAGCTATGGTGTTGTTTATGATCAATACTACAGAGGCACAATCAACAGACATCCCTTCTTGTGCTACAAACCTAATTCCATGTGCTGAATACCTTAATTCAACAAAACCACCTAGTTCTTGCTGTGATCCAATAAAAAAAACAGTTGAAACTGAACTCACATGTCTTTGTGACCTCATCGATGCTCCTGGTTTGCTTGAAAGCTTTAACATCAGTACTGCTCAGGCTCTTAACTTGAGTCGTAACTGTGGTGTTACCACTGATCTCTCCACTTGCAAACACAGTATGTAACTAAACTCTATATTTATTTTTTTTAATTGGTAATTTGTGTGACAAATATTTGACTTATTTATTGGTAAATTCTTTTGTATGATTATGTGTCAAAAAATTGAACCAGTTTTCTAGATCTAGTGAGAAAAGGGGAACCAGAAATTGGAGAAATATTTAAGATGAGAATTAAGAGAAGGGATTTGTGTCTTGAATGGATTTGTTTCATTCCGTATCAATTTTCATTTATGTTTTAAGACTTATTTACTATTGCATAGTTTTTTTTATTTTTTATTTCTCCTTGAAAAAATGTTATATTTAGATTTTTTTTATTTTTTAAAATGATATTTTGAAACACAAAATTTTGACAATAAATATGGATAATGCAGTTTAGATATGTGTTTAATTATGTTTAGTGAATACCGTTTATAAATGACAAATATTAACATGTCACTGTAGTGTATTTAGTTTTTTGACCAAAGTATATTTGATTTCTTTTTTTTTGACAATCAAAGTATATTTGATTTCTTAATAAATATTCTAAGAATTTCTTAACATATTTTAGTACCAAGCTAAATACTAGACACTTTCATTGTTAAATAAAGTTTTGGATGCCTAATTGCTAAGAGTGTGGTGGTTAAAAATAATGATGTAGAGTTATTTGTGAACTAATTTAATATTTTTGTTGAAGTGTTAGATTGAAGAGAGTCTTTGCTACACTATAATTAACCATATAATAAAACTGCATTATCATCGTTGATATACTTTTTTTCCATCATTGTGCTAAGATTTTACAGCAAAACGTTGCCATCAGTCTCATAAAAAACATCAAATGTTTGCTGGAGTAATACACGTGAAGGCATTTTTTTTTTTTTTTAGGGAACGTGAGCGCATTAATTTTTATTCATCATACACATTTATTAACTTTATCTTATTTTGTTTGATTAATTTCAGATGGGTCTGCTCCAGCTCCTACTTCCGGCGGGTCCCCACCGGGTAAGAAGCTTCTTCACACCCTCCTCAACTTGATTTTCACTTCTTTCGTTAACTTAACAAAAACTTCAATATCCGCAGTTAAAGCTGACAATAGAATTGCATTCACACTTACATCAATCATGAATGAATAATTTAACGTGAATAGCATCTTGTTAATTCAATATTGATTTGACTTTTCAATCGATCGATAAAAGAATAATATTAATAGTAATCAACTTTTAATTTTGTCTTTGAGCTACTATTATTAGTCTTTCGGTTGCTTTAAAATTTAAGAGAGAGATAATAATAATTTACAGACCAACTTGATCAACTGAAATTAGTGTAAGAAGTAAGAACTACTTATTACTATTAGAATAGAGATCAAATTTGAGAGGGAATGGTAGTTGAGGCTTGAGGGACAAAATTGATGATATATTAAAGAAAAATCTTTTTTGAAAATTTGTTGTGTGAAAATATCAAAAACGAAATAATTCTACTGATGTTTTTACCTTGATAAAATAGAATAAGATTAAAAAACTATAAACTTTAGACGGTGGGCTAATAAAATTTGAACCCTCTTTTCGACGTGCATATATGAACCCTTGCCATACACAAGAAGATATTTGCCCCTTAGAATGATACTTTGCCCCTTAGAATTAGAAAAAGACAAAAAACAATCCAAATTTTGAATTTCATAATCAAATAAGATTTCAATATGGTAAAGTATTATTTATGAAAACCATAAACTTTAGATTATGCATTGAACCAATGCCGACATTGTTGGATTAGATAACTTCTTTTAAAAATATATCAATTGTATGTGTGAGTTTCAAGTAATGTTTGTCTCTTTGTTTAAAAAAAAATATACACATACACTTAATTCCATTTTACTGTTTTTTATTGTACCAAAAAATAAAATCTCATCACTATACTGTTTTGTTTCTTCTGTGCCAAGTCAATTTGTGCCTACGAACTACACATGTATGATCAATTTCCTTGTGAAGTAATTCTAATCATGTATCATAAATCGTTGAAGCTACCAATTGCAATTGCAAGTTATTATTGCAATTTCTAACCTCACAAACTTGCAATTCACCTTGCAGCTACAGGTGGTGATAAAGCAGCTGCAGGAAGAGTCTCATTCACTGGATTCTCTTTTATACTCTTATTGGCATCCATGATGTTCAATTAGAAAAGTGGCTCTTTACCCTTCTTAAACCTCTACTGTATTTATTTAATTTATCTATCTATGTAATTTCATACATTGATTGGCTACTGAGCTATTTGATGAGAGTGCGTTTACTTTTCCTCTTCGATTATTTTTAGTGAACTCTGATTCAATTTGGGTAAAAAATTCTTATTTAGTGAAAGTGCGTTACTCTTGAGTTGATAAATCTATTTGTGGTGCTTTTGATAGCACCGTTTATATATGATATGATGTGGATTCTCGTTCTTATTGGTGTTATTATTAATTTATTATTACCACAAACTATTCTTGAATTTTCTTTTAGGCCTAATAGATGAACTACTGAAACGGTGTGAATTTGTTTAAATTATTTCAAGATGAGTTGGCAAACGCATACAAAATTGAAAACGTCGTAATAATAGAGTGCTTTTTATTAGAGGAATAATAGGGTGCTTGATGAAAACAAAAAACCAATATAATTTGTATTTGAAAGACAATGGAATGCTTGGTGTGAAAGAAGTAAAGGAAATAGTGGGCAACGTAACATCCTCTAAGTAAAATACGAAAGAAATGGATTTATCAAAAAAAGAAAAACAATGCTATATGTTTCGAAATCTGTTTTGTTACTACAACGATTCTTCCCCTTTCCATTCAATTATGATTTTACATTACACTCTCTCGGAATCACGACTTTTAGCCGTATATATATCTTAATTGTAGCATGACTTAAAATAAGGTGGTATTTCACATGGAAAAGGCCGTATATATATCTTAATGTGTATACAGCAATTTTCATTGTGTGTGGAATGGATTGAAATAAAATTGGGAGAGTTTAAGTAGCGTTTTATGTACACATGGTGAATGGCCATTGGATGTGTTCTCTCATAGCCATAAATTGTCATTCTATTGCTAGCCCCACTTCCATTTATTTGTACCAAAATAATTTAAAATCAATAAAAAATATATTTAATTTTTTATAAAACTCATAGAATAATAACAAGAATGGAGAGAAAGAGAAGTAGATAGAACAGAGAGAAATATTATTTTGTGGTGTACTCGAAAATGTATAAATGAGTTCTATTTATAGAAAATTGATGTTCACATGTAATAAGGCTGAAAAAACACATGTAAATGATCAAAATGTCCCTCGGTACTTAACTACCGCCGGTTCCTATTAATTGGCAATTAAGTGCCCCCGGTTTTGAAATCCTCGGCACTTAACCGTCGATGCGTTGTTCCATCAGCTGATAACAGCCAGCTACTCCCCCTACTCACTATTTCATCATCAACTTTCATTCCTCTTCTATCAAAACCCCCAAATTGAATATATTTTTTTCATCCAATCTTGCTTCAAAATCAATGAAGCATCAATCCTAGGAGGTATCAACACACTTTTGACGTAAAAAAACAGGTATTGTTGCGTTTAATTCATTTATTTTTTGCTATTTTTTGGGTATTTAGCTGTCAGTTTTCGTAAAACACTGACAAAATCTGGATAGTGGACCGTCACTGTCACTTTTGGGAGCGTGTTGATTCCCAAAATTCGGATAGTCAACCGTCCCCGTCACCAACAACGTCATCATTTCTTAAAAGGAAAGGTGCTTGTCTTGATAAATCATCACGTTCCCCACTTCCACCCCTACTCGGTTTCCAAAGTCTACTCCGCTTCCAAAGTCTATTCTGATTCCAAAGCCTATTCTGGTTCCAACGTCTATTCTGGTTTTGAGCCCTTTTGATTATATATCAAAGTTCATAGTTTCATTTATTGAAAAAGTGGTGGATGTTATAGGCGATGGACACTATGGATTTCGGGCTATAGCTGAGTTTTTGGGATTGACCAAATAAAGTGATATCATGATTTGTAGACATCTTATTCAAGAGTTGAAACATCATAGAAATGATTATGTGGGGGTATATTTGGGTGAGGATCGTTATAACTATATTTTAAATAGCTTACATCCTCCAAAAAATAGTGGTGGTATTGCACTTGTTGATAAGTGGTTGACGTTTCTAGACATGGGACACATCGTTGCAAATTATTACAATAGGTGTGTGGTCTCGTTGACAAATCATGAAATTGGAACTTCGGAATCTTTTTTCCCACTAAGAGAGCTACCATCGGCTAAGCAAAAAAACCCCATCATGTGCTTTGGCTTAATTCTCAATCATTTTGTGCTTCATTTTTTGAAAGATGGTTGTCCACTACCTCCATCATCTACAGAGTGGAACAATCATAGAAGTATTGATGCATCGACTTGGGAATTTGAGTATTTGGATCAACATGCTAGGTTCCGAGACCAAAAGTAGTGATTGAAAATTTTATAGGGACTAAAAGTTGAAGATATTTTTTAGAGGGACTAAAACGAAAAGTTGGTATATTTATAGGGATCAAAAACATATTTAACCCAATAATTAATTAGGTGGATATTTGTATAATATAATGACGAAACCACAATCTCATTTTCCCTTCCATCATGTTTCGCGTGCGACTGCCCATGAGGAGCAGCAGCCGCACGATTGCCTTCAACAGACCGACGTGACGTCCTTGAGGAAGACCGCCACCGAGAGTTCCCTCCTCCACCTGGGGATCGACGCGAAACCCTAGAACCATCCCTGTCGAATGCTGCCATCCGCGAACCTGTGCTAACCCTTGACCTAGACCACCGAATTCCAATGCCAGTCGAACCTCCATGTCGCTTGCTCTTCTGCTGTCTGTCCTGACCTCGATCCTCCTGTCGCAACGCTTTCCTACGTCGCGGTCTCACATCCTGCCAATCATCCTCATCCCTCCCCGTTGCCAATGGCCATCGCCTCTCTCTAGCTCTCATGTTTCTTTTTGAACTGTTAAAAAATAAATGAGAAGTTTGAATTCAATTTCAGACCAAGACATCACTTGCCTTTCGATTGAACTTTAAATTATTAGATCATTTTCTCTGAAATTAAATAATAAAAAAGGTCTTGTTAACGACTGCATTAAAGACACTCTTTAAGGTTTCCTAATTAAGAAATTATTTCTTAAAAAAGTTTAACACTTCAATTTTTGATATATTAAATGCACAATCTTTTATAATTTTTTTTAAAATCTTTAAAAAGTGTCATTAAAACACTTGTTAACCTTTCCCTAATAAAAAAGTGGTATGATGCTCCATGAATCATGATGGATTTGGATTTTTTTGTTAAAAAAGAGAAAAAGAAAACTGTGGATTTATCTAGAAGAAAAAAGAAAAAAAAAATATTAGGGAAAGAAAAGCACCTACCCCCAAAAATGCATCTTCTCTGTTCAAGTATAAACAAACACAAATAAATTCCACTAAAATGGCATTTCTAAGGTCAATAACATCAACTGCAAGTGCTTTTGCAACCTTAGCTTTTTCTTCTTCTTTCTCTCACACTCACCATTCTCCAAACACTGCCTTATATTCCAATCCCAAATCCAATAACTCCTCCCGCCTCGTCAAAACATTCGCTTCCTCTCCTTCACCTCTCTTAATGGACCATAATCTTTCTTCTCAGGTAACTTAATTGTTCATTATTCCTCTCTAATTTCACTCTTAATTACTTAATTACCGCCTCTAATCGTTTTTTATTTCATTTTCTTTCTTTCAGACACACACCGATCATGATGTGTTGCCTGAGTTACTGGTTAGTTTTAATTAATTCATTCTAATTCTAATTTCATTTTCTTTTTTAGGTTGTTTAGCTATGGTAGAATAAAATACTTAGTTAATATATAATTGTTTGATTTTTTGTTGTTGTTGTTAATTTGATGTTATAGACAGAGTATATGGTGGATATGACATGCGAAGGTTGTGTTAATGCAGTCAAGAATAAGCTGCAAACAATTCATGGTAAGTGTTTTGTTTTAGTTTAAGTGCTTATACCTGCTTATGTGATATCATTTAAGTTATTAGGCCTTGTTTGGATTATCAGTTTAACTTGCATCTTATAGTGTAAGCTCATGTGAGCCTGTTTGGATTAGCTTATTTTAGAGCTTATGCAAAACAACTTATGCAAATAAATATGCTTTTATGTTATTATTTATAAGTTTGTTAATGTAGTTTATGAAAAAACAGCTTATGAAGGTATGATTTTCGTTAGTGAGAACTTATGAATTAAGATAAAAACTTATTTATTTGCATAAGCTCTTTTTCATAAGCTCAATCCAAACGGGGATGTCTTAAATTATATCTTGGAAAAAATAAAGTTAAATTGTTTTCGTATAAGAAATAAGCTGTTTTCGTAAGCTATCTTGGAAAGCTTGTGGAAATAAGCTGAAACAGCTTATGAATATGTCGTAAGTTGTATGTGCATATGATAGTAGATAAGCTCAATTAAGCCGATACAAATGGACCCATTTTCTGCTTTCAGCGTACTTGGGAGCATTAAGAAACATTGATCTCAATTGGATTTATTTGATTTGATCCAGAAACCATGTCTATTGATTCAAAGCGAGTGTGATTTTGAGGGGATTTCTTCACTTAACCAATTATTTTAATTTTTAGATAATATATAATTCCAATGTATAACAATAAGACTAGTTTGTAAGATCGCTGAGATTTTCATATTTGTGTTTTGTCATTCTTGTGCTCTCATTTTTTTTATAGGAATCAAGAATGTGGAGGTGGATTTGAGCAATCAGGTTGTTAGGATTCTTGGTTCAACACCGGTAAAAACCATGAGTGAAGCTTTGGAGCAGACCGGTAGAAAAGCTCGATTAATTGGACAAGGAGTGCCAGAAGGTTCACCTTTTTTTTTTTTTTTTTTGTTGCTTTATCATGATTTCTGGTTGCAATTTTTATGATAGGAATCTTACTTTTATAGGTGAATTTTGAGTATGGCCTTTTGTGTTAATTGGCTTGTTGGCTTGCTCATGAGATCGTAATATCTGCCAAATTGAAGGTTAGGACAATAGTTTAGGTGGTAGAAACCAAATGATCCTGTGATCAATCAACATTAATATAGCATAAACAAGAAGAAGAAATGGATGGTAATTTAGGAAAAGAGGGTGCTTAATTGATAGTAACGATAATAGTAGTAGAGGGTTTCTCTAACTACTCACAACTTGGAGAGTAATCCTACTTTGTATTTTATACGCTAAAACTTATTCTGTCATACTCTAAAACTTCTAAGAATTCTCCTTTGTATACAAATAAAGAGAACATTCTATATTTAACCCTAATGGGCCTCTTATTATTTAATCCTAATGGACCACTTACTAATAATCTACTTAAACCTAATGAACCACCTACTAATTACTTAAAACACCCTCTCATATTGGATCCTAACATTAGGGCTGGCCTCAGATAGGTTAATTCTTAAATTTAATTTATTTGGATGACAATTGGAGTATAATATTGGCAGGTGTGATATATTAGTCCGTTCACTATGGCCACGGTCTCACTGATGCATATCTTGTATAAAATATTATTTTTAAATTGAGTTTGTACTTTATACGCTCCTTAAGCAGCATCTCTGCACAATATTCATTTTCCCAGCATCCTTTTGTGTATGTCACAGAGAAATTCCTTTAGTGATCCACATTATCAATGGACATGTTTTCTTTTAGGTCAGAAGATTGAGCATTTTTCTTTAGCGTTTAACAACGGTTTATACTATCATGACGGAACATCAAATAGATCACATTGTACCTGTCATTAACATCGAAAGTATTGTTTTTCAAAAAAAAAAACATTGAAAGTATTGCTGGTGCTACATTATCATCAAACCTAGGTTTCTATTTCATTCTTAGCTTATTGGTTTCAATTTCATTGTCTTAACAAACACAATATACCCATCAGAGGCTATTACACCTAGGTTCAACAGTTTTTGAATAAAAAGAAGCACAATGAGGTTCTTTTTTGCTTTGACTGCAGTAGATGCTAGAGGATTTATCAATTTGGGTTCTCCTGTAAATATCTGTTTAGTTGCATGATGTGTCTTGATTTTGTTGCATTTATTTATTGTTGTAGCACTCGTCAAGCAACTTAAATTTAATTAATTGTTTTCATGGTTTCGGACGTCTTATACGCTTATCAACTTATCAGTACTGATTTCACCGAATTTTTCTTTTGCTTTACAGACTTCTTAATATCAGCGGCTGTCTCTGAATTCAAAGGTCCGGAAATTTTTGGTGTTGTTCGCCTGGCTCAAGTAAATATGGAACTGGCTAGAATTGAAGCAAACTTCAGTGGGCTGTCACCAGGAAAGCATTCTTGGTCTATTAATGAGTTTGGTGACCTGACTAGAGGTGCAGCAAGCACCGGTGAAGTGTTCAATTCGTCAAACGAGGAAAACACTAAAGAGGTTTGCTTTTCTATACCTTCTAGATGACTTTTGTTTTACCGTAAAAAAATTCTTTTAAGGATTAGTGACTGCTATAAATGTTATTTATTAACATTAAAATGGGTAGGAGATGTATAAAATTGCAGAGAATGAAACTTTTATAATTCATGAAGGATATTATGAAAGTTTCTTATGATGTATCTAAATTTTAAGCTTCCAATTTTGTTGAGTTGGATGGATTTGATTTGAGTTTTAATGGTTAAAATCGATATTTTGGCATTTATTAGTAGTTTATTAACCTTTTCTAAGTAAGGGTGATAAAGTTAGTGATACAAAATCAATTCAAAATCTATTTTCTAAAATTAGTTTAAAATTTAAGAGCTAGTGCATAAGTTATCGTTAACAATTTCAAACGCAACTTAAGGAGGTTGCTTGATTGGATCTTCAGCCACTTGGTGACCTGGGAACACTAGATGCGAACGAAAAGGGTGAGGCCTTCTACACTGGGGTCAAAGAAAAGCTTAAAGTAGCTGATCTTATTGGACGAGCTGTTGTGGTATATGCAACTGAAGAAAAATCAAAACATGGTATAGCTGCTGCAGTGGTTGCTAGAAGTGCAGGTGTTGGCGAAAACTACAAAAAACTCTGTACTTGTGATGGCACCACCATATGGGAGGCAAGTGACGCAGATTTTGTTCCTAGCAAGTTCTGATGAATTAATTTACGGAAAGCAGAACATTGTAATTTATTTGTCTTACTGTGGCTCTCCAGCTTTTCAAATTTGGAGAAGCTCTTGTATTTGTATACCATTTTGAAAATAATGTGTCTGTATGTCATACTTGTTACATAAATTATAGTTATTTTTTGGACTGCATGCTATTTAAGATAGCTCATTCAGCTCCCTCCATTTCTTTACTATTGTTGATGTTTTAGAATTTAGTTGATTCAAAAAAATTTGGCAGTAAGGATACGTATGTGTTGCAACAAAATTCTCTGTAAATAAGAAATTGATCTTTAATATTTCTCAGTTACTTAGGAATTATCTTGACCACATTCCCTGGCTTAACATTTCTTGTGCGCCAGCAGTGAACATATAATATGTTGGAAATTAGTTTTACACCAAATCAAATTTTAATTGCAATTGCTCCAATGCCTTTTTCAAACCCAACTTTGGAAATGACAGTTTTGTTGAGCTCTTTCAAAAGATCTTGATTTATAGAAGTCAATGGTTTGTGCAATCACCGTCAATAAGTTGTGCTTTTGCGAATTTGTTGGTTGTAAAAGATGACATCGCAAATAGTTGTTCCTTCTCTTGATCATCAACAATGATAACATCATCTTGCTGTTTATGAGACTTGCATACCTAGAGACCCAAATGTTGAAAGAACCGTGAGCTATTAGCTATGAAAGCCATCTTTTGATCAACAAATTAACATTATATAAAGTGAAAGGCAATAGTAACTTGTCATATTCACACCATTGTTAAGGACTAACTGCAACAATAACAAGACCTCTTTCGATATGTGGTCTTAGAATTTGGGTTTTTCCAACAAGTTCACACGCTCAACACTATTGATTTGTGAATCATGCAGTGGATAATCTAATCCAATGTTCTAATACTATTTTAAAATTTGAATTATTTTAAATGCATCTCTCACATTCAGCAATATTTTACTTGATGCGTGGACGATATGGTGAGTGAATATTGCAGTTTTTTTCCAATAAGTTATAGAAACCATAAGAAGGACCTAGACACACAACAAATCATCCAGAGCAAAGTCTCTCCAATAATCTCTTCTGTTTTGCCTTTTTGCAAAAAGTCTTTGCTCTGTGTAGCATTACTATTAGGTTGCCAAAGAAGGCAATAACCCTTCTTTCTTTGCCATTTCTAACAGTGCAACAGCCGCCAGAACCTTGCAATCTGCTGTTGTGCGCCAAAGGTTCTTGTATGGTACCACACGCACCTTAATCAGCTCCCCATGTTCACGAAGGCCAGTCTCTTTACCCTGTAGATGTGTGATAATCTCTTTATCAACACGCTTTCTGCACAGAAAGATACTGATCTCTTCGTCACATCCTCCCTAATAACACCGAAAAAGAAAAAGAGTGAGAATAAGAAAAGCAATAAGCACCAATTTTGGCAGCTAAATGTACAATATGAGACTAGTAGTGAGAAAATTTCAACAATTTAATAGTATAACCGTTAAGTATTTTAGTGGTCAATTCATTTGATACAGATGTTACTTAAATCTAGAATGTAAATTTCAATAAATTCATGGGTCAATGAAGATTTATATGCAATTCTGCATGGTTCAGATCAGACTAAAACGACCAGAAGTTTAACTGCATGCTCATTGATTGTTAAATGCAATGTTTAAATGTAAACCAACAATATCAAGATATTAAACTAAACTCATATTTACCATGCAGAAGTATTGAAAAGCATTGCAATGCATAAGACATGATATGATTAGTTTTTTTATTTACAAAAAAAATAAAAAAATACAACTATAAACAGAGCATAGATCATGAAATTCCCAAAAACAAAGAATGCAACGAGGTTCTCATGCAAAAATCTCAGTATATACAGGAGAGGGGAAAACTGTGCTTCCAGTTGAAGAGTCCAGGAAAGCACTGAGGTCAACCATGTCTTCTACATTTAGCTTGATGCCTGTCTCTTCTTCAACCTGTCAAAGTCACAACTTCACAAAGTCATGAATAGTATTGTGAATGTTGTTATTTCAATAATGCAAATAGATATGTTTGTCTTGCAACTAAAAGGCCATTAGTGATGCAAATGAAATATGCATTTTCATACTGCTAGAAAGAGTAAGATAGAAATAGACCTCCCGAACTGCTGTGCCTACAATATCGCCCTTGTCATCGTCCAACATTCCAGCAGGCAATTCCAAAATAATTCTTCCCACAGGAACTCTTGCCTTATAAATACGAATATCCGGCATAAGAATAGGCATGACATGAAATTCCAGATATAATTGGTTTGTTGAACATAAAGAAAATATTGTTATGGTACAATATCATGTAAATATAGTGAATACTATAATATTAGTCCTTTGTATTTATTGTATATCAGTGTGCGCGCAATACACATGGGTTCCATTTACTTAGTTTTTTTCTTTCTCAATATAATATCTAACGAGAGGCAACTCTGGTCCATAAAACTCGGTGGACTCACCATCACACCAGTGAAAATTTATCACTTGATCCTGTTTCTCACCTCAGCCTTTATTTTCCCAACCCTATTTGGCTGCTGCAACTACCCCCGCGTCAATTCTGATCTATGACACCCCATATCTCAAGAGCATTGTCGAGCTCAACTGAACCTTAGTGGGACAGTATTAGCATTAAACTAAAGCTGTATGTGCCTAGATGTGTTGTTTCTTAGTTCGGTGTGTTTTGCACACAACTTAGTATCTGCTGACTGCTGCCCATGGAAGCGAATCAAGGTCACAAGGTGTAACTCTGGCTGCTGTCAGTTGGGCTAAAGTCATCAGCCCCTCCTTGCTTTCCCATTTTCAGGTCTAGAGCCTCTCCTTTTTGAACATACAACGATGTTTCTCCCTCTTCTTCACTAAAAATGCCTTCCAAACCTCATGTGTCCCATCCACCTATGATGATTTCTTGATATAGTTTGAAGAATGTCATCCATCAGGGCTGACTATCACATAAGCTGACTATCACCATTCAACCTTCACAGAGCATATTTTATTTACTTGGTTGTATACCTAGAAAAATGTCATTAAAGGTAGTGATCATCATAGTATTGCTCAGATAAAGAAGCAACTTTATCACCACCACTTACAAACTTGAGATCTGGCACAATGCAATGTTCATATTATAATATCTCTGAGGAAGTAGGTAATGGATATGTTAAGGGAAACATGTTTGATGAATACTAAATCTGTTAACGGTATTATAGATTCTGATGCGAAATTTCTTTGGATCACACAGAGTCACTTTTAGCTCCAGTGTGCTACAAAAGACTAAACACAAACTAAACCATCTCACTGTCACTCTCTCATATGTCTCCTTTATATTTTGTGTGATAAGCCCCATTTTTATTGGCCTAGTGTAATTTGTAACTTAATGTAAAAAAACGCCATGAAAAGGTCTCATCTATAATAAACAAGAGTCACAATAAGTCGTGGCACACTCAAATGTTGATTGGCAGACACAACTACTGCTGGGATACCCACCTCTGAGTATTGTATGTATATTCACTAGGGTAACTTTAATTGCCGGAAAAGCAATAAACAAAATGATGATGCCAAGTCAAGAACAAAATCCTAATATAGAGACAAGAAAACTGCTAGTTGTGAGCTCATATGCCTAACATAGTTATTGCAGGAGCTTCGATTTAAGAAGGTTGTGCAGATTACACTAATTTGAGATAATCAAGTTGTAGGGCATATCGCCCGATGTCTAGTGATTCAAGTGAGGAATAAGCAAACTGAGATAGATTGACAATTCATTATAGAGATCATTTCATCTAAAAACATCATCACTTAGTTTGACAGGGGAGTACTATAAATAATGTACATGTGTTGATACTTGATAGGGTAGTTACGGTAATACAGTAATTTGCAAACATGCTAAGATACATCAATCTTATTTATTGTGATACATATGCAAACACAATAAAGCTCTGTTATGTAGTACACACAGATTCAGTCACACACCTACTCGTTTTTATCTTTCTCAACAAGCATAGAAAGAACATTGCAAGAATCCAACATCTACCTGTTCTGTAAGAACAGCATAAGTCTCACCCTCTGATTCCAAAAGTATCAGCATAGCCACAGCTGGTCCTCTTGCAAATACAATACCTGGAACCTGATCATGATTTACTTTACTATAAAAAGAAAGAAATCAGCATTAGGTGTACTAAACATATATAAATAAACTAATAAATATTTGGTAAGAGACCCAATGTCTATCACATCCTAGGTTCCAAGGATTTTGGATACTAATAAAGATGTTCGCAGGTTTGATACATGTACAATAGAAATCTCAAATCCCTCATGACTTCTTAACAGAAAAGTATGTGTGGGTATGTGATGCCCTTTCAGCATATGGAAATCACGCATCCCAGCATATTATACCCTCTTCATTGGACATTTAAAATTTATGCGTTCGGCAAGGCACCAGACATATTCCTGATTGTACAAAAAGTACGGGAATCCTAAATATGCATGCATGGACTCATATCCAGGATGCCTTAATCTATGCGTTCAACAAGGGACCGGACATTCCTGATTGTACTAAACACGGGAATCCTAAATATTTATGCATCAACTTATCCAGGATCCTTGGAAGGTAACATAAGTAGGTACTGAAGCACAGCAATAACCAAAGAGTTAAGCAGGGTTATACTGAAGCACGGCGGGAAAGAACAATAACTAATTCCACCAGCCAACACCTTTATTTAAGTTAAATAATTGTTTTTTTTAGATAGGCAAATGTTAGTGGTTAGTTTGTTAGGGGATGAACAAAAAAAAGTTAGTAGCAGGGATCAAACTTGGAACCTCCTAGATAGAACTAATTTGGCGCCCCAACCCATACCACTTGGCTACTCCTTTACAAAACTTTTATTTAAATAATGGAGTAATAATAATAACAATAACCATAGTCATAGTTCAAATAATGTTTGGAGAACAGGATAGGCCAATATGTAAAGTGATGTAATTGAGACATGAAAACTCCTCGACAGACTAATAATGAAAATATGTTATGCAAATAATATGCAACCTTGTTCCCTGTTTCTTTGTCAATAATCTCAGCTTTGAACTTGAGAAACCCTATGCGCTTTCCAAACATGTCTACTCCCTGTTTATACCAAAAAAAATTGTTATTATGGTTGTAGAATTCATGAATGAGCAGATCAAGTATACTCTTTTCTTTAAATGGCAAATGTTAGTATGTTAATTGTATGTAGTATTTTCCTCCCTTGCTAGGATTCGATCCTGGATATTTTCTCAGTTAAGTTCTCAGAAGAAAACATCGAAGGAAAATACCAATCTTGACAACATCAAATAGGTCTTCCATGTGTTATAGACTTTGGGTAATGAAATGCTGAGAAAATATCTTTAGTCGACAATATTGGATCATTAGATGCCATAATATCGTGTCACAAATCATATCAAAATTTTGACCACTAATCCATTGTAGTATTTTCATCTCTGCAACAGCAATCTTATTTTATTGCCGAAATTCAGTGATATTTTTTTCATCATAATTTGAACTAGAAGCATTACATTTCTTCATCCTTCACACTTCGGTTCTATGGGTTACATTTTCTTCTACCGCCTTATCGTTGTCTAAAATCTCTATGCAACAGTTTTGTATATCAAATTATTTTCTTAAAGATAGAGATTATAGTATTCTACATTATTATATATATTATAACTGAATAACCTAATGAATCACCTGAATTAAAACTTGTCTCAAAGTCATTGTACCATTGGATAGAATCCCATTCTCTGTTTGCAAATTCTGCAACCACTGCTTGAATAAAGATGAATCAATAGCACTCCTACAATATGAAAAAAATAAATATATACTTTATGAACATGTATGGTTGAATTAACATAATAAAGTTTAGTTTAAAATATATGAATTGAAAAATAAGAATGACCAGAAATCAGAAGAGGAGACACCAGGAGCAGCGAGAATGTGAACGGGTTCGGATTGTTTACTCGGAAGCGTGATGGAGTGAGTCAATGACGGTGACTCGGTCGACGACATTTTGCAGAAGAAAGCGTTGTTGTTGTTGTTCTTCTTCTTGGAAATTAAAGTGGGAGTATGAAGTGGCTTTAGGTTTTTCAATGCAGCAGATATAGTGCGAATTGTCACTGCCATCGAAGAAGCTTAAACTTCTGCGTCACCAACAAGAAGATGAAGAACAAATCATTTTACTAAACCACCCTTTTTAATAGTTTTTTTTTACTATAATTAATAGAGTTAAAAAATGATTGAATGCGGAATGCGATAGATAAATAAAAGCATGTTAGTGAAAAATAATAATAATAAATATTTTTTTATGAAATTTTGATTATGATTAAAATTATAAGTATAAATGTATATGACCTTTCAACTTTTTTTTTTTTTTTAGGAATATTGTTTATAAATCACCTTCAGTTTGTTTTAAACAATTAACCTTGGAGAGATGATGGTAAATAAAAGCCAACATCATCTCATGACCACTCATGAAGCGTGTCAAGGGCATGCATCGCCTCAAGTCATATAAGGTTAATGAAAATGTTGCTCTTATAGATGAATATTGTACATTTGATCAATTAAAGCAAGAAAATCTTGACGCACCCTATCCTTGAGTTATCTCTCTCCTCCTCCCTTCCTGCTATATTCTCTAACTAAGTTGTCACATGGAGGCGGTCCTTATAATCTCTTCAACCATGAAATGGTTATAAAAGCACCAAACTATTTCGGACACTCATCGATCGCAGTATGCTTGGCAATACCAATCAACTTAGTCATTAGTTGAATACCCCATCTCATGTAGTATATTTTCCCCTCGAGTCAACACCTTTCCTTCAATGAGGATGTGTAGAAGACATGACACCTCTTAAACAATGCGATAAGCATAGCACTACTCACATTAGAGAACCTTATACGAAGAAGTGGGAAAAGATCGAAAGCTATAATTGGATTCTAGAACCAGTTCATATGCGCCGGTAATAAAAAGTTAGATATCTTCTTTCCATGTCCAATGACCTTACACATGACTGCGACTTTGAAATGAAAAAGAAAAAAGTTAAATATATATATATATATATATAAACCAAAATAAACATTTGAATGATAAGTTACATGATTTCAATGTCATTGAAAATCATGTAAGCAACATGGTTAGCGAATAACGACATCAAAGATAGATCAAAAGACCCCTACAAAAAGCACCAGGTGCTGGTCAGGGATTCGGTGCGTCATGCTGCTTGTCGTCACCATGTGCCTGCTCATGATGCAGCTCAGGATCATAATACTCATCCTGAGTAGGATCATGGTAATGCTTCCCAATAGGATCGTAGTACTGCTCCTATGTCACATAGTGTTGATAATTCTAAATCTAGTAATCCAATATTCTAGAGATCTTAATTTAATTAATACTAAAAAAATAAACTTTAGTGCTTCCTAGACAACATATATTCTTGAAACCACTCTTGTTATGCAGGTAATTCTAAATCTGGTCCCATAATCCTATATTCTAGAGATCAAAAGTGAAAAGACATGATTAAAGGGCAAAGTAAAGCCAAAAGATACAAAGAGAAAAACTAGAAAGCCTGGAAACATAAAACTAGTCATATAACAGAAAAATCAATTGGTGTTACGTGTTAATAAGTACTAACAATTTTACTCAAGAGTGTTTAAATAAGATTGTAAATTCTCTATTTTTAGTTTAATCAAATGTCTTGAATTCAAATTCAATCTTTGAGAATGCAATATTGTTAAAAAAATTTAAAGAAAATTCTTCTTTTCATTTATACGAAGATGACACCGATTCATAAAAATACCAACCATTTCAGGTTGTTCTTTCCTAGTACATCTTATTTATACATCACCTCTCTATTACCAATATATACGCACTCAAAATTTCACTGTTTTACAAGAAATTTAACGTCCTTTAAGGTAATGACATAGGTATTAGTCTTGCCGTCTCTACATCGACAGTATAGTTAAATTCAATCATCAATTAAATAATTACAGTATTTTATTTATTCTCTTTTGAGTTGATAGTAAGCAACCAAATGGCAGAATATTGACTATATTAAATTGTTACTAGAGTCGTCCGTCTCTCATTCACACAGACACTTTGACTCACTGGGATCATACAAAATCACGATTTTGGTGGATCGTAAGATAGGCCTAAAATTTATGAGCAGTGGTCAAAGGTCTTACATGATAAAAAAATCCACACATTCAAACCCAATGGAGAGGTTTTCTCTTTCTAAAATTTTGAATCAAACAACGACTAGAGTTGATTAAACATCTTTGTTCACTTCCTTCGTCACCGAAAAAATAAAACTACACTTAGTTGTTGCACTTCTCCAATTCCAAGACTCAAATCTTCATTGAAAATGATTCAAACTATGTCAGAAGGAAAAAAACTTAATTAAGGTAAGATAATTTGACAGGAAATGCTAACAACATATCTTTTAACACACATTTTTCAATACATTTTCTTTGATTTTAACCGATCAAAAAGAATGTATTAGAAAATGTGTGTTAGAAAGTGTGTTGTTAGCATTCCTCAATTTGACAACAACACCTATTGTATGATAAAAGTAAAACCAATCTTTATGGTATAAGAAATGTAATTAAATGTCTTAGTTTCAGAAAAGAAGTTATACTTCTTTTAAAAAAAAAGTAAAGAAGTTATATTGTTTAATTTTATCTAATTTAAGAATATACGTATATTTTAAAAGGGTTTAAAAATTAATTACACAAATCTTTTTTACACAATTACTATTTAATCAAATCTCACCATGTGACACAACTGTTGTTTAGGCTTTAGTGGCAAGAAGCTCCTTTCAAAGACGTATCCAGAGAATACCGGGTTCGATTTCCAGAAGAAACAACTCTCGGTCAGTGTGCATACGCTTTTAGTGGGTCGGAAACCGGTGAAAAAAAAATCTCACCATGTGACATCGTGCTAAATTTTGCTTGCATGACTTTTTTTACTAAGTTTTACTCCGTTGATATGGTCTTTTTTGTTGGTCTAATAGACTAGTGGCTAGAGCTCACACAATTAATTGTGGAAAAGTGGGGTGTCCGGGGTGGTCCCTGCATATAAAATGCGATATCCCTACCAAGCTCACGGGGATTGTTGATATGGTCTTTCTATTTTAATATAAATACACAATGATGTCAAAAAATTTATAGATGATCAAACCAAAATAAATACAAAATATATAATAAAAAAAGTATAAAATCAGTTGAACAAAAACTTCAAAGGATCGAACCAATGATATAAAGACATACTCATCTCAATCTCTATTATAAGAGAAAACACAAGTTTAAAGTTAATGATGTATATGATATAAATTAAAAAACTATTTATTAAATAAATCCAAAAAATTAAATCATATCTCAAGCAAACCTTCAACTTTACATATACATGCAGGTATGTATTTCCTCTAATCACCATTATAACAATTACTATAAACCACATGTTTCCTCTTAAAAAAAAATTTGGGTTAATTGGTAAAATAAAATAAAGAAATGTAAATTTTTCAACGTAAAAATTAATAAATTTGTTTTTATTTTTTTAATCCTTAACTCAATAAAAAAGAATGAAAGATGAGAAATGAGAGACAGAAAAGTAAGAGAAAGGATAGCATCTAATCCAAGCATTAATAAGGTATCCCACCCATGACTCATCGCCGACACTCAACCTTAACCAAACCATGTGCAAATACCTGACCCTCTCTCTCTTCTAACCTATCTTTTCCAACCCCAAACATGGCCCACCAATGAAGAATAACCCCTGTTTTTATATTCCCATTGTCATCCAACCCCCACAAACCTCCCTTAACCCCAAATCTCAATCCTCACCCTCCAATCATCATCACTATCACCCCCCCACCCAAAAAATAATACTATTAATTAATAACACCACCTTCACACTCCTTCACCAATCTCACCCTCAGATCTGATCAAACCAAAACTATATGTCATAACACCAATTTCTTTCATATTTCAATATTAACTTTTTCTTTTTGCAATGGTGGAAGCACAAACATGGACAACAAGAAGAATGAGCAACCCAAGATTACACACATTAGACACAAACGACCAATTACAATTAGACATACCACAAACACCACCAAGTGACCAAAGAAACAATGGATCCAACATCAACAACAACAACCTTGTTACAACTTCACTTATAATAGCATCATGGTATTTTTCAAACATTGGTGTTCTTCTTTTAAACAAATATCTTTTAAGTTTCTACGGTTACCGTTACCCTATTTTTCTTACAATGCTTCATATGCTATCTTGCGCCGCTTATTCCTACGCCGCCATTAACGTTGTTCAGTTTGTTCCTTATCAACAAATCCACTCTAAGAAACAGTTTCTCAAAATCTTTGCTCTTAGCGCAATTTTCTGCTTCTCAGTTGTTTGTGGAAATACCTCATTGAGATATTTACCTGTTTCTTTTAACCAAGCTATTGGTGCAACCACGCCGTTTTTCACTGCGATTTTCGCGTTTTTGATTACTTGTAAAAAGGAAACTGCTGAGGTTTATCTTGCTTTGTTACCTGTGGTGTTGGGGATTGTTGTTTCAACAAATAGTGAACCTTTGTTTCATTTGTTTGGGTTTTTGGTTTGTGTTGGTTCAACTGCAGGGAGAGCTTTGAAGAGTGTTGTGCAAGGAATTATATTGACTAGTGAAGCTGAGAAGCTTCATTCTATGAATTTGTTGCTTTATATGGCTCCGTTGGCAGCGATGATTTTGTTGCCGGTTACTTTGTATATTGAAGGCAATGTGTTTGCGATAACGATTGAGAAAGCGAAGACTGATCCGTTTATTGTGTTTTTGTTGATTGGGAATGCTACCGTTGCTTATTTGGTGAATTTGACTAATTTTCTTGTGACTAAGCATACTAGTGCTTTGACTCTTCAAGTTTTGGGGAATGCTAAAGCTGCCGTGGCTGCTGTTGTTTCGGTTTTGATATTCAGAAATCCGGTTACTGTGATGGGGATGACTGGTTTTGGGATTACAATCATGGGTGTTGTGCTTTATAGTGAAGCTAAGAAGAGATCTAAAGGTGCATCTCATTGATGATGGATTGGTGATTGGTGAATGTGATTATGGATTCAATTTTTTTTGGATTTTCATAAAGGTGTAAACGGGTATTTCTTACTTGCTTCTTATTATTGTTAATTGTTTGGGAAGTTTTGATTTTGATTCAATTGTATTTCTGTGGAATTGGATTTGATCGGATCAAGTTACAGCAATTGGACTGTATAGGAAGAAGCAGAGAGGGAAAGGGTTATTTAGTTATGCTTATTTTTCTATTGCCGGCTGTGTAACCATATAAAGTGCTCGCTACGATGCCCTTTGGCAACATACATTAATGATTTATAGGAAATATAAAGCTACATTGTATTTGGTGAGGGAGGAAAATTCTCCTTTGCTTCATTTTGTTAATTACACTGTCCATTGTTTCATTTCTGTTCCCTTATTATTTGCTATTGTGAAAGGTTGCTACTTGCTAGTTTTAATTTTGATTCATTTGAGTGCTTAGAATTAATTGCTTATATGATTTGCTGCTTCAGTTGATAGGCATCTAGGACTAGGTTTTCAATCGCGGTTGAGTCGCAATATTTGATATTGCAGTAAGTTGCAGTCTAATGTGCTTGATGATATAATATCAATTTTTTGTCGTGTTGCGGTCACATTGACTAGGAAACCCATGGTTTTGCGGTTACAACTGCACAGACAGTTTTCCAGAATTCAACTCCGGGTTTGTTTGTTTGCGTTTATTTGTTGATATTGAATTGTATTTTCTTTTTGTATTGATTTGCATTTCATTGCAATTAATGAAATGATCACTAAACTTAAGCTTCCAACTTTTTTTTTTGTTTCTGTGATTTATTATCTTTCAGCTATTCAGTTTCAATTTCAAATATATTATTTTTAAAATGATAGTTTTGAGGAAGAATAGAGAGTACCGTGAAATTTATCCTAGTAGATTGCTTGGTTAGTCTAGACATTTGCTGATCAATATTTTGCAAGTAAAAAATGATCAGTCAAAGAAACTTCCAAGAAAGAACACTTGTGAATGCATTTGATTTTACAGAAACTTAGTTGACAGAGTCAAGTTTAGCTAAATTAATTCCACACAGTGTTGACAGAGTCAAGTTTAGTTAAAATAATTTCAGCAGTGTTGTGAAAATGCCGAGACGACCGAACCATGGGCGGATTCGGTGCCAGCCGCCATAGGCAACAATGCCTATTATATCTACCATGTTTCTGCCGTTGTGCTGTATTCATATAGCGGGTTTTTGGTTGATCGCTGCAATTTATCATCCATCATTGATAACACTGATTTGCATGCCTTTAGGACAAACGTTGCTCAATTTCGAACGAATTAAGTTGGTAGCAATTTAGTTCCTATTAGAAGGTATAATTGTTGGTTCTTGGGGTGAATATATATGCCTATTACTACTATTAGTATTTACTATTTTTAACCGACAGTGCAAATTTATGCTTCTTTTTTGCTTTGATGCATCAATTGGTGGCTGCTAACTTCGTATAACAGTGACATCTCTGCAAAGACTACAGTGGCAATATATTGACTAGACTATGCAATTTTCACCTCAAGGTCAAGGTAGTTCATACTTTAACACCATCCACTATTCAAAGCATTAAAAATTGACATTCTGTCCTTGCTTTTGGCTTAATCTCTTGAAAACTGGTTGCTTGCTAGTACGCTATCTGTGTCTAGGGGGTTGTTGGTTGGATTGTAATTGTATTAATGTGTCTTTATCAATATAGAGTATTTGAAATCTTGGCTGTTTGAAAAGCTAGACATTCGGCGGTTTTAATAAACTGTCGCTCGTTAGTTGTTTTAGGACTAATGTTTGTGTACTTGAGCAATGTTAGGTGTGTAGTGCTATCACTACAGTTTTGACTGCTTTGATTACGTGTGACTTCTTACCAAAAATATATAGTAAATAAATGAGTACATTGTCAATTAATTGAACTTGTTTGGGTAAACAGACATTGTCATTGGTTTGAAATGTCTCAATTAACTAATGAAAAATAAGTTTAAGGATCAAAATGACCAACTAAAAAGACACGTGAGGATTGATGTATTTGTAATCTTGATACATTTAAAAAGTATAACAACAAAGTTTCATAAATTTAGGAACTAACTAAAATACTCCCCCGGATCCAAAATAAGGGAACAATTACCCGAGTTTGATCCGTGATGAGGGAACAATTCATAACTAGAATTTATTTACCTCTGACCACAAAATAGTCTAAGAACCATTTTTCTCCGAATAACTAGATTTGTATTGTTTGTAAAAGATTTGATGTTAGATTTTGCTTCTTATTCTATATTATTGAAATCAAGAGCAGTGATGGATGAACTGTAGGAAACAAAATTTAATGTTTCCTATTCTTTTGGTTATGAACTTACATTTTGGCGACTAACAATTAATTTATCAAAATCTAGTTGAATAAAACAAATAAATAATGTAAACTCTTCACACCCCCGCTTAAGTAAAACAAAAGAGTTTTCTCTTGCGATTGTAATTCGGCTAAGGCTAGGACACATGAAGTTGCTTCAAATCCAAATGGAATTCGGATCGAGAATCGGTGACTTTATGATGGAAAAGTCATTGTAACATTAGTGTATTTTGATGTATTTTAAGACATAGAAAGATGAAAAATAAATGATAGATAAAATGGGAGAAAGAGAGAGTGATATAGAAGGAGATAGACACGGTCACCATTATTTTTCCTACCCAAAAGTTAGTATAAACCAAATCTATGGAATACACACCTTATTGCAAGCTTCATTTACCCAAAGATAAATTATACTTGTACATTTTTAGACCATTTTAAACAACTTTTTCTCATGCTTTCATTATCTTTACTTTTTTTTTCCTCTCTATTATGTTTTACCGATAAAATGGGAGAAAAAGAATGCCAAAAAAGTTTCATGGTCTTACAAATATAAGTTGTCGCCAATTATTTTATTTTTTTTTAAGTAGTTTAGTGGATAGAATTCACCTTTTTTAAGGTAAATAAGTGGGGTGTCCGAGGTTTGAAATCTAACTCATGCATATAACAATGCATGTCCCTATCAACTGAGTTATGTCCACGGAGACTCGCCAATTTTACTTAGTGCTAGCGGGTACATAACTTGTGATAGGGAAAAAAAATTATAATATTTATTATTTTCACAGAAAAAAATATTATAAAATACGTAAAAGTATTGTAAGTGATAAAATTAGTATCAATTAAAATTTTCACTCTTTTAATTTCTAAATTTATGTTTTTTAAAAATCGTAAGATTGCACCAAATTAGTGTTATTTTAATATTAAATAGGTCAAATATCACTTTTGGTCCTTTTAGTTTGACATAATTCTCAAGTTAGTCCTTTAAGTTTTGAAAGTTTCAATTAGGTCCTTTTAGTTTGACAGAATTCGCAAATTAATCCTTTAAGTTTCAAAAGTTTCAAATTGGTTATTTTAGTTGATAAATTATTTCATCGTTACCCCTATTGTCAGTATCCATTTAATTGATTCATGCTGATGTAGCCGTTAAGTTGTTGATTTGGATCAAAATGTTGCATTTTAATAGCTCTAGGGTGTCAAAACGCTACGTTTAATGGCTACTTTTAAAAGGCAGGGGTAACAACTTGGGAATTCTGTCAAACTAAAATGACCTATTTAAAACTTTTGAAACTTAAAGGACTAACTTGTGAATTCTGTCAAACTAAAATAATTTATTTGAAACTTTTGAAACTTAAAAGACTAACTTGTCAAACTAAAAGGACCAAACATGATATTTGACCTATTAAATATAAAATAAAATTGTGATAACCACTTTTGCTGATCGTGATACTTTTTTTTTTTGAAGGAATCTTGTTTCTCGAACTAAACAAACATCCTTGTTAATTTTTTTATTTTTTTAGGGAAACATCCTTGTTTATTTATTTATAAGCAATGCTAGGAAAAATCACCAACGAATAATGGTACAATTACATACACGATTTTTCTTTCTCCATTGATTTATTTTTTCATCATAAATCATGCATGACATCTCTTTTCTCTATTTCCTTTCTATCTCTCTTCTTTCAATGAGTTAAATGGTTACCAAATGATCTTTCAAAAGTTTACAAGTAAAAATTAGTCAAAAATAAAAGTTTCAAATAAAGATTCTTTCATATTCACCATGATATATAATAAATTAGGTGAAAGAGAAGAAAAATTAGTCAAAAATAATACATATATAATAAAAAAAATTCAACAAGTGATAGACAGATAGAGACAGTGGAAGTATAAAAGCAACTGAAAATATGATACATGAGAAATCATATACTCTTGAGTTTGGTCCCGTGCTGTGTTTCTCATGCTAACACTGCTTTCAACTTGCTCTAAACCATAACTATACGCCACAATGGCACAAGCCCAAAGTCAAAAAAGAAAATTAACTTAACAGATTTTCACTCACGAGATGTTCGTCCCATAACACCAACTCTTCACTCAAAGCAGTGGCTTAGCTTCCACAAACAAACCATCAACACAAAAAGTCACCTTTTCATGAGGTGCATGTGTCCCTCCCATTACACACATATAAAAACTACACCAACAATTTATTAAAACTAAGAATCCAAATTGAGCTAGCTTAATTGTTTTGCTAAGCATACATTATAGCAGAAAAAGTAATGGACAAGAAACCTATGAATTCTTTCCCAGCTCATTTTATGGACATACATGATGAAGTTTTATCCGAAGGAGATGAAGAAGGGACGATAAAAAACGAAGAAAATGAAGAGAAGAACTTGAAGAAACCTACAACGAGAGCTAGAGAAACGAAGAGAAACCATAGAAGTATTAACAGACAATTTTCACTTGAGACGGGTTTTTCTGTTCTCAACAGAGAAAGAAAAGGTAAAGATGAGAGGAAGGTTTTGACAAGAAGTGGAACTAGCTTAGGAGGGGCAAATAAGTTTGGTTTGGAAGGACATAAAAGAGATTTCAGTATCTTCAAGACGAAATCTACTCTTAGTAAGCAGAATTCTTTGTTGCCGAGGAAAGTAGAGAAGGAGTTGGAGTCTCAGAAGATTAATGGTGCTTCTGGGGTGGATGATGATTCTGTTAATGCAAGTGTTCCTGCTGGTAGATACTTTGCTGCTCTTAGAGGACCTGAGTTAGATGAAGTCAAGGTGAGACACAAACACTGCTAGTAACGTTTAACACTTTTACTTCAAGTTGCATGCAAGCATGCTAGCTAGTAGCTATATGATGGATATCTTTGAATCTTTCTATAGATCCAGTTTAGTCCTAAAATTATTTCTAAAGAGATTAACATGATCAGATATTTTATATTTAATTTCTAAAATCGGTTTAAAACTTCGTTAATGTCATACATCAAATTGTCAAACACCTATAATTTTATAAGCTAAATTTGTGATTCATTCATACTTCTTATTGCATGCAATTTACTCTGATTCATCCATATTTCTCTAACCATGTGAAAGTTGTATGAAATGGAATTAACTATAATGAGCAAAATCACCAATCCAAATAAATATAATTATTTTATAAGCAAGACAAGTCGTTGATATAAATTTGGGGCTAAACTAAACAGAAGGTGTGTCACCACTCACCAACATGGGGTAGCACAAGTGATAGATACTTGGGTTTGTTAATCATTTGGTCGGAGGTTTGACCTTGACCAGCGAGCGCGTATGAAAAACATATGTTAGAAGAGGTCAAACACTTAAAAAAATATCAGATATCTAAGAACCTAGTGTACATAGTTGCGCATGAGGATAGATTGGTTTGCCAAAAAATTAAACAGGTGTGTCAAAGTTTACCAATACAAAGTCTGAGCTTAGTATCAATTATCAAACAATACACGACTGAGACAAAATCCTTAACTATGCTTAGTCTAAGTTATTGATTCCACGCCCGAAAGGAAAACCAAGCTAAAAGGATATCTTATATGGTGGTAATCGTACTATTAAAAACTGTGTTTCAGATCAGAAATCACCACTAGTATGTATATATAGATCAATTAATGTTGTGCGTACATTTGACACAGGACTATGAGGACATACTTCTCCCCACAGATGAGCAGTGGCCCTTTCTCCTTCGGTTTCCAATCGGATGTTTCGGTATCTGTCTAGGACTAAGCAGCCAAGCGGTTCTATGGCTTAACCTGGCAACAAGCCCTGCCACAAGGTTTCTCCATATTTCTCCGGATATCAGTTTCTTAATATGGTTGTTATCTTTAGCAGTACTAATAGCAGTTTCTATCACCTATATTCTCAAATGCATATTCTACTTTGAAGCAGTCAGAAGAGAGTATTTCCATCCAGTTCGTATCAACTTTTTCTTTGCCCCTTGGGTTGTCTGCATGTTTTTGGCCATCTCTGTACCCTCTAGAATAGTCCCACGACAAACCCTTCACCCTGCCATTTGGGTCACTTTCATAGTACCATATTTTCTCCTTGAACTCAAAATATATGGCCAGTGGCTTTCTGGAGGCAAACGACGTCTTTCTAAGGTTGCAAATCCCTCCAACCATCTTTCTGTATCTGGTAACTTTGTTGGAGCAATTCTAGCTTCAAAAGTAGGTTGGAAAGAACCTGCTAAGTTCTTTTGGGCTGTTGGCTTTGCACATTACCTCGTGGTGTTTGTTACATTGTATCAGAGATTGCCAACAAGTGAGGCCTTGCCTAAAGAACTGCATCCTGTGTACTCCATGTTTATTGCCGCTCCCTCCGCGGCTTGTATTGCTTGGCAGAGTATCTATGGAGAGTTTGATGGGATATCCAGAAATTGCTACTTCATTGCCTTGTTTCTCTACATTTCACTTGTCGTCCGGATCAAATTCTTCACTGGTTTTAGGTACAATATTTTCACCATCAAAATATAATTCAACTTAGGTTCAATTTCAATAATCTAGGTTTTTGGAAAACAGAGTATACATGATTGAAGGGGTGCAAAAGAATAACTATGTCGTTTTAATTGACAGGTTTTCAGTGGCGTGGTGGGCTTACACCTTTCCGATGACAACCGTATCAGTGGCAACCATCAGGTATGCAGAGGCGGTCCCTGCCTACATAACTAAGGGTCTTGCTCTTGGCCTTGCATTTATGTCATCAACTATGGTTTCTGTTTTGTTTGTGTCCACTCTTCTGCATGCCCTCTATTGGCGCACTTTGTTCCCAAATGATCTTGCTATTGCCATAACGAAGAGGAAGCAAGGTGGGGAGAAGAAACCCCTGAAGAAGGCCTATGACATAAAGCGTTGGACAAAGAAAGCTCTGACCAAGAATTCAGAGAACAAAGATAATAGTAAGAATAATGGCTACAACAGCCAATGCGATAATAGCAATGTCATTGCCTAGAATGAGTAGCAGAATACTCCAATATTGCCATTATAATTCTAATGTGGGATCAGTTGAGGATTTATATTATCTTGAGCATATTATGCTCGACAGAGTTATATTTGAATGGTATTTGTGTTTAAAAAACTTGAAATGATTCATAATTGTCTAATTTTAGCTATTTCATTTGTTAGACTTTAGCTACCTTATCAATTTCTTTTAATCAGCATTTCGCTCATTGGTTAAGAGATTGATAGAAACAAAGGCACGAAAATCACCAAACTCAAAGTCAACCAAGTGAAACCCATGGTTATTGATTCATCAGAACTCGGTCAATTTGTTTTTGAGGAAACAATGCAATCATTAATCACATCATATCGATGCATAATGATTAAATAATTTCTTCTTTAATATGAAAAATCTAAAATATATGGTTAAACCAAACAAGAGTAAATAAATTTCCTTCTTTTTTTTTATTAAATAAATTACTTTAAAAACAAAAGATAAGCTTAAGAACAATGCAACTCTTGCCTTTAATGATTTACTTTTTCAATTGATTTAATGATTGTGAAGCTATGATCAGTATCAGTCAAATACAAGCTATGCACCTTGACATGTTAATTTCTAAAACTTCCTAAGATTCTTTTTACAGTAAGAACCATCTCTCATCAGATAAGAGTTAGCCGTCTGTCAGGTTCAACTATGTACCGTCAATCTACACATACATCAGCAGCAAAATTTCAAGTCAGATGCCCATACCAAAGCTGGATGCATATTGCCCTCTCACTGTCACCGAATTCCCAAGCTCCTGGATCATTTCAGTTAGAAAGCTGAATATAAAAGGAAACCTTTTTCTTTTTGCAAGCGGGCATGAACAATCAAATGTGTTAATTAAACACGAAAAGTAGCATCAGTGGTAAATACCTCCTTGCACTTAACAGACTGTGGCAACCACCATTTCCATGATGAATTTGCTTTGTTCCAAAAGTAAAAGGCTTCTCCTACATAATTTGTGTCAGCTAGATGATCAAATTTATCATACATGGTGTATCACTAAAGAATAGAAATATATTTTGCAAACAACAGCAATATATGAAAAGAATAGACAGAAGAATAGGGCTCAACAAAATTCATGCTCTTCAGAGTTCAGACACTACTATACTTAATATTTACCTCTTGATCTGGACGAAAAGAATTTAATATATTTTCTTTTGAATCCTTGCCCTAAGAAACAAATGACTCAATACAATGCCAAGAGAAATGGAAAATAATCCAAAGAGCATCACATGTAATTCAAAATTATAGAGGGTAAACCTTTCTGCACATCCTGGATTGTTGAGGCAGTTTGAAATGAGATCCATTATTTGGCTGGCCTTCAGATGTCAGAGACAACTAACAACCAAGAAAATAGAATGATTGAGAATAGTGGAAGGTGTGTATCATAATGATGCAAAAACACAAAATCTGCCCATGGACCACTATAATTTATTCAAGAAAAAAAGGTAGCTAAATAAAAGAAAAAGTTCACCTTGCTAAATAGTTCAATAGGAAGGTTATGCTGAATCCCCTTTTCAGTGTGTGAATTAAATTCCTGTATGAATTGTAGCAATATGGTTAATAAAATTTTCCATCAGGAAAAATATAATAGGACAGTAAAACAGCTTTCTATCTGGAAAAAAATATAAAAGGATGATAAAACCTATGATAAAATTATGCCTCACCATTGGAACTGTAGTTTCCTTGTTGGTATTTAAAACACCAGCATGCTCTTTATTAGATAGTATCTGCATTCAAACATTTTGGAGTTAAATATAGCAAATCAATAAACAACAGGAGAATGAAAGATAAAACTAAGGCGTAAGCGTCTTTTTCATCTGTGCATGTATACCAATTTTTGCTTTTAGTCGATGGAAAATTATCGTTTGTTTGTGATCCTTGAATTGTGCAAAGAAGAAGAAACCCTAATGCCATGCCATCATCCAACTTAGATGTTATGTGGCTTCACTAATCTTTCATGTGGTGTATGATCATATGGACATTTGTCAGTCGTGCTAGCATTTTCTTAATGAATGTTGAGGGTAAGGACCAAACTAAAAGCAAAATCTGGTATATGTGCAATGATAAAAACGATATATGCACTCTACGGCATTTCACAAAGCCTTTTTGGTCATCTCCTTCATAGGTAGCCCCTTTTGAGCCACCAACAACCATGCACGGATGGATACCAATTGACAAGTATCCAAAAAGTTGGGGAACCCTCCCTTAAAAATAGCTCTAAAGAGGTAGAACCAAGTCACTTTAATACTCTATGGAACATCTCATACTACTCGATGTGGGGCTTGGACCACTATAATACCAAGTCTCCATCAGAATATTGTTCTAGAATATAACAATTTGACAATAATAGGTTTAAGACCGAATGTTAAACTAAAAGAATGAGATAATAATCAATGTTTCATTATAAAGACATTAAATTAATCAATTCAAGTTTTGTTACATTTGTCATTGAAGTCTAAGATTGTATAAACAAATTTAAATGGAGAAAACATGGTTAAAATAAGAAATTTAAAAGTACAACTCATCCATCATTTGAATTTTTTTATTCAAATGCATAGTTTTTCCACATTATCTTTGCCAAAATTTATAAATGATGACTCGTTACCTTCTTATTAAGAGGCTGAGCTTTAAAAATATGATTAAACCCCAATCCATCATACTTTGGGGCACCCATGGCAGGCCTACGGAAAGATAGAATTCTGTATTAGCACCATAGTTTTGTGAATTGTCAAAGTTACAATGAGCTTTCATGATGGCATTTGTTACCTTCTAGCATCCTTGATTCTATGTTCAACAGAATTATGCTGGTCCCAACCCTGCAACAAGAGAACTTGGTTTCTAAAAGGCCATTCATATCTATCATGTAACAGGAAAATAAACATAATATGCAAATACATCATAAAAAAGTAATAAATGTTTCTCCTATATAAACTTCAACTAGATATAAGAACATGAATGACATGCATGTGGTTAAAATTGTATCAACTAAATTGACCTTATCAGAATCATTGCAGTGATGTGAAGCTGAGGTAGCAGATGTGTGTTGTATGGCCCTCTCCGAAGTCTTCAAGTGAAATTCCTGAGAAGTTGACATAGAAAACATGAACTTCAATATTTTTAATGCCAGAAAAAATTGATTTCCTGATTAATTGCTATCTCGGTTCTTTTCCTTATTATGATAATGAAATTATGATATAGATGAGAGGATATGAAGAATAAAAAAAACTCCATTCTTACTCGAAATTCTGGCAAGCGTGGAGTGCTCCTTTTGGGAAGCGGCAAGGAAGGAGCATCGAGAATCTAGAATATGAACATAATTAGAGAAGATGATGGCCATTATGCATAAGTTAACCAGATTATAGAAATTATATCTACAACATGTACTAACCCTCCTATTTAATGGGCGAGCTTTGAACCTGGGGGCAGCCACTGTCATGTGCTCTGCTTCTCCAACAATTTTGGGTCTGTTGAGCACAAATATTTCTCATTGTCTAATTTCTATTATCTCAAGAGGAAAATTTATCATAAAAATTTCATGATACGCTACTCATCCAAAACCACAAACCTTATCCTTTGTGCTCTGTGTGCTGTTTTTAGGTCAGGCTCTCTGGGAATAGTAAGCTTCAGCTTGGAACAAACAGAGTTTTGCTCAACATTTACAGCCTGCAACAGGTGAATGTATAGAGTGGATCAGGCAAATCTCTTTCACACCTCTTAAAAAACAAGACCCTTAGAAGATAGGAATCAGTCTGGCTATTCCCATTTGAAGTTTAGGTACTCAATAGAGGATCCCTAAATAATTGAAAAATTTCCACTCAACAATAGTCCTGTATTAGGACAACAAAAATAATACATATTTTATTTCATACAAATAGAGTACTTGACAATTTTGCCAAGGCAGGATTTAAGAAATATGCATTAGGATTCATACCCGCGTAGGTTTCTTGTGCACAAAATTAGTTTGCTGCTTCGCATCAGTAACCTGTCATAGAGAAGATATAGTAAGAATTTCAAATCCCGCCCAAAATAAATACGATAAAATGTTATCTAAGCCCCATTAAACATGGGAAGCTAGAATATAATTCCACTCATGTATTTTGGTATGAGAACAACACAACCCATCTTGCCAATCCAATTGACCCAGACTATTCTGGTCAGGCTGACGAGAAATAACTTGTTCTAACTATTGGGTCTCATTCAATGAACCAATATTGACAAGGGATGACTTTGGGCCAACCAATATTGACAAGGGATGACTTTTGGGCCAACCTTCTACTACTAAAATCACACTTTTTTACAATGATATGGTGCCGTTTTTCCTCTTGGTAGTGTCCTAAAATGAAAGGAGATAAATAATCATTCTATTTATAGAGGCAAATTAATTGGGTCAATCACTACATGACCTTCATTGTTCCAGTTTTATATTGTTACTTTATTTTGTAGATACACTATCAATTTGTTATTTTCTTTAGCAATATACCGCCAATATACATATATAATATTCTATTTTAATGTAGGTATATTCATGTCATTTACTAAATACACTATCTTTCCTTTCAATTTCTTTCAACTTTCATTCATACCAAACAACTAAAAAATCATCTAGCTTTCCATTCATTTTCTATTCACTTTCATTCCTTTGAATCCTTTCACTATCTTTTCTCTTACTTCTTTCCTTCCACTTTCTTTTCTCATTCAAACCAACCATAGACATCTCCATCATCCATTATTTCCAGTCTAAGCTCTGGTTTAGGTCTAGAGAATTAGTCCAATAAAAAATTAGGGGCTTGTGAGGAATAAACAAACAAAACCCATTATAACGAATCCCACTACCACCTCTAGATGTTACACAGTGTTGGGTGTTATTTGGAACTTACAGGGAAATGCACAAAATTTTACTGCATTTCATAGTCAACTTTATGATCAATCTCTAATATATACCGCAAACTGACAAATATAAATGCAGTTTCTGCAAGTATTATAAATTCAGAGGAGGGAGAATATAAAAATTTACAGACCTTGCGCAAATGACCACCCTCTAGTTTCTGCCGTTTTGCAGCTTGGCTTTCTACTCCGGAGGACGTAGATAAATTCATTTCATTCTGAGTTAGTGGCTTCCGAAATCTGAGAATTGAAGAGTTGACGACATAACATTATGCAGGTTTTTAAAGCACCAGGAAAAAGGTAAAGGAACAAATGTAGTAATACTTACTAAAAACAAATGACTTCAAAAAGAATAAAGAATAAAATGCACACCCAAGTTACCAGGCACTTAAATTGATACACCCGGTTGAGAAAACAAAGACACTGTGGGAGAATGCATTATTAACATGGAACATTTCAAAAGGAATAGCAATTTACAGCGCACTCTGCTACCACATACACCCCACCCCATGGGCTGCAAAACAATCGTGTCTATTTAACTATGAAGAAAGGATATGCTGTTCTAATAATCACCTTGAACCAACATTTTTAGCTGGACCAATTTGCCTAGCCCGTTGAGTAGCTGTAGGTTTCATTAATGATGAACTCTTTGGCACATCAGGTTTAAAATTAGAATTCAAACTGTTACCAGTTGCTTTGCTGCCACGTGTATGTCCTAGAAAAGAGAGAAATAGATGTCATGAAAAAGGGAGAATATACACGTTGAGGTATAGGAAAAAGTATAGTGACGTGTGTGTGTGGAGAGAGAAAGCTAGAGAATAGCAAACACATAATGATAGAAATAACAAAAGTAGAGTCTAAAACACGGTTATGTGATAGATATAAAACCATTCTACTTTAACAGCTTAAGCTTTGGGGAAAACTAGTTTTTGACATAGTTATAAATTTGATCCTTGCCGCCAAACATAATTCATAACCAAATTACATTTCAACACAGCATAAAGTGGACTAATACATTCTTCCTATCTTAAACTTTTGGGAGAGTCAATCCACGGTGTCATGGAATTTTGGTTCATATAAAAATTACCATGGTACAAGAAACAAATGCAATATAAGAACCTTTAACTGTAAATTGAGATTAAAGAAAGGTATTGATGGTGCTAAAGTTGTAGTTGTGCAACGAACAAATTGATGGTTGGATTCACATAAGGATTGTAAGATGCTAACTTGCTAAGACACTAAACAAATCTACCGTCCTATTGTTAGAACAAAGACCATCGTGTCATACTTATTACGCAAAGGTAATTGCAGTGGCCTCATACCATTGTTGTATAAAATCCCAGCCATCAAGCAAGAGATTTTTTAACCAAATGCTTTCAAATCTAACAATTATAAAGTAGAAGGCACCATCAACAAGCCAAGAGTCATAGCCTTTCTAACTAAACCCTAATAGAATACTGAAAATGTTTCTAAAATCATCAAATGTCAAGACAAATGTATTATATTTAAGCCCATTACAGAACAAATTTCCCCAATTTACTTCCTCAGTGTTTTTGTTCATTTGGACCAATTACAACCAGTTATTCTTCCAGCTGAATTGGCATTTATACTGAGAACAAAATTACTGTTGCAGTTATTTACGAATGATGGTGAATAACTAAAACATTAGGCTAAGACTTATGCAGATCCAAAGCAGGTACATTTTATTAGCAAAAAGAACATGGGAACTGGGAACACCTCAAATCTCAATACACATTCCATATAATTAATCACGTGACTAAAGCACCAACATAGGGACCCTACCAGACCCCGGAAAAAAAAAAAAACTGATTTCCAATCTCCTAGTTCTTAAACACTAACAAAAACAAACAAAAGAAGGTGCATTACACAAACAATGATATAATAAGTCATGATATATACAAATATATCCAATTCAGTCCCTGAAATTGTTGGACTGTATCAATCTAGTCCCCACAAAATCAATTATCTAAAATGACCACTAAAATTCCAAGATACTAATCAAGCACATTCCCTAGGTGGGATTTGCAGGGACTATAATGACATTAAGTTTGTAACATTGGTAATACGTTTAATATTAAGTGAATAATGTCATAGATGCATTTGATAATAGATCAGGATACATTCCTACAATTTTAATCATTATTACAAAATATTGATAATGTGGAGTACTTAGTTGTTACATCCCTACAATTTCAAGGACCAAATTAGGTATTTCCTCTTTTATATAGCAACCCACGGGTCAATTGGAGTGTAAAAATCACGTTCAGACTCAAAAGCTGCAAATCTTAGCTTCTAGTTAGAACTTAGAATCAATTCTGGAGGCAAAATAAAGGCCCTGTTTGTTTGGGCTTTTTTTGAAAAAAAATCTATTTTTTTTAAAGCCGAAACAAACGCACCCAAATTGTATTTGAACAAGGAAATATGTCAAAATCAAATGAATTCTGGTTGTGGGACCAAAAATTAAAATGATAATGTGAGTCACATTGTTGGATAATAGAGTAAATTCAACAAAAAGAAAAAGATACCATGAACAATGTCGGAAATTTCCATCTCAGAAGGAACAGTAAGACCATGTTGTTTATCATCATCATTATCCGTACATTCAACATCGTCATGGTCAAATTCCTCTCTCACAGCTAACTTGGTCACAAAAGCTTAAACAGAACAAAAATAAAACATTTCAACAAATAATAATGGAAGAAAACGAAGAAGAAGAAGAAGAAGAAGAAGAAGACTAACGAGAAGGAGGGTAAGTAGGAGCATTTTGAAACCAAAGTTCAGCTTGAAGAGCTTCGGAAGAAGATTCAGGTTTAGTGAAATCAAAGAAACGTGCTGCGTCGAATTCGTATTCAAGATCAATTTCATGAGCTATGAAAACGTGTGGTATTTCAGTTTCTTCGTCTTCTTCCATCATCATCGTCACCGTCATCAATGATTCGTAACGAGTTAACTCACTCTTTTTTTTTATATATCTGATTCTAAATACTGTGTCAGTGAAGTGGGTGAAGCTATAAAGCGGTTTGTTTTGTGGAGCCCCGAATCTGACCCGAATAATTGAAATCAAAGACTATGACGAAAGAGACTTCTTCTGACTGCTCTGTTGTCCTCTCAGAGTGTGGTATTGACTACTAGTGTGAGGGAATGAGTTCATTTTTAAACACCGAATTTCAATTTCTTTATTTTATTTTATTTATATTATTATCAAGGATCTCGTTAACCAATGTCCTTAACACACTGGTTAAGAATTAAAAAATATAAGTAATTTATAAGATTTAATGTGTTGAAGGCATCATTTTCAAGATAAAATTTATTCTTTAAACTTCTTAACAAGTGGGGCACTTGTTAACATTTCACTATTATTAATTGCAAAAATATGAATATTCACATGCCTCGGTGTTCTTTATATTACGTATTGCGTGTAAATTATAAACAGTATTTATATTAAATTTTGATTTTGATTAAAATTATAAGTATGAATATTTGTAACTTTTAAATTGTAACAAACTCAATAAATCATATTTATATTTTTCACTGACATCAATAATATAAGAAATACAATATAAATTTTTATTATTTTTAATAACTCCAACGATATAATATTATTATATGAATATTTGTTCACCCTAAAATCTCGTATTCTCTTTAAGTTGTTAATTTAATACATCTATTTGAAATTTTGTAAATGTTAAATAGGTCCTTAAAAGGGTATAGTGTATTAAATTAACAACTTAAAAGATTTATTTGATATTTAAAAAATTTAAAGGACTAATCTGATATATTTGTCAAACTTAAAGAACCAAAAAATATATTTGGCATATATAGCACGTATAGGTAGACACACCAAAGTAAATCCACAATTTAAATGTTTGGGTTAGATTAATCATCGAGTTTGCAGTAGATTGTTTAGTTATTTTTTATCAAAGTTGTGCTATCTCTCAACGACTTTAGAAATTAAACACGTGTTTTTTTAAGTGAGTGATATTTCCAACTCTCTCAATATTTGTTTTATTGTTCATTTTGTTATAAAATACTCTCTCTATTGTTAATTATAAGTAAATTTGACTTTGTAGGTTCATTCAATTAATGATGTATGTGGTTCATATTGTGGATCACATACATCATTAACTAAATGAACCTAAAAGGTTAAATTTGCTTATAATTAGTAACGGATGAAGTAGGTGGTTAGTTTTACCATGTACATTATTCACATGATATATTTTCATCATATTTCTCTACTAATATAGAAAAAACACGTAACAGTAACATATAAAATGTCGTTAGATTTGTCTTGATAAATATTTTTTAAATATAAATTTTTTATAATTTTTGTTTATTTGTAATTAAATATATTAAAGATCAAATGACATTTTTTTTTGTCTAGTAGCCTAGTGGCTAAAACTCACACAGGGTTCGAACCTTAACCCCTGCATAAATTATGTAATGTTCTTGCCAACTGAGTTAAGCTCACAATAACGAATGACAGAGAATATTATCGATGTTTGCCTATAGTGTTTATTTTTTAATGGGAGTGTTTTTTGTGTGTTGTGAAGGGGAAGGTGACTATTCTTGGAATTGAGAAGAAGAGAACAAAACGGAGAGCGCAAGAGGTTTTATATTATTTATTATTTTTTGTTTTATATTGCGCCGGTTTCTCTGATTTGTAATGAACCAACACAAAGTCACAAACACGATGTTTATGTTTACATAAACGAACAAGGAGCCAAAATTTGAAAATGTTATAGGGAGTTTTTATGGGACCGATTTATGGTAACCAGTTTTTTTTTTTTTAGGAAATGGTAACCAGTGCTTGAAATTTGAATCAAAATAGAGTATAGGTATGGGTCACGTTTTAGTACTTTATTTGTTTTGAATACCCGTGCCCGTGTGGGAGGAATGGAAGGTGAGGAATTCCGTTTGTTTTGTCTTTGGAGAATGATGTATCACTGCTCTGGTGGGGCCATGGGGTAACCATTGTTTTTTTTTGTTACATGGGGAAACCATTGTTTTACTGATACAGGTTAATTAATTAAGTGTCTCTATAAATAAATATTTAAAATTTTGTTTTTAATTTCTATAAAAAATTTCATCAACATTTTTAGTTCTTATAAAAAAATTTCATCAACATTTTTAATCTTTGTAAAAAAAAATCAGCAACATTGTTTGTCTCTAAAATGCTTAAGAAAAATGGTACAAGAATTAAAAAATATGATTTTATTTTGTAGGGACTAAAAACAAAACTGTGAATATTAATAAGGACTAAAAACTTAATTAACCCAAAAATGTATTATTTATTTTTTAAAAATATATTAACAATAACATTGCGATCTTTTTGGCACAACACGTACCAAAAAACACCATTAAAGTTTATAATAAGTCAATCACAAAAAGAAACTAAAAAAGACACTTATTTGCTGCTCAAACAAGTAAAAGGGGTTGAATGCCAACAATGATAGCCAAAGACAAAATTCACATTCTTTGCCTTCAACCACCAATAAGAATAATGTTTTACTTTCTCCGGTAGTTATGGAACAGAACTCTTTGAATTATTGAAGATTCTATTGTTTCGTTCTTTCCATAGCACGCAAACACAAAAGTCATATGAGCTGTAAAAATGAGTGTCGCGTATTCAAACCACATGTTGCATAAACAAATTGAATAAAGTGATATAAAAGAGACTATGGATCCGCTGCCGAAAACTCAATTCACGACCGAACTAAGGGCCAAAGAGAGTTGAATGATCTGCAACACCTCCGCACGCAGTCACGCAATATTGAGCATTTGAAGGGATAATGTTGCGAGCCACCAAGTTAGATTTTGAATGTAATCTATCGCGAAGTAGTCGCCATGCAAAAATAGAGACCTTCAAAGAAACTTGTTTGTGCCAAATTAGAGTTGTCGATGTGTCCAAAGATATCGAATATTAAGAAGTTAATAACTTACAAACTCTGCGAACTAAATAACCCCGAACAAGGTCGGGCTGCCATTCCCACTGATCTGATAAATGAGTCTACAAAACAATGTCACGAAGTAACGTCATACACTCCACTAAAAACTCTTCCTCCCACGTCCACAACCTTCTACGCCACTTCCACGCCTCACACCCCAACCCAAAAAAAGCATAGTAGCTATCGTACTCAACTTATTCTCAACCAAGTCAAATAAACGTCTAAACCGCACACACAAAGATGTCCTTCTAACCAAGGGTCATACCAAAAATATATTATTACTATTATTTTTAGAGGAAAAAATACATTATTATTAGTCTATAGTTTTATAATTTAACTTATGAAATTCAAAGTGAGATATTAACTAACTACTTCTATTGATTTGTTCATTATAAAGAGATAAATATATGAAGTAAAATATTAATAAACAACATGTTACTCTTAATAAGAAAATTTTGCTTTTTATAAATAAGTTCCTTAACCATAACAAAATTTTACTCTAAATAAGAAAATTTTGCTTTTTTTTAATCAAAGTTAATAATAAAACAAGTTTAAGTTAAATTATAGTATTGTAGATATGCTCTTTGACGTACTCACTTCATGTTTTATCGTTTTGCTGAAAAGTGAATTGTTTTTAATAATAATTACATACTATAAGTGTAGAAGTTATTTACACTATTGACTATTGATGCATTATTATTAAATTAAACTCAGCAATAAACCAGAGTCTTTGTATGGGACAGTGCGTGTGTCTCACTTGGTAAAGGTGCAAGCTTATGGAGGATGATCACGGCTCCATTTTCGCAATATAAACCCATGAACATGAGTAAAGACTTTTAAGTTGCGATTCAACACTGATATTATTCTTTTAGTCGGTCTAAATGTTCATAATTTATCGTGATACTGTGGAGTGTGAATGAGGTGCCAAATGTCTTATTAAAGTAGTTTCTACATTACATAGATCCATAAGTCATAGATACTTAAATTGTATCTAAGTAGATTCAATTTTTTTCAATCTATGTACTCTTATTAATAGGATTAAAAATTTAGAAAGGCTTCTTTGAAAGTGGTAATGAAATTTTGATCTAAGGCTTTGAAAGTTATACGGTTCATTTGTCTCTTTCTAGAATTGAGTTATCTTTTTACTTTCTAAATTTTTCGGGTTAACTTGTTATGTATTTTATAGTATAAATAAATTTCTATTTTATAACACCATAAAGTTTTTCATTTTATAGAGATGTCAGCTAGTACATCAATTGAATCTTTCGGAGGTTCACCACCAAATAATGGAGAAGAGTGTTTAAGTTTGTTAAATCTTATCATTAATTTAGATGTGAATACAAACGAAGAACCACTAATAAATGAAGCAACATCAACAAATGAAGTTGGGAATGAAGAGAATATCGAGAACAATGACGTTGTCATTCAAAAGGCTAAGAGAAAGAAAACTTCTCATGTTTGGGATCACTGCAATTTTAATTATTGAATTTTTGTCTGGTTTCTTTTTACCCTTATTGCGTGTATATATTTTTAATTCGCAATTAGTAATTTTTAATTTGCATTGAACTTTGTATAATTTGTGTCTATCCTTTGTATACATGCGGTAACTTTTATTTTAATTCAGAATTATTAATTTTAAAAAATATATAAAAAGTCAAAGATCGGTAAATTTTGTTTTTTTTTATACAAAAAAACTGGACTTTATGTGAGTTGAAAAAACGAACTGAATCTAACGAGTCAAACCGAACTGTTCGTGAACTTTAAACGAGTCGAACTCGAGCTGAAAAAATAGTTCATGTCGAACTCGAGCTGAAAAGATAAAGGACAAAAATGGGAAAAAATAAGATAAATGACTAAAACGTTACCTAAAATAAAGTTAAGGGACTATTTATGTAATTTTGCCTATTTTCTTTAACACACCACGCCAAAATATTATTTTTTTAAAATAACTTTTCATTGTTTTTTCAAGAAATGATATTTTAATATTTTTTACATAGAAATAATATTTTAATGTTAAAAATACATCTAAACAATTCTCATTGGAGATGCTTTTAAATAAGTTGTCGTTATTTTTTTTTTTTACAAAAAACTAATTGTGATTGATTTGAATTCGATTTTTTTATTAGTTTTATTGTGTGTATAAATCGAGTATCATATGTATGCAATTGTAGAGATTGATCATTCAAATCATGTAAGATTATAATGAATGATAAACTCCTTTTTTACGAAATTAAGCTAAAAGAGATCTTTTTTCATTAGTTATTTTTTATTCAACATCATCATCAATTTTTTATATTTTTTTTTTTAAGCAAAGGAGAGGCTGCAGGATGCCTGCAAACCCCTAAACTTTCATTGAAAACAAAAAGAACAAGTACAAGGAAGGGGGACTAAGCCAAAACCCTCGGAAAGATACAAACCTAAAGCTTGGCATACCAAGCTTATCCTTAGAATACCGACTAGCAAGCAAACTAGGAACAAATTCCCCCAAAAACAAACCCTGTGTGGACAATCCTATGTTTGCAAGGGAATCAGCACATTGATTTCCCTCCCTATATATATGAGTAACCATGAAATTCATACTAATCAATAGGTTGTTGCAGTTGTCATCAATTTTTTATATTTTAAATTAAGTTACAACATGTTAATATATTAGCAAGTTTGGTGTTCTATAAAGGTGAGGGCGTGTGAAAAATTGCAATGTATATGGTTCCGTTCCGTCCCTGTTTCCTAATATAAATTTTGAGAACTACATCCCCTCTCCACTCTCTAGTTATCCTCTTCTTAGCATGAATAGCTATTATGGCATTGTTTTGAATTGATCTTCTTTCAAAGAAAGCCGATTGTTCCTCCGATATACATTTATCCAAGTAAACATTCAACATATTAGCTGACAACTTTGAAATCATCTTATATAAAATATTCCAAAGGAAAATACGTCTTAGGTCCTTCATTGAGGTGGGATTGTCACATTTAGGAATGAGGCAAATGTTAGTTTCATTTTTTTTTTGGTCGGAATGTTAGTTTCATTTTGTATCAAATATTGTTCTCAAAATAACATCACTTTGTATCAAATGTATCAATTTAAATTTTTTTTTGAAGAAAGTATCAATTTAAAATTAAATGTGAATTTAAAATTTAGCTGCTCTAATACTGATTCCATGACTAGTCTAATCTATTTATTTTTATGGGGGAAAATGGGGATAAGCCCCAGAAAAGTGATGGGAAATAACTAAGAACTCCTAGAAAAGATAATGGCATTCCCATCCGCCAACCGACGAATGTGTTAAAATATATGATTAGCCGGTAAGAAGCATAGATGTCTAGAACTGCACTCATCAAGAACTAAACTGGATCCCCTTACTACCTACACATCAGATTCAATCTCAGTGTCTCAAAAGCCACGACCAAAGACTAAACTAGTCCCCTTACTCACAACCTAAAATTCAAATGTTTTTGTTGTGATGGCAAGCAACTATTAATCTTATTGCAGCCAAACTCAAGAGGATACCATTGGATAGTCGTGGACTAATCAGCATTAGATACCAAATATCTACTTGATATGATTTGATTAGATGCATGTGTAAAAACAATATGACGGCATGAGTTTTTAGCTAATTTAGTTTTTAAAAACACATTGATCTTATCTATTTGAAAATTATATATGAATTGACTTGAACATTTTATAATGCTCTAAACACTGATGCAACATGTAGGGTTTTGTGGATTTGTGAGCTATAGGAGGTTGATTAAAGGCATTGCAGATGAAGCCTTGGTTGGTGAATTTGCGGAAAAAAATTGTCCCATTGTGGTGCTTACATTGTGGTGTTTTGGGGCGTGTTGAAAGAGTTAATGGTTACGGAGTGGGGTTTTTTGGCACTAGAATTATATGTGGGTTCAAAGGTAGTCGTGCAAAACATTAATCGCGTGTCTATGGCATTGTTACTGGGTTGAGGTAGATTCAAAAAATTGTACACTTCTTCAAATGAACTAGGATGTAGAGATTTATCATGCTTCTTGTGAAACGGATAGGGTACAAATGCTTTAACTACTATGAGATGTGAAGGTGATTTTTCTTTGATGTCTTATGAAAGAATTCTTGTTCAGATAAATCTCCTTTTATTATCTTATTGTAATAGAGTTTTGACTCCTCATTTGATTTCAGTGTAGTTTTCTTTTCTTTGAGCATTTCGATGTAGTTTTCTTTTCTTTGAGCTTCAATCCTCTCATTTCCAAAAACAAAACAACAAATACATAAACTTTGTCAACCGATGTCACCTAATCGTACCTATATGGACCCGGATCCTCTGCTCCCGGATCCTCTGCTTCCGCATGACGGTGCTGCGCGATCTGGACCATTAATTTCAGTTAAATATAGCAGTCAACAACACAAATTAATTAATGGATGGTTCATATCAAAGAGCAGGATAAAAGGTATGAGAGAAAGGCAGGAGAGGATATGCTTTCGTACCTATATCAAATGATAAGATGTCTCTTTTGGCTAACTAAAAAATAGAAATTTTTTTGAGTACTTGATGAGTTTGTAGGTCTCAAATAAGCATCTCATATTTGCAGATCCCACACATCTCTAATAATAAAAAAAATAAAATGATATAAAAGTTAATTGATAGATAATTAGTGGGACTATTTGAAAAATTTATGAGGTGTTAGATTGAAAAGATTGAGTGTTTTATTAGATACTATTATTAAAAAATTATAAATAAGTATGTACACACGTGAGGCCTGTTCAATTATTCAAAAATAGATTTCTCTATTATAGATGTTCTTAAGATATGTTATTATGACCCCTAAGAATAATGTTTACCTTCCTGTTCCTTAAGTCACTATATTTGTGTCATAGTTGAATGTTATGTTACATGCGAGGAGCATTTATGTATGTCTGCCCATGATGTGAACTCAGATAGTAGTACTATTGAAGAAATGAAACTGCTGGTCATAAATTAACCTCGCATTCCAAATCGACAAAGACTTGAACAGTACGGACAAAACATTATTCCAGTAACACTGTTGGCAATTCAACAAATAGTGAAGCATCTGATTTACATAATCGAATCCTGCCGACTTCAAATCAAATCCTATAAATAAATTCATGTACAGTGATATTGAAGCACTAAAAAGTAAAACCATATTGTAAACGATTTTTGTTGTCAAGTTAGATGGTTCCTTTGATATCCTTTGTCAACCCTTCCCACCAATGTTATAATACATTTGTCGGTCAACCCTTTCCATGGATGAAGTTACTAGATAAGTAAAACCTCTCCTAGCAGTGCAATGAGCACCATTTGCTACTTGCCAGTATGATATATAGTAGTATGTTATAGCTGCTTCATACTGGAAACAATCAAAGCCCAGACTAAAACCACTGGACTATTGCAGCAGCAACATCTTGTCCTCCTCCTGCAACTCCTTCAGCCGTCTCTTGGCATAAACTGTGATAATGACGGTTGTAACCACAGTTAAACAGAAGCCTAAAGCATTGAGAATGATCTGCTGGGCGGATAGGGATTGTCTTTCAGTTGAAGCATCGGCCAATGTCTTCATCAAAATTCCCCTACAGTAAATAGTTGATAAGTTCAATAAGATCCAGATATTTTGCATCATTAGTTTCTCTATCTTTATAGCCAAACTAACATTGGAAATGGGTAACTGGAAATAATAGGGGATTACCATAGCAACATAAAATACATGCGAAATGCAAGGAATTAATGGTGAAGTCATAAATATTATTAGATAAAATGCTTTTGCCAGAAATAGATTATAAACCATACAAGGTAAATTCTTAAAACAGATCTTGACCGTGAATTAAAGAAGAAAAAAGGTCTAAACATTAAATTGGCATCGACAGCATTAATTAAAGATGCCTTTCAAAGCAAAAATTCATCCTATTTCAAGGTGAGGGCATGCTAAAAGCATTGGTGAAGGGCTGCAACGACGCTTACAGATGGGCTACCACCAATGCAATGCAAAACCACCAGCATTAATCAACCACAGAACTTTTTATCGCCCCAATTTGATCCTATTAGTCAACAAACTCTCATCTGCTGAAATTAAGCATTTGGCTCTTAAAAATAAAACAAGTATGATGTGCTTACTTTTTTTTTTCTTCCTATAACCCTTCCAAAATAAGAAGACAACAAAAACATCAACACATTCACAGTATTGATGTTATTGCAGTAATAATTTTTTTCCCTTTATTGGGTCAAGGGAATCATCAAAGCTATAGAATATATTACAGAATGTCGACAAACGATATTAGAAAATGGTAACAGCCACAAAGGACAAAAAAAGGGGCAGCCCGGTGCACAAAGATCCCGCACACACAGGGTCCAGGAAGGGGTCCCACTATTTGGTGTATTGTACGCAGCCTTACCCAGTTTTTACACAAGAGGTTGTTACCAGGACTTGAACCCGTGACCGAAACATGACAACAATTTTACCGTTGCGCCAATGGAACAGACAAAAAGGATATGTATTAATATTTTTGCTTGTGGAACTAGGTGAGAAGTGAATTTTTCGCATGTGAGCTGCTCACCTATGGAAACTTCACTTCCCACCCGTGAGCATTCAGGCCCTTTTGTTATTAGTGCCATTATTATGATAGACAACTTTGACCAGTATATGATTTATTCAAGAAGCCACACATGCCATGCACCGAAATAGAGCAATTTCTTACATGTACATAAATTCTTAGAACAGTTTGTAATGGGATAATATTCCTAATTAAGATCTAAATTAGAATACAGACAAGTGTTAACCAAACAGCCAACTGCTCCGAGAAAAAAACTATAATTAACTTCTTAGACAAATTGATATTCCTCCAACCCTTTATATTTCCTATGTTCAAATTCGAGGAGGAATGGAGGATCAAAACGAGAGGACATGAATGAAGATGCTCAGTTGTCCACACATAAAACCTGCCCTTGTTTCAAGTACAAATTGAAAAATCGATGAACTTTGATGAACACAAACAAAACCTTGAACAGGATTGGAAGCATGCATAAGGAAATTATATTATAAATACAGCTAAAAGCAAAAAGCAGAAGACAAAAGCAATCTCCCACCTCAGAGTATTGAAATAATTATGAAGGAATAGTTTACGTTCATCGACATATTAAAGATTCATCAAATCACCAAAACATTTCTAGATCTAGTGTGTGATCAATAATGATGAAAACGACATATTGCAAAAGAGTGTAATGTGAAACTAGATCTAGGCATGATCAATAATGATGAAAACAACATATTGCAAAAGAGTGTAATGTGAAACTAGATGTAGGCATGATCAATAATGATGAAAACAACATATTGCAAACGAGTGAAATGTGAAAACATGGTAAACCAAGATGAAGAGTCTGCAGGACTCTCAATTACATCAGCTATTTAAAATCTAAAACCATAAAAGAAATCTAACTGAATCAACTTTTACCATATATGAAGGTACAAAGTATGCAATTTATTTTCTTGAAACTAAACGAGCGAAACGTGAAAACATGGTAAGCCAAGACGAAGAGTCTGCAGGACTCTCAACTATATCAGCTATTTAAAATCTAAAACCATAAAAGAAATCTAACTGAAGCAAGTTTTTACATATATGAAAGCATAAAGTATGCAATTGTATTTTCTTGAAATCTAAATGAGGGAAACGTGAAAACATGGTAAACCAAGATGAAGAGTCTGCATGACTCTCAACTACACCGGCTATTTCAAATCTAAAACCATAAAAGAAATCTAACTGAAGCAACTTTTACCATATATGAAGGCATCATAAAGTAAGCAATTACATTTTCTTGAAATCTAAATAAGGGAAACGTGAAAACATGGTAAACCAAGATGAAGAGTCTGCAAGACTCTCAATTACATCAGCTATTTAAAATCTAAAACCATAAAAGAAATCTAACTGAAGCAACTTGTACCATATATGAAGGCATAAAGTAAGCAATTGCATTTTCTTGAAATAGCCATATTCTGCTAAACATACTAAAGCCAATTACATAACCTATATTCACAGTATGGTATGGACATCAAAAGTAAGCAAAAGGTGGTTGATGCAGCCTTAGGCATACATGAGAACTTTCAAACGCAAAATTAGATATTCAAGAAATAATCCACATAAAACGATATGAATTCATTGCATAACAAAAAATGATACGAGGGTGAGTGAGAGAGAGAGAGCATACGTATAGATTGCAACAAATATTTCTGGCACCATTCCAACCAAGGATCCAATTATGTAAGGCCCGTACTTAACATTTGTTGCCACAGCACAATAATTGAAGATCATATAAGGGAACGGAGAAATCCTGATTAAGGCAACAGCTCTAAACTGATGAAACCAGTTTCCTGCACCAGCAGATTTTAGAATAGAAGCCTTCTTTGGATACTTCTCTAACCATCCCTGCATAGATTCATGAAACATCATATCCAAATTAGTACACGTGAATCAACACCGGCATACAAAATCTCAATGGCACAGCACTTACTTCAATTTTATGATGGAAGATTGAGCCAATGATAAAAGGGAGTGACACACCAATAGCTGCTGCAGTTATTATTAGCAAGAACCCAAATCCATAACCAAGTGTCACTCCAGCCACCCACATAGAGGGTGTAGATGGCAAAAGTATAGTTGGGAAAATTGCTACTGAAGCAAACAACAAAATAGTAAGCACTGGAGGACTGAAAGTCTCTGTCTCCCAATTTATTATTGGAATCACCTCCTGAAAAATTAAAATTATGCAACTCATTAGATATTCATTGACTCAAAATTACTATAAGCAATACATTAAATTAATTGAGAGCAAATAATTGCTTTCCCTGCAAGCAAAATTTTCAATTTTTCAATGCAAGTTACAAAGGACATGATTCTGCAACAATAAGAGTGAACATTTCAACAATCCAAAAACATCAATTTATATGTATATGCAAAAAAAGTGCATAGTCTTCATTCTAGAAAAACAGAACTTTTCAACAGAAAAAAAACCCTAAATTCCACAAAACAGTCCAAATATGAAAACAAACACTTGAGAAGAAAAAAGCAGAAACCTTGTCAATGAGATAGGGTCCAACCCATTTGAGAACAACAACAGCCAAAAACCCTAAACTCAGAAACAACAAAACCATCTTCATCCAATACCACACGACGGATCGTCTCGACGGCAGAGCACACTCCTCCACCTTCTCCACCACAGTTAACGGTAAACACTCATCGGAGCCAGGCATCAATTTGATATAATCCCCTTTGTTATCATCATCAGCTGCAATTGAGATAGTTACGTCCGAAACAACCTCCTTTTTCCATCCACCGCCACAGTCACCGGTGTTATCCTTCATCGGAAAATGCACAAAAATTCAAAACCCTAAAAGTGAAAGAAAAAAAAAAGATTTTTTATTATGAATGGTTGATCATGTTTGGTTTAGATGAATCGGTTTCAATAACACCATCACCGCCACGTGAAATGTGAGAAGAGATTAATGAATAATGGTGGTGATGATGATGATGATGATGAGAGAAACGCGTTTGGTGTGATTCGAGAATTGGGAGAAGGTGCAATTTGCAAGAAGCGCTTTTTTTCGGTTTCGATTTTCAGTTTATTTGTTTAAAGCGACGTCGTTTTGTGATGGGTGTGGCAAAGCAACGGCATGGATTGCTTTGAAGTGAGGATATCACTCGCCGTCACCGTTACTGTTACGTGGATGTCACTTATTATTTATTAGCATTTTTTTATAATGTCTTTTGTTTTGTATAATTTCTTTTTATGTTTAACTTATACTAGAAATTTTTTATTATTTGATTATGACTTTTTTATAACATATGATTATGATTACGATTTATAATCACTAATTGCTCATTAGAAAACAATCACAATGATTAGCAAGCATGTGGTTGGTATATCTCTTGTGTATAAACGAATACTTGGTTGGGAAAGGAGAATTTATGTATAACTTCAAGAGCAATTAGTTGTTCTTGAACAAATGATCAACCAGTGAGGATAAAAACATAATTTATAATATGCTTATAAAAAGCATTTTAAACTTTTATAAGATAGTATAATAGGATAAAAGAATATTAAAAATTAAATGTATTTAGTCTAAAATTTGAGCTAAACACAAATGAGAGTTTTCATTATAAATGTACTTCCACCATGGAGGAATACTTACTTCGTCACAAACACAAACAAAAAGTGGTTAGGCACACATATAAATTGATAAAATTAAAAGAAAAAATAATTGAATGATGTGACTACATTTTGTTCTCATTTACTTTTCTTCATTTTTGTGAGTGTGCCCAAATACTTTTCATTTGTATTTAGACATGGCAATGGGGCGGAGTGCGGACAGGTTTTACCTTCCTCGTCTCCATACCCGATTCTTATATACTTACCCGTTACCCTACCCATACCTAATGGGGATGAGAAATTGAATCTCATCCCCGTCTCTGACGGGTTTGGGTATCCCCGTCCCCGCATTGAATAATTCTTATATTAAAAAATAGAAGTTTTTTTGCATCTCCAAGAGCAATGTTGTAATACATTATCTAACAATATGCTCACTTTAACATTTATTAGACATAATGATTTAGTTGATTCTTTAAATATCAATGGTAGTTTATATTAACATGACAATTATTAAACAAAATAACATGACATATCAACATAAAATAATTTTTCACATTTGGGATGAGTTTGGGCAGTAGCGGAGCCAGAAATTTTAGATTATGGGGGCAATATTTGCATACTTTAATACTAAAATTAATATTTTACCAACAAAAATAACTACATGCATGACATTTGAGATTTGTTAAACTGAAAGTAAAATAAACACCTTACCATAATATACAAATGAAAGAGAAATAATAATACAATACTTTTACAAAATTACTCTTATCGAGTATTGATGTATTAAAATTTTCATAAGAAATACAAAGTGGATGTTATTGACTTGAGAATAATGCAAGTATTAGTGTACAATCATAAAAAGTATTCCTTCAGTCCTAAAATGACCAGACTTGTTTGATATATATAATATTCACATAATATACTTTGACTTTATTTTCTTACTAATAAGTAAAAACAAATATTTGTATATAAGATGTTAGATTTGTCTCAATGAGTATTTTCAAAATATTAACTTCTTCTATAATTTTGGCTAATAGATAATTATAATTAGTAAAGATCCAAAACGTGTATTGACTAACATATCTGGAACATTCAACTTGATCAGTCATTTTAGGACAGACGAAGTAATTAAGATTGTATTGAAAACGTCATTCAATTTAAAATAAAATTACATTACAATTATAAAATAGAAGAAATATTTATTATGATTAATTGATCAATTTATCAATAAAGGAGATATTAAGTAATTGGAATAGATTCCTCTTGGACTAGTTTTGATATGATGGGTATTTTTTTAATACTCAAATAATGGTGGCAATTAATTGACATAACACATTAACCATTATATACTAAAATGAAAATTTTGGAAATTTTGTGAAGGCACATGCCCACACAATGCTTGCAGTAGCTCCGCCCCTGAGTTTAGGTATGGGATCAAGGTGGGTATCTATATACCTGATATCCGTCCCATATCCGTGTTTTGAAATTAGGAAAATCCATACACATATCCAAACCCAGTCAAAACGAAGAAAACTCGTCAAATTAGATTTGATTTAGACGGGTAACCACGAGTATGAGTCTTGTTGCCATGTCTATTTGTATTCGTGTCAATGTTAGACTTTCTCACAACTATGTTGCTAAAACGGAATGAATTTGCTTATCCATACTTTACATACATAACGACTAATTAGTGGTATGATTTTTTTTTAGACTAATTAGTGGGATGAATTGTTTTTAATTTCACTCGGTCATGCTAATTAATTAAGCTGCTAAACATCTGGCTGTGTTGGCTTGTCGTATTTTTAATTCCATTTTCGTGAGTGTAGTATTGAAATATTTGATTATTGAGGTTGATATGCTAGCTCGTGATAAAGTATTCATTCACCAAAAAATAAAAAAAGCTTATGATAAAGTTGGATAGGATAGAACAAAATCGCCGACATCAGGTTTCAGGAACCAACGACATCTCAGCAATGTTTGAGGTGTATCCAATACGAATTGGTCACGTCATGAGGTGGCACCGACTGGGTGCATGGTGGGGTAAGCAACTGAGAGAATTTATTTACATTTTTTAACGGCCAACTAAGAGAAACTTGAACGGCACAATTCACAGATCAAATTAATTTGGAGTCTTTGCACACACCCTTTAGATGAAAATTAAATGATGTGCCTTAATTACTGTTTCATAAACTTTTTTACGTTTGTCTGTCTAAATAAATTTGATTTGAAATTGTGTTTAATTAAAAATTGCTTGGCAAACTACTCCCTCCCTCTGTTATTTTAGATACCTATTTTAAAATGCAATGATTATAAGAAATATTTTCTACTAAAATAACATGTATAGTATTCCTTTCGTATCAAATTACTCTTTTCGTCTCATATTATAAACCTCCTTGAAAAAAAATGCAGATATTAAAAAAAGTTGATAGTGTAACTAGTGTGTCCATTTTGTGTATGAATGTGTTCGATATATTTAAGGAACTTTGGGATTTTTTTTGCATAAATAAATCTCGAAATCGTGTTAGTGTACTTGTATATGAATCTTTTGTAGGAGATTCAACCACATCTTCCCATGATCTCATGATGTTGTTAACTACATGTCTATGTCGCTTGCCTTCACATCCTTCACTTATTTCCCATCAACTTTTACATTTTTCGGCTTCCGTTTGACTTTGCAGCCCGTGATACGTTTAGCTCTTACATTTTTCCTAATATGAAAATAACAGAGTACAACGTTAGTTTTAGGGAGAACTTTGACAATAGCTTTCATTGGAGCGTTGTTCATGCTAGTGATAATCACCTTAAACATATTGAATTTTGAGGACAAGAGATCAACCAACATCTCAAGAACCCAAGTAATCCTCTTTTTCAAAGGCAATGAAAACAAAAGCAGCAGAATATGTCATGTTGGTAGAGGTAACACCAACAATCTCAAATAATGACATTCTGTACATATTAGTTTTGTAAGTGGAATCAATGACCAAAACGTCCTTGGTGGTTTGTATACATCATTTCTTTCACAATACAACATCAACATTTAATTTTTTTTATACTTTATTTATCTATAGATATAGTAAATTTTGACCTTGCCGCTTGTCGACGAACCCAACCAAGCAAATCATCTCACTCTCATCATCTATCATCTGTTAATAAAAAAACGAGGCAATCACAAAGCTTATAAACACCGGTAGGTTTTGCTTCAAAGGAAGCTTGGATGAGAATTTTGACATCAGCTGAACCTTCAACGGTAGGTTTGACATCAACAAAAGCTTTAACGAAAGCTTCAATGATGATCAGTTTTGGCTCAACACTATCATCATCATATCTATTGAATAAAAAATAACAAGAAAAAAAAATTAAATAACATACGCAACAAGCTTACGAAAGAAAAAATGACGTCAAAATTCAAAATATGGGCACCAACGTGAGTTAAGTCACGTTGGTCTTCAACGTGAGTTAACTCAAGTTGAGTACTAAACGTGACTTAACTCACGCCACACTATGCCTCCCAAAATGACGAAGACAACTCAAAAACCAACAAAATCCAAAGAGGTTAGATGATGCATTACTTGTTTTCAGACGTTTGATGAGCGTAGAAACTTGCTTCATAACATTTTTTTTAATGATTTGACCTCAAGCTTTTGCTCCAAAAAATCGCACTTTTGGGTGCTTTAGAGTTGAAGAGGGAAAGAAGTGTGGAGTTGTTGGGTTTGTCATAAAATAATAATGCATCGCAATGTGAATTAAGTCAAATTGGTACCACATGAGTTAAGTCATGTCGGTTTTATCGAATGTGAGTTAACTCACGTCAGGGATATTTTTATAGTCTGGGGTGGGAATGGGCAAAATCATATGGGGAAAAAAGCAGTTTTCTTGTTTATTTAAGACCAAAAAATGAAAAGCCCAAACTCAAAGCCCATCAACCATGACCCAACAGATTGGAGGAGAGATTGTTTAATGAAAATTCAAGGGTAGAATGGGTATAATCAAAATAACAAAACATCTCTAACTTGCCACAATTTTCTCTCACAAACACATTACACATTCGCGCATAGGAGGGAATTCTAGGGTTTCATTTCTACATCTCCATACTTTCATTTTCAATCAGGTACGTTCTCTCATTTAATGCGAATTCACGTTGGTTTTGGATCTATGGTCTCAGAAAAAAAATAGTTTTTGCGAATATTATTGGTGTTCTCTGTATACGCGATTATGCTGTGATTTTATCGTTAGTACTGCGATTGATTGTTTGAAATCCTCGATTTTTGGTGTTTTTATATTAGAATTATGAAATTAATCCCTTTGTTGATTGCGAATTTTGTAAAATGGTATAAATTATCTAGTTTTCCTATGGATCGGAATGATTTGGAATATGATATAGCTGAAAGCTTGCAAATTTTTGGATTTTCTGTGATGATCATGATTTTGATCGAATTGGGTGGGAATGTTTGAGATAATCTTACATGATTTATGTTTTTATTTGATATTATATATACTTTTTGACCAAATACAACTTTATAAATGAATATCTGTATGTTAGTAATCCACATATTAAATTTTGAGGCAAAATGAAGTTCATTTGGTTTGGTAGAAAAATCTTTACTTTTATCAGTAGCTTGCCGTAATAGTCAAATTTTGAACTTTTTGTGAATGCTTTTGTTTTGAATATATTTGAGGACTGGAGAAGTTATCTCTATGTTTTCGATAAATTTCTAGACACTTAACATGTTATGGGAATGTCCAGTTTTAGTTACGGGAATATCCGGTTAGTGGCATTTTTATTGAATGGAAAGTGTATGTCTGATTGGTTATCCTCTTTGTACAATTATATCACGGCCCTCCCCTAATTTGCTACTTTTCCAACCTTGTTAATAGATAGAAGCTATTGTGGGCTATCATATAGGGCAGCGGAATTCGGACAAACCGCTGTTGTTCCGCAATACACTATCTAGTTCAAAATATTGTCAAATAGTGGCTTCAGTGGCGCTATAGTCTATCCACGATTGGCAACACCGGGTTTGGACGATGTATTCATGTGAACGGATTAGTGATGTTCCCTTTCATATAGTTCAATTGCGTACCTTATAAATCAAGGGATGATGTGCTCGTACCCTCTTGATTATAAAAAGGTGTAAGGAACTTGGAAGCCTAAAGCTTCTTTCATTTCTTTGCATTCTAAGGAATGATTTTTTGAAGTACAAAGCTTCTTATAGTTTTCTTTGTAGTTTCGGCAAGTGACTGGACAAGACAGCAGACTTTGGTAAAGTAATAGCATTTATCAGCCAATTCATATCATTTGATTCACCATGATTCTCCCTTAAACTTCCCTCGGTTTAGACTTGCACATTCTGCATGATTATGCAGAACTGGTGTTTTCATTCAATGGATTTGTAGGTTTGGCAGTGTGAGGAAAATGTAGAAGGAATACACTCCTTCAGCTTTGGAATTTCTTTAGTTAAGATGCAATAGTTCTTAGGTTTGGAAATTAAGACCAAGATTTTTCATACATCTGTCATATGGTCAGTTTTTCCTTGGTAGTTCAAGTTGTGCATATATCTCAGAATTAAAGTTTACAGGGAAGTGGGAACTACAGAGAGTAGGTTTGCAGAAACCCTATTCAGGGAGGGAAGTATGAGCTGTTATGATTAAACAAAGCCTCAAACAATGTACATAAAGGATGAGCCAAATTTAAGTGAACTAGTGATACATAAATAACAACTGTATAAAGATTTGTTTTTGCTCAGTTTCTATTTTCTCTGTTTTTGCTACTTAACTATTTTCATATTTTGGTATTATTGAGTTTGGACAGAGGGAGTAAGAGCCGAAAATGATTCCACAGGTTTAGCCCGGCCCCGTCGTTTGGCTTCCACTCCAGTTGACCTCTCTTCCCCTACACAACCGGGTGGAGGACTCATGTAAACTTTTTCCTGTAGGTCTAACCACAATTTAGGGATCTATACCTATAAGAGAATTAGAAGACTAGTACTTTTGAAAACATGTGTTAGCTTACTGAGTTTGGTAGAGCTGTCTTAAATTTCGGTTGAGGGTTTCATCCTATATTTCAGGTTTAATATTTCTAAGAAATTACCTATAAAGACTAGTCCTACCTGGGCATCAGTTTTTTTATACAGAGATGTGTAACAAGTGTATAGCTCTTTTGCTGTACCTTTTCTCCTGATAAATTAACACATACTTCTTAGTAAGGGACACTACCTATTTCTGCATCAACTGCATGATATTGTGATGTATGATCACACGTTTAGTATAAAAATAATGTGGTTTAACACTTTCCATCCTTTTGTTTTTAGTTTTTCCACACTTGGCATTAGTTCAAGGCTTACCGTTCCACTTCATTTCATGCTATGTTTTCTTTTTCCTCCTTTTACATATAGTTGGGAAAAGCATTTATGAGATAATTGTTGGCCATATGCAGGATGGCAGAACCAACAGAAGCACCATTCAGACCACGAGAGAAGCTTATTGAGAAGCAAAAGTATTTCCAGAATATGCGTAACCATACTCACTTGAAAGGGCCGTTTGATAAGATTACGTCTGTTGCAATACCACTTGCGTTGACTGCAGCCTCACTTTTTATGATTGTAAGTTCAATTGTGATATGGATTATTTTACTTCATATTTTGCTGTTGACGGTGTGTCTCCACTTGTTTGGTTAAAGCCATATACTTATAAACAATACTTTATGGATTTGTTCAGGGACGAGGGATCTACAATATGTCGCATGGAATAGGAAAGAAGGAATGACTTGACTATTTCTGATGGAGGAGGTGGTTGTTTTGCAGCACAAACCGAACAGAACCTCCTCGTTATGGACTTGTGATTTTCTTTGCATCCATTCTTTTCTCTTAATAAAATTGCATAACGGCAAAGTTTGACCACCATTGCGGGTTTATAACTTGAGTTAAAAGGGTTCTTTTTGTTTGATATAATCAATTGATGACTCAAATTACTGATTTTTTATATAGGCCTCTTGCTTGTTTATTGTAAACTGTTCGTTCTAGTTTATGCTTCTTGATTTGCATGCGGTAGACTTGACAAGCTTAACAGTTTACTTGTCCTATACATCGTTATACATTTCAATTATCTCTTTAGTGGTGGTGTTTATCGTGGAACCATCATTAGAGGTGATTCATCTAAGACTGGCAGATTTTACCTTTAGTTGACAGTTTCATCAAATTTCAGCGGGTTTTATAAAATTGGGTCTTGCCAACTAACAAGTGCCCTAAAGGTTTTTAGTAAGGGGAAAAAATGTTGTGTTGAAAAGAATAGTTGAGACTCTGAAGGAATTGAATAACACAATTTCCACAAAGGGTGTTTGTAGCATTTTTCAAACAAAAGGCGTTTATTAGTAAGATTTTTCAATAAAGTTTATAAAAGTCCGACATGTTTCTTACATTTCAAGATGACCTCTAAATCTGTATGGGGGGAAAACCTGGACCCTGCCTCTTACTCCAACCGTCCCTAAATCTGAGCAAGAGTGATCAGGTGCTATCCCAGATGAGTAGAGAAGATTAAGATATTGGAAGGGGTGTAATTTTAAAGTTATAGGAATGATATTTTAAGGAATCCTATTATCAGAAATACTATTGTGACAAAATGTTGGTGAGTTCTTGATATTTTCAACTTTCTTGAAAATTTCACGATGAAACATGGAAAGATAGTCAAAAACTTACATTCCCATGTCCGTTTTGTAACGTAAAACAATCACTCCCTAGAAATGATGGTAACCCCATTAATTATCATCAACAATAGAGCAATACGCAACATATGATAAATGATTGCCCAAAATCATACGTGACCTCCACCAGATTTTCAAACAAAAACACAATTTTTTTTAACTAATGAATCACTCAATCCATGATCCATTTGATAAAACATGACGCAATGATCTGTATAACATTATACCAGTAGATTTTGCATCAACTGCAATGATCACATATTTCTTTTGGATAGATAGATGGAATGACGATAACCGTTTGAAAACTCATACGTGAGGGATCCTTGCTTCGAACATGGATTATGAACAATCTCGGCATTTGCTAGTTGATGTAGGATTTATGAACGTAATGATCACATTTTTATATAAGCCCTTGATCTTTCAGTCATTACCATTTTCTTTGCAAATGAATAATGCTAAAGTGCACGACACTAAATTGTCGTGCAAATCTCACGAAGATGAAATGGCATCATTATAAAGTCGCATTGTCCTTGTAAGCTACCAGCGAACTCCCTTCCTCCCATAATTGCAATCCCTCCTGACAATGGCAGTTAACGGCAACGTCAATGACGACGGCGATAGCGACAACAACGGCAACACAACCGTAACGCGTGTCGTGGTAGCAACCAAAGGTAGTTGTATGGCGATAACGGCAGCTACTCACAACAGTGATGTATAATACAGCAACTATGACGGAGGCACCGACGACATATATGAATTGGTTATGGCAACTGGCAAGGATGAGCTAGTGTTGACAGGCGGTTCTAGCTTGGTTTTGAGATGTTGGTTGCAGCACCAACGTTGCTATGTAGGTGGTTGTAGGCTTGTAGCTTAGTTTTTAATCTGGGCAGGGGACTTTGTCTCTTAAAGAAAAGGAAAGGAATATGCGTTGCTGGCTGCGTTCGTGCAATTTGTGTGTGCTTTTTGTCGTGCCATATAGCACTGCTGATACACAAAACAAGTCTTGCTGAAACTGCTGAACAAAACCTGCATATCAAGTTGTTTATGGCTAGTATCTAACTCTAACACAAAAATTGAATGAAACCAACTGTAACAACTTATTGAGACGCTGCGATCAACATGTTCATTTTAGCCATGTCATAACAATAGTTTGAGGTGCCTTATATTTCGATTTTTCGCTTCATGATAATGATTTAATAAATTTATCGTTTATGTATAAAATATTTGTAGTATTAGTATATGATCTTGTCTATACTAATTAAAATTTCTCGAGTCTTGGCTTATTAGTATTGTTTACAGGCCAATCTTTGATGGCTTATTTCATGGCCCAGTTATTGAGTTTAGCATTTGCCTACAAGCTTTGTCGTAGGACTCTTGAATGGTATTGCTGTTACCTGCTTGTTTTTTCGTTGGCATTTATTTAAAAAGTAAATAAATTGGGTGGAAGAAACTACCAAGGCTCAAACATTAGTTTGTACAGTACAACACAGGCGTGGCAGGTTTCCCACGACAAATTTGGAGTATTAATGAATGTATTAAAGGTTGTGAAAATTGTTGATATAGAAAGTTATAAGATTATAATCCTCTCTTCAACGTGGATGTCATGGCTCTACCATGTTTATGAAAGTGTTCAAATATCTCTCTCTTTCTCTATCATGACATTCAAATATCTCTATCACTGCAAATTAATCAAGTGTGTACTCCATCAATACTTGTCAGTGCAGTAACGAATGCACTGAAATTGATATTTGAAAATTGGAAGGTTAATGCATTTTAAATTAGGTAGAATTGCCCGTGGATTATGATCTACTATCAATTCTTTAGTTGCAACAAATTATCAGAATATGCACTCAAAGGCTTAATGCAATCTAAAAAGTACTAACATCAATCATTCGTAACAAGATAATAATTAATGCTTAAAAATTTGCCCTACTTTGATTCGAAAACATCACTTTTCAAGTTCTTGTCAGAATTTTCGTAATTTTCTAAAAGAAAAAAGGTCTTTTTCTTATTTAATGTCGAGAGGCTAACAAATTTTGGTTCCTAACTCTTGATTGTAGATGTTCTTGTTTGTCACTTCGGTTTCATTAAGCACCCGTTTGTTTATGCGGCAAAACAAGCCCAAATGTACGTTTGACCTAATGCAAGTTTGTTTTGCTTTAGTACGCGAGAAAGAGAACAAAAACGCTGATCCAAACACAACATAAGTGTATTTGATGTATATCTTATAGCCCTCGGCAAGTTTTAGGTATATTAGTAGTATATTTCATGTAAATATTTTTAGAACAATGATGAATTAATACAAAAGAGTGTGATTTTTAATTTTATTTTAATGCAACTTTTAAATTACATTTCACTTTATTATCTTGTCAAATATTGATTCGTATAGTATAGTGGGTCTATTGATCTCTATAGCCTGCATGCGTGTTTTTCAAGACATTTGATATAATAATACCCACATGTGATTAATGCAATATATGTATATACTCGACGGATAACACTTGAGTGACATAGAGTTGACGACATTGGTAATATTGAACAATTACAATATCACATGTGGCTTTTTACTCTCTCCTTCCCATGAATTCTGACATTGTAATTGACCAATGTCACTGATGTCACCCAATTTTATGTCACCTAAATGCTACCCATTTTTATGTTTATAGCTAAAGTGTGTCTATCATATGGGAGCCATCAATCATGCATATGGACATAACATTAACATCTACAAAAATATTGTTAAAAAATATATCTCAAAATCTACCCCTCACCCTCACCTCCTACTTTAGTTCAATTAAAATCACGTGGCAATATTGTATAGCTTTAGAACTTTAATAACCCAACAGAAAAACAGCTGGAGGTTGATGTGGTAGTTTAGATTCTGCTTTTGGTGAGATTTGAAAGATTGTTGTAGGCCTGTAGTTGTAGCTTGTAAATTAAGAAATCTAGTTAATCATACGTGTAATATATTGATTAATATTATGTTGTCTATTTATTAAGTACAAGGGTGGGTGGTGAAGAATTTTCACTGAAGAAATGACCTTAGACATCCTTATAATGAGCAGTGGGCCTTTGGAATTATGGTTGACGGTTGTAATTAAGTTTCAAAATGCCATGTAACAAACACAAAAATTGTACTCCCTCCGTCCCATAATAACTGAGCCATTTTTTAAAAAAAAATGTCCTAAAATAACTGAGCCATTTCACTTTCCAATACAATATTAATTACTTTTTTCCTTTTATAACTCTAATTAATATTACTTTTATCATTCCCAATATTAATGTACCAATACTTAACAAGAACACTTAAAACCACTTTTCTCTCTCCTTTATTTATACATTTGTCTTAATATGTGTGAAATGAGCAAATGACTCAGTTAATCCGGGACGGAGGGAGTAATAACAATGGAGTAAATAAAAAAAAAATTCCCGTATAAGGTAATCATAACCAAACATGCTAAATTCTAATTAAGCTTTTTTTTTAAACGGCTAATTAAGCAATTCTGACACGGAGAACCACATATCAACGAAAAGTAAAACACGTAAAATCCCAAATTGGACAAGCCCTGCCCAAAATCAATTTCTTATAGTTCGGATTAAACACCATTTTTTGTTTTATTGAAAAAAAGGGTAAAATTTTAATAAAATAAAAAATGGTAAGCAATGTTTGATGGAGTATTTTCTTAATGTAAGACATTTTATCCACTTTTTATGTATGTCACTGCGTTAATTTTATTTATTTATAAAAGGACACTTATAACTATTTTACGATTGTATTTCAAGATAATTTATACTTTTGTCCGTAAAATTACAATGGTAAATTCTTACTATTGAACCTAACACATCAAGTTTTATAAAAAATCGTACTAGATACGTACATAGCGGTGTTTGCGATTATGGAATTTCATATTTGTTTTTATGCGAAACATTTTATGTGTTGAATTTTCAATATTCAATATTTTCAATATACTAGATACGTACCATTAAATCTTTAATGGTAGAAATTACAAAAACTAGGTTATTTTTGGTTGTTATTAATTTTTTATTATATCCTAAGTGAAACTTCCTATTGTTTTTTATTTTTATAAGAAAATGCTAGCATGTGTTCTAAGAACAAATGAGAAATGTTAAAGAACTATATTTGTGATGCTGTTTGATCAAACATAAAAGGAAAATTCTATTTAAAGAAAAAATAGGAAAATATTTTGAATAACAGGGTTGGTGTGGGATAGGTGCAAACCCATCCATCATATCATGCATGTTGAAAAAATGGGGGAAGGGAAGCATTAACAAGGACTAACGTCACATGGAGTTGCATGCCCCGTTTCACCAACCACTCACCATCTTGAGATTTTGCTTCCACGTTTTTACATGTACGTTGCCCTCGTGTTTTCTTGCATTGCTGTCTCTTAGTTGTCATACTTATTACTAGCCAGTGATTATATGAGAAGATTACTAACTACAAAATGCGTGAGTAGTGAGTTGCTATTTTATTCAACAAGTATGGATAAAAAATTAGAAGAAGTGCTATAGAAAATGAAGAAAAGAAATTAGTGTTATATTTGAAAATATATAGTCCAATAGTCTGGGCCGTTTATACGAATCCGGAGGCTCGGATCTGTATGTGAAAAGAGTCTGTAATAAAATAAAAAGGTATTTTTTTTTAAAGAACAATGTTCTATTTAAATTTTTTAAAAGATAAATACAAAGTGTCGTATATATGCGGTACACTCAAAGGTGAACCCATTTTCTCTGTAAAACTAATTCTATTTGAAGCTAGAATTTATAGCTTTATCCTCAACAATTGATTTCATAATTAAATTCACTTTAACACACATACATGCAAACATAAATTATTTTACGCTCAACTTAGTTTTATCAGTAATTAAAATTATAATATTAATTCATTCAAAATCAACTACAATGTCGCATAACAAACATACACAAAATATCAGTACCAAATCAATTTTGGACAACTATAACAAGTACTTTGTGAGGTATTTGTTAAAGAACAAAATATAACTTTAACAAGTACTTATGGGGTACTATTTGTTAAGGAACCATATATAATAAAATTACGACCATATGCATCATATGATTCATTAAGTTTAACGTTTGTATTATACTTGTCCTTTTAATTCGGTCCTTTTCATAAAAATTTAATAAAAAGTGTTTACGTGGCTAATTCAACATTGAAGTGAAAGATTTATAAAGTGTTTATGCAACAAATGTGATTATCTACATTCATTTACTTTTTATTGTTTTTCAAATAAATATTTCACCAACAACATTATAAATCAATATTTTATCCATTATGTTTCAAATTACCTTTGAACAACACATCTATAAACCTCCTTAAAAAAAAAAAAAACACATCTATAGACCTTAAATATAAGAGCTGTAAATTTGGACTGAACAATTTAACAATAATTGTTTATATAAACATTTTTTCTAAATTGACATAATCAAATATGAAGCTCATCATAAGCCAACTCCACCAAACATATTACTAGCAGAAGTATGACTTAAGAGAATTAAAAATGTTAATGAGTGACCTCGAGACACCTTTTAAGCATTTAAAATGATAAGATTTTATTAAAGTTTGTGTATTTATTATAGGGGTGTTCGCGGTCCGGTTTGGATCGGTTTTGAGGCAAAATATCATCCGATCCAAAATAAAAATCACATGCGGTTCGGTTCGGTTTGGATGATTATTTAAAAAAAAATTCGAACCGATCCGATCCAAATATATGCGGTTTGATTTGGATCGGTTTTTGGATATCCAAAATGTAAAAAAAATAAAATTATTTGCATATTTTTTATTAATACTAATATTACCTAAACACGGTAAAATAAATGTTTGATGCAAACTATATTAAAAAAATTAAATTATAATATGAAAATCATCGATCATTTTTAAACACATGAAATAATAATAATAATATAGATTAAATTAGTGAAATATATAAGATTAAAAACCAACAAGCAACATAATAATGTAGCATATAATACTATTAAAAAAAATAAGTATTAATATTTACTTTTGCGGTTCGGTTTGGTTCGGTTCGGTTTTGAAAAAGTGATCCGAAAACCGATCCGATCCTAGCGGTTTTTACAAAACAACGTCCAAACGCATCCAAAAATATTCGGTTTTTTGCGGTTTTCGGTTTTTTTGGATCGGTTTGCGGTTTTATTTTGGATCGGTTTGGATTTGAACACCCCTAATTTATTATATTGAAAATTAAAGTTTTAACATTTCGTTCCCGTGAGCATAGCTCAGTTGACAGGGACAACACATTATTATATGTAGGGGTCGGGGTTCGAACCCCAGACACCCCTCTTATTCACTTTAAAAAGTGAATTCTAGCTACTAGGCTACCTGACCAAAAAAAGAAAAAGTTTTTACATTTTTAAAAAATTATTTCTTTAATATAAATATTTAAAGAGTATTCCGGAGACACTCGTTAACAAAACCCTAAAAGAATATATTAAACCAATATAAAATTATAAAATTAATCCATTGAAATTAAAATGAATTTAAAAATGAGGAAACCTTAGCTCATGTCCCTCCATTGGAAACTGCAATCACGTTTTCGAATTAGGCGCCAGAATATGTCAACGGTCAAAAAGCACCGCAAGTGGATGTGATACCCAAGAAAATGGCGGGAATTACGAAACAAATCACAAAATCAAAAACAGCAAGAGTGAAAAAACTGTCCCTAAAAAGGATCACTCTGAGCTGTCACAACGTGGCACCACTCACTCAATGGTTGTTTTGTTTCTCATCGTCGCTCGTTTATGTTTTGCCCTTTCCCTGCAGCCAAAAGACGCGCTTCACGTACCATTTCTCTCTCCAACATCCTCTGACGCCGTTCCCTCTTTCATGCTACCATCAATTTTTCGAAACATGGGCCCACGATACCTTTCTTTTCTGGCTTCGCAAAATCTACACGGATAATGACCGCTGCCTGATTTGGCGGGAATTTCGTATGTTCCCGCTAGCTACATCTTAGAAACGAAACAATGTCTTGTCTTGCTTTTTAACATTAATAAACGGTTGTTTGTCTCTTGCAAACACTATGCTATATGCCGGCTAACGGTGTTAGTTTAGAGACGTGCTTTTAAGACGTGGTTTTGTTGCATGTGATTTGTGTCAGTAAGTCCTATCCTTGTGGCTGTGGGTCCCTTTGTTGTTGAGGATGAACTATATACTACAATGGAAATTACCTCTTTGTCTCACATGTGCTGTGCTCCCCATTTCAAAATTCAAAAAGATACTTGTATTCCTAGTCAAGTGGCTACTACTACCAAAAATACTCCAGTCACAGCTACGGTGATTATTCCTAGTCAAGTAGTACAATATGCTCAACGGAATACTCTAGTATCAAAAAGAAACTTTTACAATGAAGAAATATTAAGTTGTTGTAAATTATATCCACACATTTTTATAAAATCGACTTATAAAATTAGATATGTCATTAATTATAAAGTCATTTCATATTTTATTTTATCATATATGAGACTTGAATTTTTTCTTTTCAATATTTAGAATTAGACCGGTGTCAATAAGAGCAAATACTTGATAAAGTAGATTGTGTTATATAATATGACATTGATGAAGTATGAAGAAATAACTCTTATCGGATGTGGTATTAATCCGTTAATAGGTATTGGTCCTCTGTGGTATGAAAATGGAACTCTTTAAATGTGGTTTTGATCTTATGAAAGGTGTTTGGCTACGGAGATTGTTGGTACACTCGCAACTTGGTGGAGACTAGAGAGTGTGGATTATCTTATACGTAGTGGTGTGATTCCAAATCCATACTTCATTGCTTGCAAATGTTTAAAAAATTTACGCAAAATACTCACATATTAAAATTACTACTTAAATGCAAAATGCTCTCTACCTGCTATAAATTCGTAGACAATATACTCTCTAAAATTTAACCTTAATGAGAAAAATATTCCTTGAAATTAACGAAGTCATGATGTCGGTGATCCATATGTCTTGTTATCTAAAGTCTAAACAAACAAGAATACCATTTAACGCGACAACTTAACACTCCTAACAAAGTTAGGGGATGAATAAAATTTTTGATTAACGTGGTTTAAATTACGAGAGACTAACCTCCAGATATATGAGGAAGTTCTCTCCACTCATCCAATTTTTCTTTATATACAAAGGTTAGAGATCAACCTCTAACAACTTATTTGAATTGGTAAAGCACCTTTCCCACTCAAACCAATTACATTTTGCTAATATGTGGAAGTAATTGAAGATGAATGATTCATTGCATCATTTTTTTTCCTTATTTATGATTTTGAGATTATTTTTTTGTATACAATCTTTTTTCCTCCTTAGAAATCAAGGTCACAATAATACAATCATATAGAATAGATCTTGTTCAAGTAAGGTGGTGAAAAATATATCATGCAAGGGATTGAACAGGTGACCCGAAACATACCATTTACTTTTTTTGTATACAATCAATTTGAAAGACAAAAAGATTTGATTATTTAAACCTAATAAAAATGATTTGAGGTTATAAAATTTGGATTCTTTGTTGGTATCAATGGTATGTATGTGTAATAGTTTTTTTTTTTCTTTCTAGTTTTTTATTTTGAAAAGGCAAAAGATGATCTTATTAGTAATATAGTAGTAAATGATTGTAGTATTTTAAAAGAAAGAATCTCAATATTCCGAAACCAATTAAAGACAAATGCCGTTTTGGACGTTGTTAAGGCAAATTAATTACATTAATAATCCATAATGAAACTGAAAACACAACAAACAGGAGACAAAATTATAGTAGATGAAACAAGACTAAATTTAGGGATGGACAAAGAGTGACCGAAACAAATTAATATTAAAATTGAGTGGAAGATACAATACATTTGATACAAGAAGACGGATACAACAAAACCAACCGAAACAAAGGACGGAGGAAAAGACCATAAGAGTGGCTTCGTCATGTTCGTACGTCATAACCATTAACATGTATAAGCATATTATTACATCTTAATTACCAAGATTAATCGATTGTTACCATGGTCCCAACATGCCACGTGGGTTGACCCCTCTGGTTAATCAAAGAATCAACAACAACTAATCTTCTAATTCTATTGTTGCCGCTATGTTGTTGAGTCTAAAACACGTAAAGCAACACCTGCCGATCCCACGTGTCGTTCCACCTGGCACGTTAACTACCCTCATTGGTGTTAGTTGACCTGTTGGTAGTAAATAGTATGTCCGGTCAGCTAGGGTAGGTTAAGGAGGGCAAATTTCCTCGATAAAAGTTGGTTCAATTGATAAATATTTAATTTATTAATAAATTTGCAGATTTAATTGCTCTCGGCGTAAAGTGGATGATGTGTAATTAATTTTGTTAATTTTTATTTTTGTAGAATTTTGGGGCGTGTTTAATCTGCTAAAAAAATACAAAGTCTTGAACAGATTGAACAAAGTAACATAAAACAAGAGTGAAGAATTGAAAACAAATTTTTACGGTATTCAAAATAATTTTTTGTGGACAAAAGACTATTTTGATATTTTAGACAAAATACAAACTAAATTTTTTGATTTGGTTTAGTGAAGATTAGAATTTCAATTTTGGTCATGTTTATTGCTCCCAATTTTTTTGTTCCTAAAATAGTTTTACAAATGTTATATCATTCATTTTTAGTAGATAAAACACATTAGTGTATTAGTCTTTTTCACTAGAATTGTGGTATTGTAATTATTAATGTCATCAAATACTATGTCGTACAAGTGCTACCATTTAGAATTTTCCTAAATTTTTATTTTTTTTTTAAAAAAAAGATAGACGTGGATTCCAATTTAATAAAACAAACACCAACAATGATATAATAATAAAATAATAAGGGTAGGAATAATTATAAAATGAATACACACCTAACTAAGCGAAAGAAGGAGAGTTAAGATCAAGGCGAGGATTGCGTTTGGAAGAGAGTGGAGATAGAGAAAGGACAGAGTGAGAAGGAACATACAGGAGAGTTTGGTAAGAGTGGTTTTATGACGATTTGATCGAAGGTGTGTAATGCATTAAAAGCCACCGTTCGGAATTTCTAGTAACTTTCCTTCTATATAGGATTTTCTCTCAAACAGAAACAGAGAAAGATTCAGACACAACATTCACTCAAACGTTGTGTGTCGTCGTTTCAGGAAGCTGTGCTACTTTAAAACCAAACCACCCAGGATTATTATCAAGCTACTACTACACACCCAGTATTCATTTCTGAAGAAGATGGAATGGTCAGCATGTACGGATGAGTACGAGAAACTTGTTTTTCGCATGAGCACTCCTAGGTTTGTGTCTTTCTTCTTTCTGTTTCTTAATTACTCCTAGGAGTATTTTTTTTACCTTTGTTTTTTATTTTCTGATTCATAGTATACATTTTTGTTCATTTTTTTATGGTATTTCCATCCATTTTCTTCATCCTTCAATCAAATTTTTCTGAATGTTCATAATTCCAGATCCCTTAGTTTTGAAACCAGACATTAATTTCAAGGGTTTCTATTTCTATATTTGAATATTTTCTATCTCTTGAGATTTCTAAGGCACAGATTCAAACCTCTTTCTGCTTGCGTACCTCAGATTTTTATTAATTTAATTTCATAAACCTTTTAATCACGTAGTGTGGACTAAAAGTCATGATAATCTTGAAGCTTGAAGAAAAGTAGATTTTCCTAATTTCCACCAACTTTTCTATAATTGATTTGCACCGACAAAATTATTTTTTTAATCAGTTTTCTGACTTTTCTTTTGCTTTTCGTGTTTGAAAAAAACAGGGTCGTCATTGACAATGCCGTTTGTTCCAATTCAACTATAGTCAAGGTAACACCTCAAAGAAAATTCCTTAATTAATTTGGGTTAACATGTAAAAAATGTAATTAAGATGTGCAAAAAAATGTAATCAAGATACTAATCTTTCTGTTTTGTTTTGATTTAATTTCACAGTTTGATAGTGCCAGAAAGCATGGAATTCTTTTGGAAGCTGTACAAATTCTCAGTGATCTAAACCTTTTTATTAAGAAAGCATATGTTTCATCTGATGGAAGATGGTTCATGGATGGTAAGCTAATTTTTCAATCTCGTTCGCTGTTTTGATAATTTTGATTCTGTTTTCCCTAATTTTTTGTTGTTTAATGTTCAGTTTTTCATGTTACGGATCAAAATGGAAACAAGTTAACAGATGAGAGCGTTTTAAAATATATTGAACAGGTACTTATGTTTTGATTTGAATTAAGTTATTATTTGAAATTGATTCATAGCCATAAATCTAAAATTTTTGTTGATATTGTTTCAGTCACTTAGTAGCATTTACAATGGAAAAACCAATCACAGAAATGGTCTCACTGCGTTGGAATTGAAGGGCACAGATCGTGTGGGTCTTCTTTCCGAGGTGTTTGCTGTATTGGCTGAGCTGCAATGTGATGTGGTGGAGGCTAAAGTATGGACTCACAATGGCCGAACGGCTTCCTTAATTTATGTTAAAGACAGCATCTCTGGGACGTCTATTGAGGATTCTCAAAAAATTAATCGGCTTGAAGCACGTTTAAGATATGTTTTACAAGGAGATAGTGATATTAGGAGTGCTACAACATCTATCTCTGATGCTGTTATACATCCTGAAAGAAGGCTCCACCAAATGATGTTTGTAGACCGTGATTATCAGATGAATCCAATTTTCAAGTTTACTTCGGAAACGCCGTTGGTGACTGTCCAAAATTGGGTAGAAAGGGGTTATTCAGTTGTTAATGTTCAGTGCAAGGATCGAGTTAAGTTGTTGTTTGATGTTGTGTGCAATTTAACTGACATGGAATATGTTGTGTTCCATGCTACTATCAACACAAGAGTTGACCAAGCATACATGGTAATTACTTTATTAAACATTACAATGCCATGTTTTTTTGGTTTATTGCTTGATTATGTGCCTAATTAATGATGTAAAAATTATTCTTATTTCAGGAGTTTTACATTAGACACAAGGATGGAACCCCAATTAGTTCAGAACCGGAGCGTCAACGTGTAATTCAATGCTTGCAAGCTGCAGTAGAGAGAAGATCATGTGAGGTATGGTATTTTTTTTCACATTTTTGTTTTATGAATTGTTACGAATCTGTGATCCGTGATATGAACATGTTACGATTTATTAATTGTTAATTTCTCGAATGCAGGGTGTTAGGCTTGAGCTATGCACCGAAGACAGACAAGGGCTTCTCGCCGAGGTAATGAGAACATTCCGAGAGAACGGATTAAATGTGACTAGGGCCGACATAACTACAACCGAGGACTTAGCTGCAAATGTTTTCTATGCAACAGATGCCATTGGATACCCGGCTGACCAAAAAATCATCGAATCAGTTCGTCAAAAAATTGGGTTAAGCAATTTAAAAGTAAAGGAGTTGCCTTTTGCAAGTCATCAAAAGGTAGAGAGGGAAGATCAATCAGTTGGAGTTGGAGGGGCAGTGTTATTGTCTCTTGGCAGCCTAGTGAGAAGGAATCTGTACAATTTGGGTTTGATCAAATCTTGTTATTAAAGCAGAAAGATAAGGGCGTGAGGGAATTTTTTGAGTGTGGAAGATATTCACTACTTTTTATAGCATATTATTCCTTGCTTCAAGTTTGGGCTTTGTGTACATATTAAAAGTAAAGGGTGATAAGTTGTTTTTTTCTTCACTTGGTTGGATTTGATTCATTTGGTATGTGGAAAATGACCTTTATACAGGTGGAGGGATGGACCCTCTCCATTTTAAATGTGCTTTGCTTGAAGAAAAGAAGGATTTGCATTTTATAATAGGTTGTTATCCATAGTAGGTTGTGAAAAGGGTATGTAGAATATGATTCTTTGGTGGCACAGAAAGGAAGATTAGGTAGAGGGAGGAACAATTTGGATTGGGTTCATACAGCTTTTTGTACATAACGACGTATCAATTATTATTATTAATTTAAGTCTTTGACTTTATTCTTTAATTTAGATTTGTTCTAACTAACTAGGACTACTATCCTTATGCACGCTTATGAAAGATTGTTATGTTTTTTGGTGATCTAATAATTTGTGCCGTATCGAGATCCAATAGGATGTCCAAACAAATACTAACTCTTAAGTAAATTGTGGGTCAAGTGATAATTTTTTAATGCTACATTACTTTGGTGATGGCTACAAATGATCTTCGTTGTTTGTTAAGAAGTTCTTGAGAAAAATTTAAATTCTTTCTTTTTCTAAAGCTATTGTTGTGAATAGAATTCACTAATATTTCGATGTGTGAAACAAAATCCTAAAAGGGATCAAACCAACACGGATAATAAAATAAGATAAATGAGATGAAGGAAAATACACCAATGTTTGTTCAACTAGTTTCGCATAAATTTGTCCCAAGTTCGAAGAAGAGAAATCTCTTCAATACACTATCAAAAAAAAAAAAACAAATTATTACAATAATTTAGGTTTCAACCATAAACCTAATTTCTTTTGTTCACCCAAGTCTATTCTTGTGGCAAAAGAGACTCAATTATTCAATCATCAAGGCATTTAGATTGTTTCTCAACCCTATAGTATACTTCAAAAGTATTGTTTCTTAACTTTTGATCTCCTAAGAATTTCCTCTTTTGATAAACCCTAGGTTGTCTTATATCTCTATCTAAAAAGCATTGAAAGTTCCTTTTTATAAACTTGACTGTGCATTTGCGTCTGGGCGCAAACAAGTTACGCTTGAGTGCAAAACAATAGACTAAAAAATGCCTCCAATAGGTCTCTTGTGCCTAGGCATAAACAGACAGAATGATCGAAAACCAGAGGTGGATCCACAGTATGGTTGAGTGTGGCTATAGCCGCACCAGATTATTACCCAATTTTTTTTCTCATATATTAGAATAATATATATATTTGATGAATTACATGTTTGCTTACTCTGCCTAGCGGTAGACAGATGCATTGCCATTCTGTGCGTCCTAGGTTCAACTCCCCCTGCTCCCTTTTTTACATTGGTTGCAGGGAATCAAACTCGTTACAAATTGGTAAGACTGACACACCTATGCTGTTGTGCTTATTGTGTTTCGATCTCACTTTGTTAATATATATATATACACTTCATCACACTCATAATACGTGAGTCTAGCCATTAAATCATTTGACATTTTTTTTTTCAAATAAGCTAAATACCATGTTTTAAATTTCTACCGAGAAATATTTAGAGGGGTTTTGTAATTTTATTTATTTATATAGTTAAATTTTTCTTTTTGTAAAAAAGTGAAATGGTTTTAATTTTTGTGTCTCATGAACCATTGCGTGTTCCTCCAAGCATGCATGTATGTAGTTGAAGTTTAATATTTTTTGAATCATTGTGTATTCCTCCAAGTATGTGCTTGTATGGCTGAATCTGTTCTATGCATAATAAGCTGATGGCAAAGGGTTGCTCCAACAACAACTATGAAGAGGCTAGAAAACAAAGACTTGACGAAAACAAGAAGAGGTTTGAGGTAATCTGTACTAAGTTACATATGTTCTTAATCACCATTTGTTTACCTTAATAACGATTTAAAACAGTGATTGGTTTATATTTTGATGTGTTTTGATGATTTTTTATTTTCATACTTTCACTTCTTGTTCTCAAGGATTTAGGGATTACAAAAAAGTTGACGGAAATTGCAATTCCTGCAAAGAAATCTCCGTAACTTGCAGTTTTGATTTGGTTTTAGCCTGTAAAGAACCAGCATTTGGTTTTGACTTAGTTTTCCCTCCTTCTCTATGCAGAGTCGTCTTCCCTAACCAAAATCTAAGACTAATGACGCAGCAGAACCTAGGCGCTCTTCTCGTGCAAGAAACCAAGTTACTTCATACAGTGAAAAGGTATGTAATATTCTCTTGCATAATGCAATGAATCGAACTATTAAAAATAGAGGCAACTAATATTCTTGCTTAATTCATAAACATGGTGCATGCAACAATTGTAAATGAAAGATGTAATTTACAAGGGATCATTTAAGCTAGCACTAATTTCTAAAATACATTGAATTTGTTCTACTTGCTATACAATGGATCTAAACTATTTGGGAAGTGAAACATTAAGGATGTCTAAGAAGTGAAACATAAATGAGTTTTTTGTTTCCAACACAAACAAAGAGCAAGAATTAGCTTGGGTTGGATAATGGAATATCTAAAGCTCTTTTTGACCAAGAATATCTAAAACTTGTATGACTAGATATAGTAGAAATAAAAATATAAACCAGGATTAGGAATATGTGCTGGAATTTGTTTGTTCAATAAAACAAAGTTTTATAATTAAGCACTCAAGTTTGACAGCCTAGTGTTATGTGAATTTTCTTGAATTAAAGGAATCCCAGATTCTTGTCTTTGAAGAGTCACCATTCATTTCCAAAGTGATAGTCTATCAGGAATGTCTACTTCACAATGTATATATTTCATTTTATTACAGTTTAGAACAGACCTTCCTCATAGGAGTTCTTATCTGCGGAAGAGGTCAAGGTCAAGTTCATCATCATGGGAAAGGTGGTTAGTTAATTATTCTGGCTTATCTATTTTTCTAATTGAAATATTAGTAACATGGTATTGAATCTTAGTTACGTTGCAAGACCACTAGATGAAATCAAAGAAGCTACAAAACAACAAAGAACTCGTGCTTGGAAGGCTGCAGAGGCACCCCAAATCAATTTACAGTCTACGAATCCATCATTTATCAAGTCAATGGTCCGGTCTCATGTTTATAGCTGTTTTTGGTTGGTATGTTTCAGTTCAGAATATTTTTCTATATGGCCTACACATTCTTATCCATGTTTCATTCTTTTTAAGTTTAGACTTCATATTATTGACTAATATACATCTAACACATGACGGATTTGCATTGGAACATAAATTGGATGATGGTGATGCACTAGTTTTTGAATCGGTTGAATCGACGCGATTAAAGGTAATTTATGTTGTCATTTCTCATTCAACCCTCTTTTAACTTCAAAGGTGAGATATGACCAAATTAGTCTTTTCAAACCTTAAGCATTCCTTGCGACTTGAGCTAGCTTTTGGCTTTGAGTTAGGTCTTATTCCAAATTAAGGCTTGGAGTTTTACAAAATTCTTCGGCCTAACTATGATATGCCAAGATACATTCCAAATGAATCCTTTGAGTTGCAAAATTATCGAACTTAATTATGATATGCCATGACACACTTCATCTGTCTTGAGATTAAAAATTAAAACGAGCATTCTAGTTCAATACATAAGTACCTTAATAATCAAATTAGAATTTCAATATTTATATCAAAGACAACAACTATGCATCATACTCTCTTTTCTATGTTTCCTCTACTAGAAAATATTGCTTTATGATGTGAGAATATAATAAACATTTGTTATCAGCTTACATAAACACCAATTTGTTGGAGCTTGATTCTTGTATTTCTCAAAGCATGTTTCATGCTTTATATAACAAGAAATAGTGATTCTTAGAATAATATACTGCAGATTTATATTGTTAGAGCATTTGCAAATATAGATGAAGAGAAAAGAGAAGAAAATACGCACACATCCAAAGCAAAAAAGAAACTAAGGCTGCAAGTAACTGTGAATTAGGCTCAAAGAAGACTAAAAAGCAAAAACAAGTCATTGTATGTGAAACTAAGGAATCAGAGAGTTATGAAGAAAGTCTGCTAGAAGGTAACATTGACAAAGAATTCAAACCACAGAGGGAAAATCCAAGTAGAAAAACTAAATCTTCGCATAAAAAAATGCAAAAGAAATCGAAAGCACCTACTACTCCCGACTCTGAGTCAAAAGGGGAAGCAAAAATGCAAGCGCTGAAACCAATGGCAGCTATAAAGGAAACTAAATCTTCTCAAAAGATATCTGAAGTACCTACAACTCCTGATCCAAAAACAAATTGAAATTGTTGAACCAAAGGAAGCTGCAAGGAATACTTGATCTTCTCAGAGAAAAATGCGAAAGATGTCTGAAGCATCTACTACTCTTGTGTTAAAAGGGGAAGCACAAATTGAAACTTTGAAACCAAAGACAACTATAAAGTTGTCAAACAAGACAAGGAAGTCAAAAGAAGGTAACAATGGATGTGAAATTGATGGCTTAACTAAAACTGAGCAGCTTCTTTTGGAAGATAATGCTGTTAATACAACATATCCTAACATGAGCAAGAAGAATGAGCATGTTCAGCCAGATGGAAAAGCAAGAACATGTGCTTCACAAACACCTCGAAAAAAATCAGCTCTTAAGTTTTTTAGAAAGAAAACATAAACGAATGGTTAAAAAGTTGAAATGCAGAAGTGTATTTTGTAAGAAGACATCATTTATGTTTACATTAGTGGATTATTGCACTTTCATATCTCTTAGCGGAATAGATGTGTTGGTATAAAAAGTGAGTTATAAACATCCTTTTTTGCCTTGTTAAAGGGGGTATTGCTCCAAGCATTTTTTAGTGGAAACTTGAAACTTTTAATCAATGGTAGCTTCTGTTTTTATATTTTGTTGATTTTATTTTATTTTTAACAACAAATGTTAGTATACATTACTAACTATACTAACATTAGTTGTTAAAAATAAAATAAGGGATTGTGTAAAAATTAGTAATGGATTTTATTTTATTTTTTCCAACAAATGTTTTTCCACCTTCCACATAATTCCACTCAATGAGGGAATAAATCCATTACTCTCTTTTATACGATCCTTAAATTTGTTAGTGGTATCTCTTATTAGCCCAACAGTTTGAAATGCAAGATTTGAGTACTCTTTGATATTTCTTAGCGAGGTTACCATTTTGTCAACATCCTTCTCCAGGAGACTCTCATTTCTTGGAAGGGAAATAGTTTGATTGTGTTAGTTCTTTTGTTGATATCATTGTCTCTCTTTCTTGACCAACTCCAATGTATTGTGATAATACGAGTGCCATTCAATTCAAATAACTTGCAACTCGTTTTCTAAGAGCGCACATTCATTTTCTTAGGTTACTATCACTTTCTCCTTTATCTCTCTCTCTCACTAAGTAGATTAGGGACTTGTTCACGTTGTTGCATGTCCTTAACATTTTTTTTTCTAACCAATAAACTCACTATCTTCTTATTGATGCATAACAAGCTTGAGGGAGGATATTAGATTTTTTAAATGAAGGAGGATATATTTTTTGACAAAAAAATGAAGGAGAATATTTGATAATAAGATTTTTACGCTTATATTCATTTATTCGAATGATTGCCACAAGATGAATGACCAAAGAAAAACCTCATCCCAGGCTGTGACAAATGCAATTCAAGTGATAGAAGCTCTAACCATTTCTCTTATAATCAAGAGTAATTAACGAAAAGTGTAAGGGGTATTCCAACTAATTATAAATGAAAAATAACCGTTTTACAAACATGCAAGGGGTTTATTACACCAATTACGTAGAAAAACAATATCAGAAAAATAATGACTTTTTTTGACAAAAGAAAAATAATGACTTTATAGCCATAAATTTGGCATATTTCCATCTTAATGTCACATTTGTTTGAAAATTGGAGCGGTATTGACTAATATCATATACGAATGTAAAAGATGTTGTTTCTTTTATTTTGAAAACTCTAAGGTTGAGTTTAGTCGGAGACAAGCGAATGAGGTCGCTCATATTCTAGCACGAGAGGCCACATTCTTAGCTAGTCCTCACGTTTTTAATTATGTACCTCTTTGTATTGAGACTTTGATTTTTAATGAAAAGCTATAAGCTTTATTTCTCTCAAAAAAAAATTATTAACCGCGATGATAAGCACCACCCATATTGTCTATTGTCAACAATAAACGAAGATTAGTCAAAATATCAGGCACAATCAACAGATTACTTGTAGATCTTATTGCAATTTATGCTAAAAAGTCAGCACATATATTACCCTATATAGGAGCATGACATAAATTAAAAATCCAATCATTTACTATGTACTTTCTAATAACAGCTATCTCATTTTTTTATAATGATGGGTGAAAATATGTGCATGTTGGATGATATGGATAGTATTCATGAAATATTGACTAATTTCTTTGATCATGTGCCTAGCAATAAAAATTGAAAAATATTTATTCATCTATCGCTTTTATGGGTTAGGTCATTTATCAATATGAAATAAAGGAATACACAATTATTAATTATTATATAGAGTCTGTCAAAAAAATATATTATATACTAGGTGTATTATTATAACTAGTAAAAGAAATTGGAACTTTCAGGGCATATACGCAGAACAATGTAGCCAATGAAAACAGGAAAGCAAACAAGCCAATTCATATAAAAGAATCTGTAGTTACGGAAAGTAAGGATGCAATCAAGACTCGTCACCATTATTCATATTATATTGTTAATTTTGAAAGAAAAATAAAGCACTGAAATCAAGTTTGTTCTTATCTCATCTATCTTTCTTTGTAATATTTCTCTGAATAAATCATATTTAGGTCTCCAAATAAGTCGGATATTGTCGATTCAAAAACTAAATAAAATTGAAGTATATAAAAATAAGAGATGAATTTTTATGTACTCTAATTATAATTTTTTTTACACAATCTATATATAATAAAAAAATTTGAAGAAAATCTATATATAATAATTAAATATATGAAATTAGTTAATTTATTTTATAAAATATTTTAAAATTCGTCATATTAGTGTCTAATTTCTTAATTGTAGGAAGTAATTGATCGACATTTTTTTTGACGTAACTAATCAATTGACATATTTTTATATACTTCCTTCAATTTTTATTCTTTTTATATACTTGAGATAGTACTCAATCACATATCCGTCCCTAACTTCTTAATAGCATGGACTAGTTAAGGCAGTTCTTATGAACAATAGATTGATTCAAGAAGTAAGGGACATATGCTCTTTAAACATGTAGTCAGGGGTTTGATTCTTTAATTCACGCGTATCGTAAAAAAACTCAGTTGAAAGGAGAGGACCCACTTTATATACTTTTTTATAAATTTTTCGAAAAGATTAGTCACTACTAAACAGTGACGAAAACTTCGTACGAATATCACGGTAACCCAAAAAAATTAAAGTAATTCTTAAAGAATCTCTTATCATATATAACCTTGAAAATTCATACAAGCATGATTCCACTATGCTTGTACACTTAAAATAACCATTTTGGGAAAAGTTAATTGACACTTATTAATTCCTCAATGTTTGATTATATATTACTTTGGAAAAAAGTATTTGTTTTATTATATATTACTCGCTTTTCTTTTAATTTTTTTAATCTCTCTTTCTTATGTCATTAACAATAGATAATTTTATTAAAGCATTCTTAATTTCTCTTTTTAATACATTAATTAAATTCTTTAATATGTATGAAAATGTCAAAATGACTTATAATAAAAATAGGAAGGATGTATAGCTTAACACCGTTAAATAGGGCTGGCACTCAATATTATAACCGAATATGTGCTCCCTCTACCAACTAAATAAACAATCTTCATATTCTTAAAACGTGAATGTTCCACTTATCTCTTATCTTTCATTTGCAAATGATTGTTTTATTTTTTGAAGCAGCAGATGATGGGGCTCGAATGATTCAAAATACTCCTAAAACTTATGAAGATATATTATAGTGTCTATCATGCATGCTCTTACGGCTTGACAACGCGCAAATTTTATGATGCAAGATATTAGAGGTATATTTTCACTTTCTTTTATCTTTTAGGTTGATGGGGTTCAATTGAACCTCGTTAAAAGGGCTAGCCCCACCCCTAGTTTTTAAGGTGGAAAAAAATTGTTCTTCAACTACTTTCAATATTCCATTCGGTTATTGTTATAAATAAAATTTTATTTTCTAAGTTTATTGAATAATTGATCAATGAACTTAAAAAATAGTTTTTTTGATTATAATAGTGTGCGGAGGGAGTAATAACACAAAGAAAAAAGTAATTTACGGCAAATAAATTTTACAAATATGACACTTTTAATGAAATTGAATGAGTAGTAAATTATACACTTCTTATATCAATGAAGTAACCAATATTAGATTAATTATTTAATCAATCAATTATATTTATGAATGAAATAATTAATCTAATATTGGTTACTTCATTGATATTACTTGGACTGGGGCACCATCCCTTCACCCTAAAATTTTTGTAACCAAAAAAAAAATTACTATAGTCAATTGTTATCAAATATTAATTATTAATGATTGTGATGAGCTCTATTAAATTCAATGAGAGATTGATGCCCTCAATCACTTGGCTATTTAATTGTTGCTTTGTTAAGCAGTTAACGGTAAGGAGAAGATCTAGACGATAGTGAGAGTAGTCATCCTTTCATATAGTTGTTCTCTTTCAGCAGTTATCTTTGTCAACATAAAGGTGTGTCGTCTTTAATCATTCACTTAAGAAAATCTATGATATATTTTGTATCTATGAATTAGGTTATCTTATTAAAATAAAAAATAAAAGAAGTGCTTGAACGAGGTCAACAATTACACGTTATATAACTTTGAAAGTAGAAAATATAAATCGTTTATGTTAGACAAAGATTGAAACTTGGAAGAAGCAAAGATTACGCCTCGTAGGGCTGGACAAACTGTAACACCCCGTTTTTCCCAACATAAAAATTTCTTTAAAAAGAATAGCATGCATCAGAGTAAGCACATAAACAGGGCATCACATTTCTAAAACATCTCATGTTAATGAATAAATAGTCATTAAAATCTTCATATAATATTCGTAAATTATTTCTCAATTATCGCAGCGGAAAATCATAAATCATCTCATAAACAAAAGTCTTTGGCACACAGGCCTCAACAACGTCTCAATAAATCTTCAAAAATAACATAATCATATCAAAAGCATAATACGCAAGGAACAGAGAAAATATAAGCAAAGTTTCCCCATCCCGTTACGTATCAGAGCACCTAGACTCGACTGCAGAAATCCTCACACGTCTGCACCTAATCTTGGTTACCTGCACTTGCCCACGAGGCGGCAATTCCAGCAGAAGGGGTGAGATTCACAAATAATTATATTAAACATGTAATCAAATAATCACAATTCAAACAACCAACATAATTCAACTCATCACAGGTAAACATCTAGCATTTAGAACATCATCATAAACAACACATCATTTAGCATCATCATAATCGTCATCATATACATCTTATTAAACATCTTAGACGACTCGACTCGACATCAACACTTGACTATGCAACCCTACGTCTTATATGCATGTGGTACCAATCCAGGGCATGAGCCCTCGTCGCTATGAGCATAAATATACTCCAAGGCATAAGCCTTCGTCGCTGGTGAGCAAAGCTCCAGGGCATAAGCCCTCGTCGCTGGTGAGTAAAAACTCCAGGGCATGAGCCCCCATCATAGAATGAGTATGCATGAGACTCAACACTTTAACTTAAACAAGTTAACATCTTAAACGTCGCAAAACATCTTATTCATCAAAGGACTGACACATGCAGCAACTATACACACATAGACAGCAACATGGCAGCAAGTACTTCATAAAGTATGACATTAATATGGCAAACATCGCATGTAATTCAAGCATTCATCACTTATTCAATTCATATTATCACACATAAGCTTCATAAAATCATCATAAACACTCTCAATCATCATGTTTCATCATTACAGATTATAATAGACATTATTAAAAGTCCCAGAAACTACCCAAAGGTCATCTCTCGAGGTTCTATGCGAAACAGTTCGCAAACAGTGCACAGTTCTGGGTTCTGACTTAACTCGCTATGGCGAGTGGGATAGCTCGCCTCGCGAGTACTAAGGTCCTGCTCGCTGTGGCGAGTTGGAGTGCTCGCCTCGCGAGCTCTAGGGTACTGCTCGCTATGGCGAGCTGGGTTGCTCGCCTCGCGAGTAAACTAGGTCTACTCGCCACGGCGAGTTGCATAGCTCGCCTCAGGCGAGCGATGAGCAGACTGCTACGGGTTCTACGAAAATTCACCCAAAAAGTCCCAAATTCATCATCTTAAACATCTAAACTCTCAGAATCATCATCATAATGGTTAATCTACGTTCTGTGCTCAATCTAAACATCAATTCTACAGCTTTTTGGCCTACTTCATCATTATTCTCACTTTTTAACCTAATTTCAATTCTCTCAAAACAGCCCTATGATTGTTAATTTTGATTAGATGAATTACAGAATGATATAATCAATTGCTAGGCTCACCCTTACCTGATCAAAAGCAGAATCGCAGCCCTCTACCTCTTCTCCCTTCACGTGCTTGTTTTCTCTCTTTTCCAAATTCTGATACGCGTACTACTGACTTCTCTCTTGACCTAATTTCCCTTTATATACTCCCAACAAATCTTATCTTATTTACTCTTTCTCCCACAAAACTCTCTAAAATCCAAAACTAACCCACAACTAAATATTTTATTTTATTTTCAAATCTTATTTTATTAAACAATAAAATAAGTCGCCACGTCACATAAAAACATCTTAAATCTTCACTTAACATCACATAATATATTAATAAATATATAACAACTTCTCAAATAAATTAAATAACTAAATAATCAAAAATGGGCGTTACACAAACGGTTAGTTCCAGTTGGATTCAATCTTGGAATCCAAAATCGACCAAATTGACATTTGGAGTAGAATCTGTTGTCGTCCATTTAAAGGATTCAATTGCGGCGGTGGGCGGTGGCAGGTAGTCGGTTTCTACATTTGAGCGGGTGGTTTGTATCGATTTAAGAGTAAACAAAAAATTAATAAAAAAACATTCAACAAATCCATAAAATTCACATAAAATTTGGATGTAAAAGTTATGTTTTCCCTTGTTGAAGAAACATATAAAAAACTAGGGATTTGGACCTCACGGACAACAACAACAACAAGTGGCGTATGAACTCATGAACAAACCGGTGTAAACACACTCAAAATATGGAAGAGGTGATGAAGAAACGAATGGGGAGAGAGAGAGAGAGAGAGAGAGAGAGAGAGAGACAACAAAAACACGACAACATGCTTGCAGCGGCAACAACGATAGAGAAACGATAGAGTCATGGAGCTTAAGACGTAGGGGTTATGGAGACCTACGGCCCAATTTTCACAGACTAAACTCACCCGTACAAACTCGTCCTAAATCGATCATGCAACCGCGAAACCGCCCAAACCGGTTTGTGCCGCCTTTTGCCCTTTTTTGCTTGAGGGTATGTCGGGTTCAGGTACAATCCAAGTGTCCAGCCCTAGTGCCTTGTTTGTTGATTCATAAAGTGCATAGAAGGTGGCCCATATTTATATGTGTATATTGCGGATTATTACTTAAAATTATCAGAAATTCTAACAATAATTGATGATATTATTCATAAATAAAAACCCACGACCCCTCTCATCATTGAAATTTTTTTTCCAACCCTAAAATGAAAATTTCTACAAGTCTAACCCACTATGAGTTTTAATAATAATTATCTTATTAATTATTTACCATAGAATTTACGACAGTAAAATACTTATAATTATGTCAAAAAAACTTTGTTAATATAAAATATTTATTAGAATAAGACAAATTGAAAATAAGAAATAGAAACAAAGATGTATGAAAACGAACATGAGTGAAATAGAATTTAGATACCATAATTTGGATAATTTTGATCCATGACGAAAAAGATACTCGGACCCAATTTTGAAGTCATATACACTAGAACACCTTACACGTGTTCTAAATTTACAAAATTATTTTAAATAGTTATTATTTTATATAATAAATATATGTGTTAGATTTATATAATTTAGGTAAATTTCATAAAATATCACTTACCTTATAAAATTCTTCCATTCCTTACTATATATATTCAAGTTTGAATCTTTTTTCCTTCAAAAAAAAGTTTGAATCTTTTAATATCATATTTTCAACTCTGGTGTAGTGGTCAAGTTTTTAGAAAAGGTCACCGATTCGAGTCATGCCAATGTGCAAAAACTTTGTATGGCTAGACATCCACTACATGAAGAAAAAAAAAACTGAGAAAGTAAGTCATTTTGGTTCAATACGAACTACATATTTATTTGATGTTGTTTTAATCAAGCTGATATCAATTAAGACCATATTTTAACCGTAAATGAGGAGAACCGTCTACATTAACTACCAAAAGCTGTTTACATCAACTACCAAAAAATAATATTTGTTGTCCTCCAAGTCATATACATTTTTTTGAATACCAATCCAGAGTTGGTGACTTATAAAAGTGGTCCATATTAGAATTATGTATATAAAATTTCTCTTAAATTAACTTTCCTTGTTAAGTGATTAGTGTTATGATCAATCACATTTTAAAAAGTCTTTGGATTGTACCTTTTAATATTCCAAACGTATTTACACGAGATGGTAAATGATATCTTTTAACTAAACTAAAAGGCCTTGAATTCAAACTTAACTATGAAAATATAAAGAGTTTTGTCATCTTTGCTCGACTTGTAAAAATTTATTCTTTATAGTTACACACATATGATACCCAATTAAAAAAAATAATTTCCTTTGTAAGTGGAGAGAGAATTTATGAATCACTTGCTTTACAATTCATTCTAGTGATAAATAAATATTTGTTTAATTTAAGCGTGGAAAAACAAAAAGCGAAAGCGTGCCCGTGGGTTCATAGTTCCTTTTTGTTGTATTTTACCCATTTTAGCTTAAAATATATTTTTGGTCTTTTGAATTATTTTTAGGTGTCACTTTGATCTTTAACTTTTTTGTTTATTTTGATCTCTTTAGTTATAAGCATTTTACACTTTAATCTCCACTATTTTATTTTGATCTTTTAAATTATACAGATCAAACACTTTCGCCCCTTAAATGATTAACTATAGACATTTTTGTTTTTAAGTTATAAATATTAGATACTAAATGAGGCGATTAAAGTGTCTACCATTTAGACGTTGAGATTTGAGTGTCCATCAAGCATTAATTAAGAAACCAAAATAGAACAATATTTATTTTAAAAGACCAGAGTAAAATTTTAAAATAATTTATAGATTAAAAATATACTTTAGCTAAAGATGAATAGCTTAGTGGCATGTTTTAAAGTTTATGAGGAAAGAGAGGGAAAGACTTAAAAAATATGGAAGGATGAAGTTGAAAGCGTGAAAATGGTTTTAAAAGGGAGAACTTTGGAATGCTAAGCATGTATTTTGAAATTGCAATATAAGATATGATTATATTATACTTATATCACATTTAATTTATTTAAAAATATATTATAAACTGTCTATAATTTAAAAAAAGCAAGTTTAACCCTCCATTAAAACATATATCAATATTGCTAGATTAAATATATTCATTTAGAATAGTTTTTTGATTGACTCGGATAATAATATATCAAAGAAGATAATTTTTTTCTTCTGTCTTTACTTTTTTTTCCTTTCTAGTTTGATCCCTCATCTACAAAATTTATCAATTTTAGTCAACATATCTAAAATTGATAAATTTTGATAAAAAAAAATACATACATAAACTAAAATTGATAAAAATAATATAAGACTAGTATGTATGATTCAAAGTTTGACACTTAAAAATATAAGACAAAGTTTGTCACTTAGAAATAGAAGTCTAAAAACTTCAGACTCAAAATAAAAGGTATAAGACTAAAAATACTCTAGACTCAAAAAAGTATTTTTCAAGAAAACAGCAGAATTTTAAATAAATAAAATAGAAACAAAGGACCCAAGAATACCACCCTACCCCCTGAAATGTATTGTCATATATGGCTTGGCCTTGGAGATTACCTTCCAAGCTTTCCTTTTCCTTTCAAAGGACAATTTCTTTAATTTTAGGCAACCTATTTTACTTTTTCATTTGTCTAATCTAATCTAATAAACTCATAAGGTAAGGTAACATGTGTGGTGATTTTTTTCTTCTCTTTTTTTATTTTATTTTTCCTATTTTCACACAAAATACATTTTAAAATGGGGAAAGAAAAAGAAAGCCCTCCCAACAACTTTAAAACTATTTTATATATTTCTCCACCAGATTCCAACCATATCTAAATAATTATATCCATTAAATATTATTCATTGATTTAATACTAACTCATAGAAATAATATTTTAATTTCCTATTCAGTACCATTTCTCCTTTTCCTGTTTATTTTTTTAATCTCCAATTTGGACAGTCTTAGAAAAGTTAGGAACTCAATTACCTGAGCTACAAAACAAGGATTCATTTTATAAATATCCACATTTTCATTTCCTTTGTAAACTCCAAAAATTCAATTTTCACTCTTTCTTTCTACACAATATATTTTCTTTCTATTTCTCTAAACCAGAATATTATTTTTCCTCTTTCAAATTTTTGATTTTTTTTTCATCTAACACCACTATTTTTTTTTTATTTAACGATGAAATTTATGCAAATGGTGCAAATTTGAAAACTATTGTTCTTGTTTTATGCTTAGTTTCTCAAGCTTTTAATTTGATTTTTTAGCTTAAAATTTTAATCTGTTAATTATTTTTCTTTTGAAAAAAAATAAATTTACTCGAAACTTCGAGTGTTATATGAGTTAATAAGAGTTTGAAAACATGGAGGTTAGTGGTGGCGTTACGGTGGTCGGATCAGATGCTCCGTCGGAGTACCACGTAGCTCCAAGAACAGACAACCAAACTACAACCACTGGATCAGCAGTTCAGCTTTTAGCGGCGGTTCAAGCAGGTGCTCCTCCGCAACAACCACCGTATACGGCGGTGGTAACGGCGGCTCCGGCAGTTACGACGGTGCCAGAGAAGAAGAAGAGAGGAAGACCGAGAAAGTATGCAGCAGATGGTTCTGTGACAGCGGCGCTGTCCCCGAAACCGATATCGTCGTCTGCTCCGTTGCCGCCGGTGATCGATTTCACGGCGGAGAAGCGTGCAAAAGTGAAGCCAGTTAGTTCTGTGAGCAAAGCCAAATTTGAGTTGGAAAATATAGGTACTGCTTCTAACTAGAATATCTCTATTTTTTATGAAAAAATTGAGTGTGAAATGTTAATGTTACTGTTTTTGATTGTGTTGTGGTGTGTTTGGTTCTCTCTTATTAGTGTAGTTAGAAGTGTGGAATCAGTGTTTGACTTATGTTTATAGCTTATGTGGAAGTGAATTCAGATTCAGATGTGGGACCTCTGAATATAGTTGTGGTCTGCTCTTGATAATGTGAGGTACTATGTTTGGACTAAAATCTTTCTAATTCTACGTACTATTTGAACGACGCCGAGTTTGACTAAATCACAGTGTCACCGTAATATTTTTTTTTTTTTCAAATTACAGTGACATATTATAATTATGCGAAATTCACCGTCAATTCAAACATGCAGTATGTTAGGCTAGAAATCTGCAAGTGATGTTTAAAACTTTGGATTGAGTTGTTGAATTGAAAGACTTTAATATTATTGCGAGCTGTGTATTGTGTCAAGAGGTCAAGTTGACATGTGTTCCTCTTTTGGTCTTTTGTGGTCAACTCTATTTACTACTATTAGTAGTAATAGTTAGTTGATACAGTTAAGTGTTTCTTCATTCCATTACAGCTTACTCGCTGATATGGATTGTTATGAACTTATGATACTGATAATCTGGTTCTATGATTTAATTAAATTAAATGGGATACTAACTATTTGGTCGCAAAGTGTAAGCATAATGAAGCTGGAAGTCAAACTTTTCAGCTTAACAATAACCCAAGAAATTTGCATTTGCCTAAGCTTCATAGAGTTGTTTTTCGTGTATAAAATGGTAATCTAATATTTAATGTGTATTGGATATGCATAGTCAATATAGTAGTAGTATTGTCAGAAGCTCGGATTCGCTAAAATGGCTTTAGTCGTACCCGATACGTGTACATGCCGACCGTGATACGCCGCTGATATACCTCGGATATACCGCGATACAGTCAATTCATCTCATTAGTGTTCAGTTTTCTAGTACATGAATCAAACTTTCCTCCTCTCTCCTTTAATTGATACATGTAAATTATGACTTATCTATACAATTCCACAGTTATAAATTGCCAATTTTCAAAATTGGTTTTTCCCATGATCCCATTACTAATTGCCCATTCAGTTTTATCCAATTGCAAATTTCAAGATTCTTATGCACCCATGTACTTGATACTATTTAAGCATTGCACCTCCTACCATTTTTCTCAACTCCTTTTTTCAAAATTGCTCTAAGACACTGCACTACAATTATCCAGAGGGAGACAGAGAGACATCTAGAACCAGAAGCAACACAATGTCAGAAGCAACTTCCAATTCCAACTCTATGCTTCTAAGTAAGTTTCTTTATGAAAATGTTTTACAAGATGATAATGCTCCTCTTTGGTTCTATGTCAGTAAGTTCTTACTATAAAGTAAAACTCATTTGTTGAGAATTTCTGGAACTCAAACTTCTGTGCGTCTTAATGTTAATGATGAGTATTTGTCTGAATTGCATGCAATCTACCGGTGTTGATGAAGGAGGAGATGAAATTAATACTATTTCAATATTTTGGATTTTTCGAAGGCCATGTTAAAAACTGTGTACTGAGTTTGGAAGATAATGATTTACAATTTCTATTTTATATTTTACTAATGGTTAAGAACTATGTTTTTATTTTAATTTTCTTAAGTTGCAATAATATATTTATTAGTATATTTTATATATGTATTGTATCCTATAATTTTCAATGAATGATGAATCACCATATCGGATGCGTATCGTATCTGATACTCGTTTCTTGTCAGTGATTCATAGGTAGTATTATTATTTTTAATCTATAATTCCTTTGCCATACATTGTTTTGAGTTAATTCAAATATGATCTTCCCTCTTTGTTTAACTTTTAATTCTGGTAAGCTTCTAAGTTTGCTAATTGGATGAAGCTTATTTCCCAAATTTCTGGTTTTACATATGTGCACATACTACTTTAAACTTTAGCTTTGAAATTCTCAAAAATTCGGTTAATGTCTGAGTCTGACATATCTGATGTAGAGTTTTGAAGTACTTATTTACAAATAATAAAATAGCATTTAGTTTCATATTAAATTGTTTTCCTTTGACTACATGATATAAGATACTCCCTCCGTTTCAAAATAGATGTCTATTTTGGAGATTAATTTTGTTTCACAATACTTGTCTATTTCAAGTTTCAATGCAACATTAATTATTGTCTTGTCAATAATACCCTTATATATTTATTATAGAGAGAGAAAAAATAGAATGAAATAATAAATGGTTAAAGGTATTATAGAAAACACACATAATTTCATCAAAAGTAACAAAATTTATTTGGCTTCTTGGTTACAACAATTTCTCCAAAATAGTATTTACCCTCTCATATTGCTGCACTGTACATTCTATGCTGTCCTATATATTAGGACTAAACTGATATATGAAGCATCTTGAGGTGGACTTGAAAGATTATTCTCTTAGAATCTTATTCTCTTAGGACAAAAGCATAGTGATGTTTCAACTTTTTATTAACTGGTAACTTAGGACCGATTAAAAAAAACTGGTAACTTAGGTCTAAATATTCAAATTCTTAATTTGGCCCAAATTATAGACGCCTTATAATTGAAACCCCGAGACTGTTTAACATTTTCAATTTGATTATTAATTATTGTTAACATTTACATTTTTTAGGTGAATGGGTCCCTTGCTCTGTTGGTTCAAATTTTACACCCCACATCATCACTGTTAATGCTGGAGAGGTAATTTTCAGAAATATCTATTGACTATGCTGTAATCCTGTTATTTGGGGAAGTGAAAAGTCCTATATTACATGCATGTCTTTTGTAGAATGAAGTGATAATAAACTTAAGGACTAATTATAAACAGAATAAAAGTGAGAGGGAGCATTTAGTAACATGTTAATTTCCTGTGATATCTGTGTGATCACTTACTTCTTTTGCAGTGATTACTGGAAAATAGTCTAACTGATGATTGTCAACAATTTTATGTTTATGGTTATGTTAGGATGTTACCATGAAGGTAATTTCATTTTCTCAGCAAGGACCTCGAGCTGTATGCATTCTTTCAGCAAATGGTGTCATAAAAAGTGTCACACTTCGTCAGCCTGATTCTTCTGGGGGCACATTGACATATGAGGTGAAGCATTTGTGCAAATTTTTATTATAATTCCATCTTATAGAAGAGAACTTTCATATGGTTCCACAGTGCATTTAATGATCTACACGGTTCAAGAATGTTGTTTCTTGTGCCTTTTTGAGCATATAGTGGGATTGGATTATTTGCATTTGCACAGTTACTTATCTCGGTTTTTCTACAGGGACTGTTTGAAATTCTTTCTTTATCGGGTTCGTTCATGCCAAATGAAAGTGGAGGAGGAACACGAAGCAGATCAGGCGGCATGAGTGTGTCTTTGGCAAGTCCTGATGGACGTGTTGTTGGAGGAGGAGTAGCTGGTCTGTTGGTGGCTGCAAGTCCAGTGCAGGTATTTATTTATCTGTAAAGGAGAATTTTGCAAATTAAAAGTAAAATAATAAATAAAAACAAAAACATTATTTCAAATCAAGTGAACCTTTTTAATTTGGCGTGGTTCAAGTGGTCGGTGGTTTGAGTCTCTTAAGCATGTGGTCATGGTTCAATCTCTAACTCATTTGTATTAAAGTTCACCATTTGAGATCAATAACTCTTAAATGTGCTTCAAATTTTCGAATGAATTAGATGCAGTTGCATGCATTTCTAGAAAACAGACCTTACAATAACAACTCCATTTCTAGCAAACAAACATTTCAATGGCAACTCAATTATAGCAACATGCATAAGCTAGTGATTTAGTATTTACTCGATAAAAATTTGTTTGATTCTGATCACTCTAATTTTAAACATGTATCTACCAGGTAGTGGTTGGTAGTTTTATGGCAGGAAACCAACATGAGCAGAAGCCAAGAAATCAGAAGCATGATTTGGTGTCAACTGTGTCATCTCCTGCTGTTGTTCCCATCCCTACTCTTGATCCAATACCTATTCTATCGTCAGTAACTTCCTTCCGTGGAGATAATTGGTCTGCTGTGCCAGCATCGGATGCAAAGGATAAGCCCGCTGCTGATATTAATGTGTCTCTTCCTGGAGGCTGATTTCATTAGGATTCCTTATATATATGCATTTATGTGTATCTGCTTTTACAATGCTGTAATGGGATTCCTAGTTGTTAGCTCACTTTCCTTTGTTTGTTGTGTTAAGGTTGTTGAACTTTGTACCGTGATCAACAAGTTTTCCATGTTTTACAAGGTTCCTGTCATTGTAGAATTTGAGTTAGCTGATAAGATATGCTTTTTAATGATCTGATGTCATGCCTTAAAGAATTTATTTTGATGTGATAGTTATTCACGAAAATTCATCTTCCTTTGGAGTGATAATTAGTGTTTTAAACTGCTAGGTAACTTGTTGAATAAGTGGTTTACTATTTGAACTGTATGATTGTTGACCCAAACTATATTATAAAATCTGAAAAAATTCAGGACATATAATTAATCGTGTACATCACTGATTATTGTGTTTTTAAAGTTCTTCTTGTCATTATGACAATGTCTTCAACATGAGAATGATGATCATTCATTTCTATGTGAATAAAAAACAATGAAGAACTCAAACTTGTCAACCAATGTTTTTAAATCCCTGTAAGAAACCAACACTAAAATTTGTACTAAAAAAAAAGAAACCAACACTAAAATTGGTGCCTATTCATAAATTAAGCTTTATTATTAAAAATAATTAAATATAGAGTGTATAGTGTACTTTTATATTCTTGCACAATAAAAGAGGTTAAGTTTTTGGTCATATAAATATTTAAACTTTCTGTTTAGTTCTTTAAAAAAATTCTTTAACTTTTAGTTCTATTTATTCTTTTGGTCTTTACTTTTAATTAACTCGTGTATGCCCTTCATATTTTTGAGTGAGTTTTTGCAGAAATGTTTTGAATATTTTAAGAATCACTAAAAAAACAAGAATTTTTAACAAAACATAAATTTAATATGAATTCTAAGTTCTTTTTGCCCAAGATATTATTAAAATATTCTAAACATGATTGGAAAAAAATTGAAATGATACACATGAGTTTAAAATTTAAGAAATCTTTTAGCAGAATTAAAGCAAAAAATAAAAATATTTATAGACTAAACCTATTTAAATTTAACCCTTAAAAAAAATGAATTTATTTTTGGGTGAGCTCTTCACCCAGAATCTAGGGGTGTTTTTGTCGTCAAGGGCAATATTTTTCTTGTAGGTACGTCAAGATGCTGTCCCACTCAGATTAATTTTGATTATCTCATTATTTTTTCTATTGCTCATGATATTTCTTTCCTTTTTTTATTACATGACATTATCTTATACATTTTGCTTTTGTCCTTTTCTTTCCTTTTCACACTTATCACACTATTAATTTATCAGTGTAAGAAAAATATTTTTTTTTTATAGATTGATTTACCGGAAAGCTAGGTTTGACATTTTACTTGCTTTGGACAAGATACATCAATGAACATAATCTTTGTGCCGATGTTTAAGTAACCTTGATTTTTTTTTCTTAACTAGTTTAGTGACCCGTGCCAAGCACGGAAAATAATTTTTTTTTTTTGATGAAATGCATAGATTTTATATTACATTATCTTAAAGTTATAAGTGTGGTTATAATTTAAATTTGATATGGAAAAAAATATCATCTTAATTTTGTATATATTTTGAAATATCTAAACATTGCACATAACGATTAAAGAATTTGGATTTATACTTATACTGATTATCTGTATTATAAGATGTTCTCATTGTTAAACTTAGCATATGTAATATTTTTTCAAAAATACGCCGACGTATTGTATATTATTATTTGTTGACATAATGTATTTTATTAATCATAAAAACTAAAAAATTTGTATTTTTTTATATAATAGTCTGTGTCAGATGTATACACCTAGCCTGTGAATGCAAACGTTAAATTTTTTACGGGTGTGTATAAATATAGTTTGGGCTACAGAAACACCGATTGTTATTTGTTTTTATTTTTTACAAAACTAATGGTCTAGTGTAAATATTGTATTTTAGGGTAACAATGATGTTAAAAAAACGCGTATTGTTATACCTGAAAAGTGCATCATTTAAAACTCAATAGCAGGAGGATTTGCTTATATAGAAATTGCATGTCTTGTAATGACCAGTACGCCTTACAAAGAAATTAAAAAAAAAAAAACTTCCAAACAATACACAACTTTAGTTTTCTAAATTATAGCAACAACAATTCTAAAACATAATCAATTATAAAAATTAATAAAATAATTATTTTAAATTAAATTGAAAATTAGTTTACATGAAAAAAAAATACATCTCACACAAAATTTGTATATTTAAGTTATTTGACATATAAGTCAGCATAAATTTAATGTAATTTTAGTATGAATTGTAAAGTTTTGATTATGCCGGCTCTCGACGGCCATTGTGCTTGTGGGTTTTGATTTTTTAAATTTTGAATCTGGTTACGACACTGCTTGCTTACATTGTGGTTCGATCTAATTGTTTCACGATAAATCTCATTGTTGTTGTTCGTTTTTATGTCGGTGATTCCTTAAGATCTAGTTTTTGTTGCGTAGATCGGCAACGACCGCCTTGTTGGTCGTCGTCATCGGCTCTGTTGTAAAACATGTTCTCGTGTTCTGTGTTGTTTGTTTTGAAACCCAAAAGGATATGTTGTTTGTTACTCATTCCATATTTGATGTGATTCGTTTTCTTTTGCGCGGTTCCAATTTGTTTTGAGCTCTAATCACTTTGTTATTTTAGATTAATCTCACAATTTGAGTTCATCACGTGTTCTAGAGCTTATTGCACCACTTGGCTAGAAATTGTTATGAGTTTGCTATTATTTTTATTAGTGATCTATGGGTTTGTGGATTTATTTTTTGTTGGCGGCCAAATACTTTTTTTGTAATCAAAATATTAGACCGGTGCTAGTGGGCTCACACACCTTTTTTTTTTAATTTGCTTTCTAGCGTGTACGTGTGTTCGTTGAATTGTGTGATTGGTAGTGCTTGATTTTTCTTGTTTAAGATTTTTGTGGTTATTTTACCCATGATAGTTATTATATATTTACTCACTTGGGTTCTTTGCTTAACACTATGTTTCATGCAACATTTTCGGTCTGACAACTGTCGATAGAAATTTTTCATATACTTTGTCTTTCTTCTACTCATGCGAAAGTCATATGCTTCTAAGACTTCTAATGACACATACTGACGATATATATTTTTAAACTAATTACAATTACAATTATCATTCACTCAAATATGTAACTTTTGAACATTAATTTAGAGTCATATTAAGATAATATACGTATTTTTTTGTGATAATAATCTAAGCAATTTGATTGTTATGATTCATTGTTATTGTTAATGTATAAAAAAAAATTAAGATCATGTAAATAAAATAACCTAAAATTTTATTTGTTTTTTTTAAAGATGCCAAAAAATATATATGAACAAACCTCCCTCTGAACCACAAGGTGTGTCAAAAAGAGACCAAAAATACAAAATCAAGGAAAACACAAAGGCTGAGAAAAAAAATACAAAATGGACAATACCAAAATTGTAGTTCCGCTTTTCTTAATATCACGTGATTTTACTTTTTTTATAAAAACAAAAGGATATTCATTCATTCAAATTGATAGAATAACATAATCAATATCGCTAAAAACGTAAAGGGTGAATCTGCGAACAAACTCACAACACCCAAGTTAATAGCATACAACGACAAAATGTCTACAAATAATATGATATAAAATCTAGGGTTAATAGTGTATTTAACCCCTGTAATATAGTGCACTTTGGGTTTTAGCCCCTGTAAAAATAAATAAATTAGATTCTACCCTTGAAAAATGAAGATTCTTCAGGATTGACCCCCGACCCCATTTAGTCAGCAGAATCTCCTACGTGGCAGTGACGTGTCAATTTTTTACCATGCCACGTGTGTAAATAACTGCCACGTCATTTTTTACATAAAAAAACTGAAAAATTTAAAATTACAAAAAAAATATTTTTTTATTAAAAAAAACATTTTTTTAAAAAACGAAAAAAATCTTTTTCTAATTATTTTTTAGAAAGCTAAAATTATTTTAAAAATCAGAAAAACAAAATCTAAATTTTGATAAATCGAAAAAAAATCGCACTTTTTTTAAAAAAATTTAAAAAAATTGAAATTTTAAATTTTTTCAAAAATTCGTTCCAATTTTTTTTTAAAATCCTTCCTAATTTCAGAAAAAAAAACGAATTTTTTATTTCAAAAAAGAATTCGTAAAAATTGAGGAATAATTTTTTTAAATTCTAACTTAATATATTTTCCATCAATGACAAGAAAACCCATATGGTATTATCATTTCCATTCTCGAACTTAATATATTTCCAAATTTTCTAAAAAATTATACAAAAAATTCGAATTAAATTAAAATCATAAAATTTGAAAAAAAAACAATATTATCTAATTTTTTTGAATTTGTAAAAAATATTTGAATTTTTTATTCTAATTATTTAATTTCGAAAAAAAATATTTGTTTTTTTTATTTTGAAAATTAAATTTAAAAAATCTGAATGTTTTCTGATTTATCAAATTTTTGAAAAAAATTTAGAATTTGTTTTCGAAAAAATTTAAATTTTTTGAAAAAAAGTATGATTTTTTTTTCGAAAAAATTTATAATTTTTTTCTGATTTTTAAAATAATTTTAGCTTTTTAAAAATTAATTAAAAACAATTAAAAAAAGATTTTTTTTTTTAAAAAAAATGTTTTTTTATATTTTTTTTGTAATTTTAAATTTTTCAGTTTTTTTAAGTAAAAAATGACGTGGCAGTTATTTACACGCGTGACATGGTAAAAAATTGACACATCACTGCCACGTAGGAGATTCTGCTGACTCAATGGGGTCGGGGGCCAATCCTGAAGAATCTTCATTTTTCAAGGGTGGAATCTAATTTTTTTTTTTTACAGGGGCTAAACCCGAAAGTGCACTATATTACAGAGGCCAAAAACACTATTAACCCTAAAATCTAAATCACCAGAATACATATGCTTCTGGATCTGCAACGTTGACGCTCAAATCATTAATTGAAGTTGTGATTGTCTGAAACTGATCTTTCAATATGAACCAAACGAACACCGCACAACAAAAGATGCGAAATCAAACAAAGCCGCACAAGACGACGAACAACACAACGCTGCAATAAGACGACGAAACCACGAAAGAAAAAACTTGACGTATGTGGAAATCACTTATTTAGATTGACAAAAAGGGAAAAAAAGATATAGATGGGTGATTCTATGTCAAAAATTGATCTAAAATCACCCCTCCTCGATGAGCGAAAGAGAAAGGAAATTAGAGAAGGTGGAGATTCTCTCACTACATGATTTTTTATTTAAAATTACCTTACTAAATTTTGAATTCGAATGAGGAAAGAACTAATACTTCAACAAAATAAAATTATTTGAAGGTCCGCCAAGTAAAATGTATTTATGTTATGATTCTTTAAAGAATTCCAAAATTAGATGGTTGTTTATGATAAAGGAAAAAATGTATCTATATTTGGACTTCATAGAAAGTGAAGTGGGGAATATTATAAATAAATCAATGTTAAAATTGTATATAAAAATCACTTAACTATCAACGGTGAAATTGTATTATATCTTGTAAGAGCATCTTCAAAGATACGATAACATGATATTTGCGTGTTCATATTATGACATGGGAAAATAGGTTGGACTGATTGTTCGACTAAAAATTTACTTTCACCCATGTACTGGAAACAAATTTTCTTATCACCAAGTAATTGATAAAAATCTATTAATCTACGTACTCCAACAATATGTTAGAAGTCATTGGTTAAGCTACCAATTAATCTACTACAACTTCTTATATCTTAGCTCAAACCAACTAAGTCACCCTCTATAGACATGTTAAACTTAACACAATGAGTATTCCCACCACGATCTTTCTATTAAATAAGTTTGGATCTCATCCCAAAAGTTAGCTCAAAGGATGGGGGTACTCAAGCATATTTATACACTTAACAATCCGGGAACATAAGCAATGTGAGACTAATAACAAACTACAAATTACTTCAAAACCAACTTCGACACCCACCCTCATGCCTAACGTGAGCATGGGTTCAGTTCCCACATTGCAATTCTTAACCCAGCTCTGATACCATGTTAAATGGGCTTGAATCTCATCCTGATTTGGGATGAGATTCAAACCCATTTACACATGGTATGAGAGCCGGATTAAGGATTGCGATGTGAGAATTGGACCCAGGCTCATGCTAGGCGTGAGGGTGGGTATAAATATGTTTGAGTACCCTCATCCTTTGAGCTAACTTTTGGGATAAGATCCAAGCACATTTGACACTTGCAAGTTTAATTGCTATAGAGTCTCGTAAAAAGATTCATCAAGAAACGTAGCGATGTAATTCATTAACATTCTACTAAAAAAAGTAAAAATATTCATTATATAAATTTAATACATTCAAATTGTGATGTGTGTCTCATGTTGAAAATAAATAAGACATGAAAATAGTTTACAAAAGAGAGTAAGCCCTCACTTTTTTAATAAATCTGAAGTTATAAAGTCTCAAATTTAAAACCCTAGTCATCAAATATGTGTCATTAGAGGTCGACGCGTCGTCATGAGCCTAATCAATTTTTTAGGTGCGCTTGCATTTTCAAATGTCGACATAAAACAATTAATCGGTTTGATTTTTTTTTACAATGAAGGGCTTGAATGATTCTATTTCATATGTTAGTGGTCAATTATTGTTGATTGATCTTATTCCCCTCATCAATAAAACTCTCTTCAGTTCATTAAAAAACAATGACAACTCCAACTTTTACTGAAAAAATAGGTTTATTTTTTATTTATTTATTTATAAAAAAAGGGATGGTTTGCTTTGTATCATATGGGTTAGAGAACTCGTCGTACTCTCTTACTATGTATCATTTTGCTTATCAAAATTCAAATATTTAAATATCCAATTGTCATTATTTTTTATTTTGATAAAATATCTTCTTTTTTTTTTAATTCGAATTTCATGCACATGATGATTATAGAAATCAATTAATTTTTTTAATGACTTCCTAAATAAAAAAAATTCATAATAAAAATACTAAAAATGGAAATTCCTGTAAATAAAATAATAATTGAGGTTGACCATTTAAAATTTGAGGTTGACCATAATTTTTTTCCATTGAATTTTAAATACATAATATCAAATAAGTTATTTGTCCCAATTTTTTTATCAGTATGAAGTCCATACTTTGATTGATTCTCTTGATTTCTTTTTGAAGGATAGTTTGATAATATATTGTTTAATAAGAATAGTAGAAACGTGAATTGAAGAATGAGATGAACACATGTAGCGAGATATTGAGCAACATATAAGTGAGATGACCAATAAACCAAACATGTTAAGATTTTCGATGAAGATGTGGTGTTAATCTCATTTGCGGGTTTTCTCTTATCTAAATACAATGATCCAACCAATTGTAAACTCCCTCAAAATTTGGAACTTTATGATGGATTGGTTTGCTAGATTTTGTTAATTTTTTATTAAAATATAAAAAAATTATTTTAATTTTTTTATATTGTTTCAAATTCCTTCACATTCGGTCTTTGTTGTGATATAACCATGAAAATGCTAATTTGTTATGCCAAGTTGACAAAAAATATGCCTATTAGACATTTTAATGATTGATAAATTAGGGAAGTAATTTGATGGGTGATAAATGAGTTACATATGTACGGAAAAAAAATGGTCTGCAGTAGATGAAATATGTCGAAATGCAAATAAAGGAAACAATGGTAATGATTTCAAATAAAGAAAATTAAAGTCATAGGTTCCATGTTCAATCCATGAAAAACTAACATTTTTCCCTCCCCTTGAACAACCTACTATAATAATTAATATTTGCCTATCAAAAAAGAAGGAAGAAAACATCACAAAGGTGAAATGAATCAGTGGAACAAAAATTTCTCTCTAAATTGGTTTTTATTAGTTAAGTACTAATTAATAATTTTAAAGTTTGTTTATAAGACTAATAATTTTAATTTGAGGAGAAAAATAAATTTTTGGAAGTATATGAGGAAAATAAACATGGAAGTTATTTCAGTGATTTTTTTTCCATTAGACATAAACACATAAAATTACCAGAAACTCACTTAGCCTCTCACTTTAAAATTTCTTTTTCATTAGTCATATTTCAAAATCTCAAATTTCTTTTTCATCTTCTCTCTTTTTCTAGTTTTCATTTTCTTTTCTCATAAAAGGAAAGAACATAAACCTTCTATATTAAATTACAATCAAATCACAATTTTGACCATGGTGTGCCTTCGTTCGACCTTATTTGATTATGTCACATAATTACAGACACAGAGAGTCGTACACTTTAGAAAAAGATGTTACTATGTCAAATTTGAGTTAAATTTCTACAATTAGTAGAATAGTAGATGTTGACTTACATATAAGTGAGATGATCATATACATGTACCTAAAGATTTTAATGCATGTAAAGAAATTCCATTTTGAATCAATTTAAATGTACATTTGAAATTGCTTATTTTATTTTACGTAGGTATTCGACGATAGAGATGCCACCAACATAATGTTTGTTTGAGTGGAATTGGATTTGGTTCTCTTAAGCAAGGTTTGAACCTTGTGAATGAGGAAAAAAGAGTGATTGAACACTTCACTAAACGTGGTCATATTTTATTTCTTTTAATTACTATTTTTTCAAGGTTAAAAAAATGTTCAAATGTTAATGTATCAAGTGTGAATTAAAGTTCTTCAAAAAAAGGTGTCACACCCGTGCCAAGCACGGGCTAGAATTTACTCATACTTAAGATAGAAAATGTTGTGATGTATCAAGTGTCAACTACACTCCAATATTGAATAGAAGAGTGATGGTTGGACAACATATAAGTTGGACGACTCATTCACTTAATGCCTTAAATATTCGTTTAAAATGTGATATGATTCTCACTTTGATGATTGCTTTAGGTCCAATGGACTGATCCACACCATTTTTAGCTCCCCTATATATCCCAACGGTCGTAGCATAACCCGGTTCGACTTTGTAGGGGAAGCGCGAGTGGGAGAGATGTAAATGTGTCAAATGTGGATAAAAGTTCGACATTGAAAGAAAAAGTAGATGATGAGCAACATAACAATGATATGACTCATATCTAAACGTGGTCTCCTCTTTTGAAAAAGTGATTGAACGCTTCACTAAACGTGGTCATATGTTATTTCTTTTAATTACTATTTTTTCAACGTTCAAAAAATGTTTAAATGTTAATGTATCAAGTGTGAATTAAATGTTAATGTTCAAATGAAAAAATATATTATGGAGCAAGGGTTGTCATGAAGCTCTTTTTTTTTTTTTTGAAATAATTTCACCAAACTTTGTTGTGTTGAAAGTTGAAAGGAAATACATGGAATGTTTTGCTTGTTAGAAAAGTCTAATTTATTTATAGCATAGATAAGATAATAGCGAATGGAGTTAACTTTTCACTATCAACAATTTCTCCACTTTTGTCGCCGTAAGCTTAGTTCAGTTGGTAGAGACAACGCATAATATATGCACGGTCTGAGGTTCAAACCCTGACCAAAAAAAAAAAAAAAATCTCCACTTTTGCTATTGTTTGAAGTAAAGCGGTAGAATATCAAACTACCAACAATGGCAATCCATCAATGTTGTTACCTCCACATTGAAATTGTCATTAATGATTTTTATTCATTTAAAACATAATTACCATTTTTTTTAAATAACATAATTAACATTCTTTAATAATTTTCCTAAAAAAAAAAAAATTCTTTAATAACACACTTCTTAGTTCATTTATAATAACATTATCAAGACGATACAATTGATGTATAATGAAGTGGAAAAATCATTTCAATACCCATAATACGTAAAATAATATATTCTTTTCCCTCAAAAAAATACATTCTTTTCATTTTTTTTATTACTTTCTTTCTTTTCACTTTTATAAGAAAATAATGTTACAATGTCGAATCTCGAACCGAGTTTCTTTGGGTTGAAAAGAGAAACTCTCAACCAAATGACTTCTCAAAATACATGCAAATAATGTCACAATTTAAAAGTGACATTAGAGATTTTCTGTAAAAATATATTTTGATGAAACTTTTTTTTTTGAGAGAATTTTGATGAAACTTTGAAATATCACTTTATGATTTTTTACAAAATTGTCATGAATGTCTATTATACGTTTAAATTGAAAATAACACGATTCTTGTTGCCTTTTTCAACAAACAATATCAACTTGGATTTGAAAATAGAACATCAAATTCAAAATTTGAATTAAAAAAATGTAGTATTTAAATATAAAAAATATCCATTTTGAATCATGGGGTTTTCAAATTCAATATTTTGCTATTTTATATTTTCTTTGCATCACAGTTGAATCAAGATCAAACTTGAAGTGGTTTTTAACTTTGAAGTGGTAATAATAAAAAGAGTAGTGATATTTGTGCAATCAATTTTATGAGCCACCACCAAAAAAAATTGTGAAATCAATTTTTCGAGAACTTTTAGAACAATCTTCTTATTCTCTCTTTTTATGTTTGTTAACCAAAATCATTTAATGATTTAAGTGGATTTTTTTCCTTTGCCATATCCAAATTCAAATGCTAATATAAGATATCGTCTTATATAAGCATATTTTCTCTAGCAAGCTCCACATATATTTGAATTCTCTTGAACGTAAATAAAGTGTGTTAGTGAAATGTTTTAATATAGTTCCGTAACTTTTTTAAATGGTTTTTTATCCAAAAAAAAGAAGAATTAGTTTAATAGCACATAAAAAAATTAATATCTAAATTTTATAGTTTAAACAACGACACTGCTATGTATTGTGAGTGGTTCGTGAAATTATTGTCACGATCTTAAGCATTATCCTTTAAAGTCCAAAACATAAAGTACAATTGATAATTTTCATTGATAAACATAATTAATATGTTAATACACCTCAATATGACTAATAGACAAACCAAATAATCGAGTTCAAATGGTTAATAAAGAACATATATTGTATGAAAAAACCCGAATAACTATGGGTTAACATAAAACATCACTAATACACGCGCATTTATCATTATCTAAATAAAGCTTGCTTATTGGTTATTACTTTGTCACTCATTCATATTAGCACATATATTTTTTTAATAAGTTTCAACACATATTGAATCGCATGCATGATACATATTAAAAAATTTCATTTATTCTGATTAATTTATAGTGAAAATTAGCCCAAAAAAAAAGAACTTTAATTTTCAATGTGCAAATTAGCCAAAGCCAAAATTTCTTATTTTTAATTGCTATTAAATGTATTATTTTTCTAAGAAAAAATTCATTGCTTTTCAATTCATGCAAGCGCTCAAGAAAAAAGTAATTGATTAGCCTTTAATTTTAGCAGATTTTCTCACTTTTTCTATTCTACGATCCATAAATAATGCGCAATTGCTTATATGAATTTTATTAAGTCATATGTGCTTTTTCAACAAGACCATAATCATATATAATCACTGAATTTTTTTCGACCGTGTCTCTATTAACCTTAAGTTATTGTAAATATAGTTTCCAATATAAACATTTGTCATAGAAATAGAATAGTGATTTATCTTCATTCAGTTTTATTTCTCTGGCCAACTAATTCGACCTATTTTTTGTGTGATAGTTTATAATTGAATTCTTTGGTTTTGTTTATTGTTTCTATTTTATGGTTGATCTGTGAAATTAATCATGACAAATGTATATTACTTATACCCGAACCATCTCCCATCTTAATTTTTAAGTGAAAGAAGTTTTTGGTTTAATTGTTCATGCTAATTATGATTGTTTGGTCAAATGCAATTTTATGAGTTTATTGAAAGAGTTAAAAAAATTCGGATAATTAATTTATCAAAAACTTAGACTCAGTTTAAAAAATGATATATCATTCAATAATATTTAATAATCATGTATTTTGCAAATTCATCATAATGTATTAACGTTTTTTCATGGTTAAATCCCACCAAAGACGAAAAATGAAAAAATTGGTACGAAAGAGATCAACATGAAAAAATACTTAAATTTTATTCATAATAAAATAAGAAGATGACATAGTAAAATCTAAAAAAATTCATAATAATGTTCGGACTTATAAGTGAGCCTTAATGGGTTGGATCATTATATTAGATTAAAATCAAGCACTCAAGTGAGATTGACACCAGATATTTACCCAAAACCATAAGGACGCAAGATATATTATTCATCTCACTTATATGTTGCTCAAAATCTAATTTTGAATTTAATGTTGAACTTTAACTCATACTTGACACATCAACATCTCTCCCTTCAGTATGAGACTCTTTACGTCTGTGCCATAAAGATATAGACAAATAAGATCAGACGGAGACACAACATGCTTAAAAGGTGGGTTGGTGGTGTATCCATGCAAGAAGAATTGTTTTTCCTTTCTGTCATGAGAAGAGAGAAGGAAACTTAGAAAAGAAAAAAAATGACAAATGAATTTACACCTAAGAAAAATGATAAAGGAAGAAAAAGATGTGTGTGATTTGTTCTTAAGTGGATAGGAAATAGAGTGAGTTGCTGGTAATCTTAAGTGTATAGGGATCACTATATTTGACTAAGAAAAATCCTAGAAGTGAGATTGATACCAAAGTTTCACCCAAAACCTCATGACTTATATGTTATTGAACATATATATTTTTGCATCAAAGGTAGAAGTTTAATTTACACACGTTAAAAAAAAAATGGGTTGGTGACTGTTTCATAGAGGGATGTCTTTGTTCCTTTCTTTCATGACAAGAGAGAAAGTAAATAAGAAAAAGAAAGAATATGACAAAAGGAATTTAAACGTGAGGAAAACTAAGGATTATGTATTTTATATGTATAATATAGGGAATATAGTGATTTGCTGATAACTTTATGTGTTTGTTGAAGGAGTTGAAGTAATTATGTTACCAAAATATTATACTCATTAAAAAAAACCACATCAATTTAAAATATTGAATAAGCATGTATTTTGTCAATTCAATAGAACACAACTATATTTTTCCATTATCGAATCTCACCAAAGATCAAAAGTGAAGAAATTTGAAATAATAAAGATTGAATAAAAAAATTGCATGAAAGTGAGTGACATCTGAAATCCAGAATTTAAGATAAAACTATTAAACAAATGACATAAAAATAATAACAAAACAACTCATCATAATATTGGAACTTCCGTACGAGTCTACATTGAGTTGCATTATCAGATCAAGTTAAGTATAATCGCATAAATGAGGTTGACATCACATTTTCATGCAAAGTCTTAAGACATAAGGTATATGAGTCATCTCATTTATATGTTGTTCAACATCTACTCATGGATACAACGTGAAATTTTAATTCGCACATGAAAGTCCCGTTCCCCCAACCAAGAATCACTCCCACTCCCCCACAATTAGGTATGGGAATAGGCTAGGCCGAGCTAGGCTTTGAAAGGCCTAAGCCTGGCCTGTCAAAATTCTTTAAGGCCTAAGCCTGGCCTGCGACCTGTAATAGGCTTACTTTTTAGGCCTGAGTCTGGCCTTCTGAAAGCCTGATTAGGCCTGCTAACATGTTTAAAAGCCTATTTCATATGAACGTCTTTAAATAAGTAATGTGATCTAAGGTTAAATAGACCAACGAGCTAATGAATCAATGATATTAAACTCTCTTTTGATATTTAACATGAAGTTTTAGAGAACTTTACTATATATTATATATTATATCATATTTCAATTCTAAAAAATAATGTAAACTACTAAGCTTAAATTACTTTAAATGTTGATAAATTTATAATTTAATTTAAAGTAGAGTATATAATATAATAATCAATAATATTATTCATATTTATCTAAGTAGACCAGCCTAATAGGTTTAAAAAGCTTTTTTAATAGCCTGTGACCTGACCTTTTAAGCTAAATAGGCTTCTAAAAAAGCCTAGGTCTTCCCTGTTTAAGAAAAAAGTCTAGCCTATCGTAGGCTAGGCCGTAGGTCCCTCTAGGTCGACCTTGCCTATTCCCATCCCTACCCACAATGTTGAATTGGGATATGATACTATTGTTGGGCCTTCAACAAAGATGTGGATCGAAATATTGGAGAAATATCAACCACACAAGTGAAAATGATAACAATTTTAATCCAAAATTTTAAGGCTTATATGAGTTTTTCATTTATTTGTTGTTCAACATTCACCATTTCATCTGATGTTGAGCTTTAACTGACATTTGATAGATCATAATACTATCTGCATAAAGCATGACGAAATTCTAACCCGTGCTTGATACGGGTGTCCATACTAGTTCTTGAATGTTGATGGAGATGATATGAAGATGAAAAAGAGGAGAAAAAGACGAAGAAAACTTAACGTTTTTGAATTAAAACTAACGAAAAGAACCAAAATGTGTAACAGAGAAAAGTTAAGGACCAAAATAAATCAAATTTTAGTTAGAGAATCAAACCGATACTACCTTAAAATAGTTAAGGGACCAAAAATTCAATTTAGCCTATTTTATTTCTTGTATAGATCATTCGTAACAAATGGCAATGCTTGCTAAATTTTTAAGTTGTTTAAGAATGATATGTGGAGGCACCCTACGCACAAAAGTCACACGAATGATTAACCGTAATGTGCTAATCTTAGAAAAACTTTTTACGGTGACAATACCTGCAAATTGAATTGTATTCATAATCTAGTCTGGTAAGAAATTGTATACAAAACTTTGCATATATTTCAACTTCATATCAAGAGTGTTTGATCATCCAACATAATTTTTAGCTTCCGAATATGTGAATGAAGAAGAAAACATATGGAATATCAAGACTCGTTGAAACGGACATCGTAAATGTCATCTAAGGGAGATGTAATGGTTGATTTTTATTTCCTGAGATGTGATAAAGTTGCAAGAGAAAATAGAGGATACTGTAAAGTTTCACAACAACTTACAGCTACATGTGCTGTGCTTTCAGTAAGAATTGGAATTCAAGCAACGAGCATCAAGATATGACTATCCAAACATTATACATATTCCAAAAGTTCACTATGGAAATGAAATGCGATGCATTCTGGTTCTGCAAATATTACTCAGTAATATAAATGGATTGTAAACCAAGAGTTCTTAACCAAGGCCTGAGCTAGCATCCTTGCGAGGTGCATCAGGTTTTATGCGCTGTGGCCTGACAATTCTGTCAACGATCCCATAGTCAACGGCCTCTTCTGCATTCAATCGTTTTATCATTTTCAAGTCTTTGGCGATCTGAAGATATGGATTAAAAATTAATTTTCCAGCAAATAAAAATCATTATGAAATTTCGAAATAAACATCCATGAAAAAATGAACTCTAATATACAGAAAATGGCACAAAGTAAAACAGACTTGAGACAGAAAGAAGCTTAGATAACGAAAGGATGAATAAACACATCCTTGTAAAAGTAGAGTCGCTTGAATTTAACTTCATCTACAAAGGAAATCCAAATATTTTTCAAGAACTTTTTTTTTTTTTTTTTTTTCATACAGAGAAGAAGTTATTTGGTCGAGCAATCATACAATCATGACATACAAAACAACAACAGAAGTTATAGATTCTAATTTATCTCCATGAACTCCATTGTAAAGTGAACTGACCTTCTCAAGAGGCTGGCCTGTTTGCTTAGCCAACTCACTGTAAAGATAATCTCTGATTCTAAGAAGTTCTTTTGCTTCAATTTGAATGTCATCAGCCTGAAAGAGTTTTCACAATGTTAGAGTCAAAATTAAAAGCAAGAATTTCTTAAAAACACAAATTCTTATTGATGACATCTATCTCAGAAAAAAGGCAGGCATACCCGACCGCGAGCAGCTCCTTCTGGAGATTGGATAGAAAGTTTTGCAAGAGGCATTGCAGTACGATATCCCTTAATACAACAGAACATTACAAAATGATTAATAAATCAACAAAAGTATATTCATAACCCTAGAGAAGTCAATAGACTCAATACAACAAGCCCAAGGCACAAGTAGCACAAAACCAATTAGAAATGAAAGTGACAACAAAGCAGAATGGAGCAAAAAGAGGAAGATTTGGATTAAGACTGTGATGGAATTAATGACTGAAAAAGTAGTAAAATGTTCACTAGTGATCTTTCTTCTCAATTAGTTTTCATTTCCATAATTCCCAACTATTGAACCTGCCAACTTTTTCATTTTAACATGCAATCCAAAGTTGATATTGCTAGTTATATGATCATTCATGACAGTTAAGGTTGTGCTATAAATATAATACATGTCAGGTACTCAAATTTGGCGACAGAAGTAGAGAAAAAACCTGTTTCCTTCTTTTGTGGTTATATATAACGATAATGTTATGATGCAGTCATTTTAAATGTATATAAATGTCAAGCATGATCCTTGATCATATTTGTAGTGGGGATAATGTATAATACAGAGATATCTCTTCTGTAGGTAAGTATAAAGTCCATTCAACAAAGGTCATCCTTGGTTATATTAAGAATGCAAATCTCTAACCGTACAACCCCGTAATGTAGGAATTTTTTTTAATTATATTAAGAATGCAAATCCATAACCGTAACCCTGTGCTATGACAGGCTTAACTTCTACAAGTTGTACTAACAGACAGTGGGATAATACAACACCTTTTCTCCAGCTGCAAGTAGAAATGCTGAAAAATTATAAGCCTGGCCTATACAATGGGTGCATACAGGAGTCTGCAAGCTCCGCATGGTATCATAGAGAGCCATGCATGGCGTAAGCTGCAAATGTTGAAAGTTTAAGCGAGTTAAATAGCTGATCGTCAAAAGGAATATGAAGCTAGAAACAAGAGGATTTTATTATTGACCACCAAACACTAGAATCATTACTTACATCCCCACCAGGACCATTAATGTACAAATAGAGCTTCTTAGAGTTATCTACAGTGTCAAGATACAACATAGTTGCCAATATTTGATTGCCAATTTCTTCATCTATATGTCGTCCAAGGAAGATAACACGTTCTCGATACTGCATAAAATAATGCACCAGTTCTTAGAAATTAACTTAATAAAAAGACGAAAATAAACTCGAGGTTCACGTCTGATCCATGACTATGTCATAAAGTAATACCCATTGCCAAGTTCCTTCGCCAGTTCTTCTTAGATAAGTGTACAATTAACGATACATTATATCAAGATGTAACAACTTACAAGGGCATTCCATAAATCAACCCATTGATAGGATCGTTCACCAGGTGTTCTATAGGGGACTCTAGGAGTTCCAATGGGCATCATCCGAATTTGTGCCCTTACTGGTTTCTGGTTAGCATACCTAAAAACATAAAAGTTTGGCATTGCTTGCATCAGTCTGTTTATGCAATGATATATATAACTTTCACATAAAACTCTTCTAGTCTTCTACGAAGTCTAACATATCAATTGTTCCCAAGGGACATAAACCATGTTTTAATCCATACTTTCATTAGTCAAAGAATATTAAAATAACGTCCTCGCAAAATTACATTTGTGATTAAAACAAAAAAAAAACTACCATATATCACGACAAACTGTCTCACAAATTAAAGATAACCGAATAAAATACTAATCATTTGTGATCCCATTTCTGGCGACAAATATATTTTTCCTTAAAAAAAATACTAATCATAATATATAATACCACGGTGTGTCCACTATGAACTCAATTGCGGTTTAGAATTGGCTGCTAATCCGAAAATAATAATAACAAAGATTTCTTCCAGCATCTAGGAAAAAATGTATTGGAATAAAACCATTGTGTTTACAGATTTTGGGATCAGGGTACCAAGCATACAACAGGAAATTAACAAAAAAATTATTCATTTCATAAAAAGATGTCAAATTCAAGTGTATAATAGCAGTCACATAATCAATTAGTTGCTGAAGATTTCAATAGAAGAAATTCCCACAACCCATTACCTGGAATTGAGAACCTTGTTAACTTTACCAAAAAACTGAGCGTTAACATTAGATGAAATTGAAGACGCTCCAAAAGTAACTGAAATTGAAAATGGTGAATGAAAAAAGACATAAAGTGATGAAATTAATAATAAAAATGAAGTTAGGAAAATGGGCATACGTGAAGATTGGAGTTTCAATCCGGAGTAGATTTTGGTGGAAACACTGAAATGGTAAAAGAGAAAACAACAGAGTGAGAATTAGTTGAAATTGAATTGAATAATTTGAGGGAGATTGTGTGACATAACCTAGGAGGAGAATAAACACGAGGGGTTGAAACGGTCGTGTAGGGTAAGACCGCCATGTTGAGGTGAACGACGATGGAAGAAATGGGAGACAGTGGATAGGGAAGGTGGTTCTTTGTTTTGAAACTTCAACAAGGACTAAGATGTCATTTTGATATATTTATCTAAGGTAATTTTTTTTGAGATAAAATATGTTTTAAACATCTGAGCTAATTTAATTAAGAGTGTTTGATTCTAAACAAGGAGTAGAAAATTATAAGTTGATTCTATCCAAAAAAAAATAATGATTCTATCTAAAAGATATTTACAACTTGAAGTTAATTTCAAGATACTTATATTTATTCATCATGATAAGACAAAAATATGATAAAGATATGATATGATAAGATATAAAATTAAATATAATCATCGTTAACATGGTCTTGGAAGAATTGACAATACGACTCTCTTTTAAGAAAAGAATCATGATTCGCTCATAGAATCATCAATTTATAGGTAGCTCAGCTCGGGTAGAAAAATATCAAATATTATGGTGAGATTTGAGCATTAGTTTGATAGCAAGATCAAATTACAATAATCTATGATAGGTTAGAAATGGTAAAAAATAACCCATTTGCAAGACTTAAAATAAACGAGTGCATCAGAAAATTACTTAAATATTCTGATAAGATTTGAGGATTAGTCTAATGTCGTTTGTCTTTAAAAAAGAGAACAATATTATGATACTCACAAATGTAAGCATATTTTTTTAAGCAAAAGGGGTACAGATGGAAACCCTCCTCATTCCTCAACACCCTATATATATTAAAAAGAAAAGAAAAGAAATATAAAATACTCGGGAGACATAAACCTAACCCAGTTAAACAACGGAATAAGCCCAAACAGTTAAAAACGACAAAAGTGGTCCAAAAGAAGTCGAAGCAAACACACACACACCACATATACTATCTAGTGAATTCGAGTACGAGCTTGAAACCAGATAGAAAAAAAGTTGTGTTGTGTAAGTCTTCACATTTGAACACGACGAATATACTATCTAGTAAACCTATGTATGGGCGCGTATGTGTTGTATAAGCACCTAGAAGTTGCTTAAATCAGATAAAAAAAGGAAGAGCGTTTTCTTCTCCCTTTCTTCGCAATCGAGCAGAGAAATGAAAAATTTGTGTGGTTCATGTATTTTGTGCCTCTCTTCCATGTTTTTCTTCTAACTAAACAAGAGAAATTTCTCACTTCTCTTCTCTTTCTCTCTTCTCTAACTCTCCATTGCATATTTCTCTTAAAACAAAAACACATAATCATGATATTCCTTTTATGACATCGGGGAAAGATTGTAGAACAAGGTGGCTAAGATAACCCTCATTTCTCTGCCTCCTCTATTTCCCCTGCCATCCTGCAGCTAATCTCGTCTGTGAAGTAATTGAAATTTGAGTTTTAACACTTCTAGTCATGATAAAAAAAAATATTGTATTTTATTTATTTATTTATTTACTATTTATGAAGATCTCATATGCTTTGCTAGTGCGATTGAACTAAACAATGGCTTAGTGTGCCTTGGCTAAGTAAAAAGGAAACAGTTGTTATCTATAAATAATAAATGAAAATTTAGTGAGCATTCTTTAGAAAATTTGCCTTGACTTTCTGCTGAATCAGCATAGTAAGTGTGTGTAAACAACAAACAAGCAAGAGGACATTAGTTTTGTTTATAATGAAAAAGTAAGGGAACATTGGACCTCCTCAAATCACTCCAATCTTTCATTGTTCCGAGGTAATGCAGCACCAAATAAAATCTATATTCAGGAAAACCCAACTCTCAGGATTATAACAAATGAGAGTAGGGAGACAGACATCTAATAGAATCATCACAAAACTTGTTTGCATGATCAATGTAGCATCTGAATATACTCCAAACTTCCATCCAATACAGTCGAAAGTTTATGTACAAAAGGCAATTTATTATTTTTAACGACAAATTTTAGTATGTTAATATTTATTTATGTCCAAGACAAAAAAAAAAGAAAAGAACGACAATTGATAATATGTTAAATTTATTCAAAAATTGATAATATGTTAATTGTTTCATCAAGCCGTTCGATTACCCAATTTTACATGCGCTTGTTTTGATCGGATAATGTTTGCAATACTTCCAATTTTTAATTACAAGAGTGTCAGACTACATTCTTCATACGATTTTTAATAGCATTACTCTATCGTTTATTTTTGGTACAATACAATTAGGGAAGAGTTGTACCGAGAATTTTGCATTATCAATGAGAAAAATATGAACCACACATGTAATAAATCTGATTTAAATCAATGAGAAAAACATGAGCCACACAGGTAATGAATCTGATTTAAGTTTAACGATATACAGACACGGATGTTTTATTATCCAACAACAGAAGCCGACAAGGGAAACCCACACCTAGAGTAGAAGTTAGTCCATAATAGACGTCAAATATGGGAAGCAATTAGCTACTCTCATTTGCAATGCACATGTCCGGCAGCTCAGTTCCAGAAAGTGTTCCACAAAACAAAAGCAGTCAACACCAACTAATCATAAGGGTCGTCCAATGATGTGTAGATCAACCTGCAGCCGCAAATGCAAGAATTGTAAGTTAATGGCACATCTTTTTTATGAATATGAAGTCTTTTTTCAAGTCACATACCAAAATAAGGAGAGGAATAGGATAAATATCAGATAGAAGAGTTTGAAAAGCCGTTGCTTCTTTTCCCGAGGGAGCATGTTGAATATCTCTGTAACATCAACCAGATGCTTTCCTTGACTGTACCTGATCAGAGTAATAACAAATACTGTTACCAGGACCATACCAAGCACATTCCAGTTTATTAAGCTATCATGGTGATGCTACAAATATTAAAAAAAATATAACACAACACAGTGGTAAACTTATAATACATTATAGTACAAAACTAGCACTGCACCTTGTAAACATGCTAAAATGTTGTATATTTTAATTTTCATCGGATTATCACTGTATTACCATCTATATTAGCATAAAAGTTCATACAAAAAAATGTAAATAGAAATAGCAGTATCAAAAGGGTCTGTGAAACGTCTGACGTTGCTACATCAAACACAAATATGACTATTATTTTGAGGGGACTGTGCTTCTATGGTCTCAAATGTTTTAGAGTTTCTGCAACAACAATACGTCATTTTTGGATCAAAGTTACTGATTCAGACATCAAACATTTCCCCCAGAAAACATGGATGAGATTTAAGAACCAATGAACGCATCCAAAATTGTAGCCTACTTAGCAATTACAAACAAACATGATTTGAAATAGCAAAGTGCAGTTGCAATTGCAAGTTCAAGGTTTTTATAGCATCCATGATCAATTGCAGTCGCATCAACTACATTTGTCTGCACTTCTTGACAATATCAAGGATTGCAACGTAGCTGAGACCACAAATGCAATTTAAAACCTTGCAAATAAATAAAGTATGAACCAAAATACAATTACAGCTATTGCATTGGTTTTCCATTTTTGTTTCATGCACCAAGAGTATTATCACTTCTTTTCATGGAGTACAAAAATAGAGATGTTGACGGTCAAGTTTGGTTCAGTTTGAGGTTCAAACTGCACTTTGTTAATCTGAGTACTGCTGCTAGGGGGCGGGCTGAGTACTGCTGCTAGGGGGTACAAAAATAAATATCACTTCTTTTGCTGGAGTACAATAATGAATCTTAATTAATCCTCTATTTTTATAAATCAAACCATGCCATCGGATCTTACTGAACTCGGAAATGAACCGCTGCTCCTGATTGGTTCGATTTTTTTTAATTCCTACAAAAAATTTATAATGTTTTGACCTTTAAATAAACTGACTAGTGCAGCTAGATGAGTAATAGAAGAACAGAAGATCTAGCAAAGAGTTTGAGGTTTGAACAAAAATTAAACCAATTTGTGGCATTATGGCTTTATTATACTAGACAAACACTATCAATCCTTCCCCATAAAATCAAACCAAACGAAGATAAACCAAACAACAGAGTGGAAAGAGAACCGCCAAATTGAAAATTGGGTTGAACAGTTTGATTTGATTCTCTCAACACTCTTGCACTCGAGTTATAAAGCCAAACAAACCAGAGACCCAAAATCCTTTCAAACCCTCACCCAAGCTACTGATCACACATGAATGCTTCCCCATGAAGAAGTTTCTTAGAATCAAAACATCTAGTATCATGAGTAGCGAAAAAAGGTTGGTAATTCCATGAAACATAAACCAACACATAATTTATAGCTATCAAACTAGTTTATCTTATGTACAATCAATGAATTACTCTTTACAGAGCAGTCATACAACCACACTACTACAATGCCGAATAATGCAAAGATCCAAATTTCTAACTCAAACTACCATTCACTCATAAATCCAAGTGCAAACAATGACTATTTTCTACCACATGTTTCTCAAAAACGTTATAATGTATAATCAGTGTCTTTCATTAACAATAAATTTTCATGGCTTATTTCAAGACATTTATTTAGATAGAAAACTTACAATCTATAACTGTAGTAGAGATAAGGAGCACACAACAGTGCCATAACCCAGTGTCCTGTTACAAGGTAGAAGCCGCATAGGACACCTACTGTGATATACTCAGGCAAAACCATTTTGTTTATTCTAGATGCAGAATCATAGGGATTTATATAATCAAACTCAAGGTCTGCCAGGCACATTAACTGAAATAAAAAATGTAAAACAAAGTTAGCATTTGAATATGCAATAGATCAAAATCAATATATCATGGATACCCAGATGAATTATTGAGCTAAAAAACAAAACTTTAGATAATGGGGCGATTGAAGTTGACTGAAAATAAAAAGGGGAAAATAATGCGTTATAGGGTTTAGGGTTTGACCTGATAAATGAGAATTACAATTAAGGCAATAAGGGTGAAGAAGGAGAAGAGCCATGCGAATATATCAGCCATACTCCTTCTCTAAGTTGTGATTTTTCCGTACTTGTAATGTATCTTAGCTCAATGAATCAATCGACGAAAACTGCGCACGATAGCAGCTATGCGAGGATTGTGCGCAGCAGGGAAAGGAACAGAAGAAAGAAACCTATGAGGATCGGAGGTACAATACAACTCGGTGAAGCTAAGAATCGTGTCGTGTGCCAACCAGGTTATACGATCCACTTCATACAAGGAACCAATAACCCTTCTTTTAATACTTCCAATTAGTTTTTGTTTTTGTTATGAATCTTGTTATTTCATCTTCTTTTTTACGTCCGTTTTAAAACAAACACTAACAAATACTTATACTCTCTCCAACAAATTCATATTTTTATATTTTATGTGTATACTTTGTTTTTTTTCCCTAACAAACTACATATTTTATCTTTCTTCCATAACACACTATTATCAACTAGGTATTTAACTCGTGCGTTGCACGGATTAGATTAAAACTTATACTTGAGAAAATGAAAATTGTGATAAGTATAATCACATATATTTTATTTATTGATCTATGATATCTTTAAATGTAGTGATATGATTATTTTAATATTAATTTATACTAAGTTAGTAGGAATATTCTTTAAAACATATGAGAATTTATATTGATTTATATCGTAGATTTGTATAAATATTTTAAGGACAAATAATATAGTTGTCGGTGGATCCTATAATATTTAATAAGTTGAAAGACATACACCTTAGTTTATCTTAAGGGTCTTGTTAACAAGTGCATTTAAGACACTTGTTAAGGTTACACAAATAATACAATCATATAAGAAAATTCTCAGGTGAAAATATTTGATAAGTGATTAATAAGTATATTTCAATCAACTAAAATATTTAATAAGTTTTTTAAATAAATTTTTAAAAAAGCATTCATATAAGAACCTTTAAACCGACTAGTTTACATTTTTAATTGTAAGTGAAGTTGCAAAGGTGAATGATACTACTAATTAGGAGTTAGAGATTTATTGAGAAGTTGATAAGTTAGAATATGAGGAGTAAAAATAGATGGTTCAAGGTACTTCTTTGTATGACACTATGCTAAAAATGAATAGAAATTTAAGTGTGGAGTTGTGGCATATTCTCCGTTTACGAGAGTCGTGTGATGATTATTTATGTTTTTACTAAAAAATATCGTTTCAACTTAACTCTTAAAACATTGTTTCGTTTCTGCTAATATAATTTGATTATGTTTTGCAAATGCTTTGAGAATCTACTTCTCTACAAAGTAGCTCCTTCATGTTTCTATTTCATTTCTTTCTCTTTTTCCTCTCTAAAACAATAAGGTTCAAGGTACGTAAAAAAAAGATTGGTACTTCATGATACAAATTATACAAGACAAATTAACAAAAATCTTGAAATTTCACAGGATAAAAAAATGGTTGAAAGCTACATAAATCTTCATCATTGATTTATGATTAAATTATAACTGTGATTAAATGATTTTGCTGCAAATATTTTATTACAATATAAATTTAAATCATGATTTTTTTTATATGACTTGCTTGAAGTATGAATGAATGAGAGAATAAATAGTTGAGAGTGAATAAACATATGACTCGAGAGTTTCTTAAGAAAGAGGGAAGAAATTTCTTAAGATGTCACTTAGCTTAGATTACTTAGATACAGGTAGATATAAACAACCCTTCGACATTCAACCTAAAACTTATTGCTTTCAAGCACATGACCTACAGTAAAAAACACTTACATGCATGAATCATTTTATTACTACTTAGGTTTTTCTTTTTTGAAGAAATTACTACTTAGCTTATCATACTGCTAAGATGCAAGAAACATAAGAAATAGCAACTACTATTTAAAAGTTCAAAAGAGAGGCATGGTTCAACTTATAGAAATAAATCTCATACCAACTTAGAATTTATCACTATCAGAAAACACACGAAGAAAATTTTATTTTCATTGTATCTAAGAAAATACATGAACCTACTATCTATTTCTATCTATCAAATTTAGTTCAAATGTGACAACAAAAGCATTAGAAAGAACCAATTGAATGAATATCACAATAAAATAAATAATGGGGTGAAATTTATATAAGAAAAGGAATTGCAAGAGCTGTCTAACTTATTCATGTAAGTGAATGTTATATTTTTTTTGTTGAACAATTTCTCTATAAGAAGTGTTGCACCTAGCAAGGACAAACAACAAAGTCATTTTTGGTGAAGAATATGTTTCTCTTCTCATGAATGACGACTACTTCAAAAGATAGATAAAATTCATCTCCTTCATTCCCCTTCAAAACTTCCTCACCCTTTAGAGATGAGTAAACATGTTTTTGCATGTCCTTGTAATGCTTATTATAGCAGAAATTTGGTATTGGTTAGCTAAATAAGGCGAATGAAAAGGGTATAAGCAATTAATTAAGAAATTTTATTAACATAATCAAAATGAAACTGATCAGTTGAAGAAAATGAATAAAAAAGATAACTGTTAACCATGGATTATATAAGATGTAAAATCTATAAAAATAAATATTGTAATAGGAGTAAATATTGAAAACTCAATGGAATGGGAACGTTTTTTTTGAAAAAAAGTTACAATATACATAGAAGCTAAAACAACAATGGAAATTTAGTTTTTGTGTCTTCTTGATGAGTATTGTTAAGATATATATTAGACATAAATTGATGTTGAATAAAGCACTACTAAAATACAGTGGGTGTGTTTAATTAGAGATAAAATTAAGAGATTTGAGAGATGATGTAAAGCTTTTGTAAAGTGTCACATCATCACAAAGCTTACATGAAAACAACTCAAGTTTCTTTTACAAATATATAAAGATAAAGATAGATAAATAGATAGATAATTGTAAGTCAAATTCCAAAGCAAAATAAGATAATTTCAACTTCACATTAATTCAAATTTAACTTTTTTTAAAAAAAATAATAACTCAAATTTAACTCTATTCTGCACTTAAACAAAATTCAATTTCCTCAACTCTTTTAATCAAAATTTAGATTTCAACTATTGTATGACATTCCCTCAAAAAACTATTGTATGACATAGATTTAAATGTTATGATTACTTTTTTGTCATGTTTAAGCATTGGTGTGGAAACATCATTAACAAACCAACATATATTTGAATGTCTTTATTTTTTACCTCCATAATTACTCTTCTTGTTATGAATAATATTATTATGATGTGGATGTTCATATTCCCTAAGACTCTCTATGTCCTTAACTCCTATGAATGAATGCATATATTCATTATTAGTGGCACTTGGTCTTATGGCTCTTCATGTACTTGTAACTTACCACATTTGTGTCCTATAAATAAGACTTATATTTCAATGTAAAGAACACACAAAAGTGAATGAGAATAATACAAAGGCTTTCATCATCATCATCATCATCATCATCTTCTTCTTTGATCTTGTCATTTAGTTTATTTTATAACACTTCTATTCTACACTTGAAATTATTAACATTTTTACTAATTTTATATATAGAATTTCACCTCTTCATGAATCAATTGTTATAAGCAACAATATTTTATTTAAAAAAACTTTGTTTCAAGAGAATAAACTTGAAATTTTCAACTACATAACATTAATTATTTTATTAAAAGGCATGAGTATGAATAATTGAAAAGGAGTATAATTGATAAATTGTATCATTAAACTATCAAAACATTATTCAGAAGTCCTAACTCAACTGACAAAATGCCGAAATTGTTAGGCCGGATGCCATGACCGGGGTTCGAACCCCGGTACTTCCACTTATATGTGTAAGTTTATAATAACTTTGTCGTTTCGTATATCTAAAAAAAACTATAAAAACATTGGTTAGATAAGATTAAATTTTTGTACTCAAACAACAATTGAAAAAAAAATTATTATTTAAGTAATTTTTTTTTAAAGAAACTCCTTTAAAAAATTATGCTCAAAATAGCATACTGGATTCAGTTAACTTAAAATAGCATAATTCATCATTAACTTAAATCTAGTATGCTCAAAATGGTATACTGGATCCAATTATTACTAATTACTTAACTCAAAATAACATACTTGATTTAGTTTCCTCATTTTTATTATGAATTAACAACTTAAATGAGCTTAATTTTGTGTAAACTCAATTGGTTTGATGTTGCTGGTCTGAAACCTTAAGTTTTGATATATAAACTTAAAGAGAACTATTATTATATATAATGCTTAATTGTGGGCTGAAATGAGCTTAATTTCCTACATAACTAAGATGATTAACTAAAGAGTTTTACTTTTCTCATCCTATGTATTTTCTCGCGCGTTCTATTTTTTTCTAAAATTATTCTCGGTATATTTTGAATTTTAAAATCCGGATTCATGTTCACTATTTCAGATTTATAATCCGGACAATTCTTATGTATAATCAGCCATCAGACTATCTCAAATTTCAGCAATTTTGAGTTTTGCTTTTAAAAACAACAAAAAAACTAAGCAAAAAATGTTAAAAACCTGTCAAATAAAATCATAAAAATACCACCAAAAAATTCTAAAAATAAAATAAAACGAATGCAAATTTTTTCGAATTTTTATGAGAATATGAAAAATTTTAAAAAAAAATGAAAAATGGGTCGAAACAATGGAATTTTGGATTTTGAGGGGCGGAGTCCCGTAAGAAGTTCCTTCTACGGGAGTCACGATCCTTGAATTTTTTCTGATTTTCTGTGGAAGTTTTGGAGCAATCCGATCAAGTAGCCCGAAAACCCAATTATTGACTAAGAACAGGTAACAATGACCCAAAACAGAAGGATGAGTGTTAGGAAGATTAATATTAATGACTATCCATGTTACAAACGTGTTTAAAACTTGTGCTGATACAGTTCGAATTATATAATCTGAACTGTTTTACCTTGAAAATGGTGTTTAGGGGGTTTCCGGATTATGTAATCCGGAAACATCATATAGCGCGCCCTATTTTTTGAAGTTTCCGGATTACAAAATCCGGAAAAATCCAAATTTGTGAAAAACTCAAATTTTCATCCTATAACAAAGGAAAATATGAATCCGTATTTTAGAATCCGGATTGCACAGGGCGCGCGAGAAGGCCATAAGATGGAAAAAAGTAAAACTCTTAACTATATTGATTTCAATGATTGTTGTAAACACTTAAATGAGATTAACAAAACGGATACTTATTAATTATTATGAATTAACATTACGATGATACTTATAATACTAGACATTTTGTTTCTATTTATATCATTTTAGGCTAAATACCTCCTCTGGTCCTTTAAGTTTCATGCTTGTTTCAGATAGATCTTTTACGTTTCTAAGGTTTCAGATAGGTCATTTAAGTTTCGAGTTTATTTCGGATAGGTCCTTTAAGTTTCTAAAGTTTCAGATAGGTCCTTTAAGTTTCGAGTTTGTTTTAGATAAGTCATTTCTGTGATAGAGAAATAGTTGAATAAAAAGGACCTATTTGAAAGAAACTCGAAACTTAAAGGACCTATCTGAAACCTTAGAAACTTAAAGGACCTATCCGAAACAAACTCGAAACTTAAAGGACTTATTTGAAACCTTAGAAACTTAAATGACCTACCTGAAACAAACGTGTAACTTAAAGGACCCATGGAGGTGTTTGACCTATCATTATATTACGAAGGCTTAATTGCACTTTTGGCCCCCTAAGTTTCCCAAAGTTGTGATTTTGGTCCCCTAAAAAAACAACTCTTTCCGGGCCCCCTAAGTTTACTTTCTGTTGCAAATTTGGCCCCCTAGCCCAATTTTGACCCAGTCAATGCCGACGTGGTGCCCACTTTAATATTTTTGTATTTTTAATAATTTTTTATTTTGTAATTAAAAAAATAATAATAAATTTTTTTATTTTTAATTTTTGTAATAAAAAAACAAAAAAATTTGTAATTAATTTTTTTTATTTGTAATAAAAAAACTAAATTTTTTTTTTTTAATTTTGTAATTAAAAAAACTTTTATTTATTACAATTTTTTTAAAAAAATTTAAAAATAATTAATAAAATATAAATAAAAAAATTACACACATGGCGCCCACGTGTCCGTTGACTGGGTCAAAATTGGCGTGGGGGCCAAAATTACAACAGAAAGTAAACTTAGGGGTCTGAAAAGAGTTGTTTTTTTAGGGGCCAAAATCACAACTTTAAAAAACTTAGGGGGCCAAAAGTGTAATTAAACCTATTATGAACTATATACAACTCAAGTAAAATACTTATAATGAGACGGAGAAAGTAAAATTTATTGATACACAAAATTTCCTTACATACACAGGTAGACATTTGTAAAATTTCGTGCAGAATGTTAATTACTTAGTAAGAAGTGATTAATTTTAATGTCTCGTATGTGAGATATTTATATAATAATTCCATAAAATTCCCTGCAGAAGTGAGATGCCTACGGTATTTATAGCAGAAAATTGACTAAAATCATCCAAGGAAATGAAGAATCCATTGTCATAGTCTCATTTTGCATGGTGCATGAAGAAACGGGTGGCTTTGAGCAGAGAAAGAAATTCCTTGACTCCAAGCCCACTAACTTGTCGTCTCGCTTCAAACCTGCACCAACTCAAAATAAGTCTTTCTTTTTAGGCAACTCAAAGTAAGTGTTGTCTTCTTGAAGGTAAAAGTAAGCTTAAATTTAAATGTATTTATAAATTCACCACACAAAAAAAAAATTGTCTCTCAGTATTTCACCATTAAGTATATGCATCGGGAGCATTAATGCATACCAATCACAGTGTAATCAGTTCTGCATGGAATTCATTTTGTTTAACAGTTGGTGTCTCTCAAGGTAGTAAATCAAAATGTACACATGCCTATGCTCTTGACTAAGTTTTGGGCCAAAATATTGAGGTTGAATCTAGACCCATTAAACTTTGAAAAATGCTAACTTATCTTGTAAGACACAAATTAAAATGCTAATTTTTCTTTCTTTTTTAGCATGACGCTTAAACTTAAACTGACCACCACTTTCTAATCAGGTAGTTGCTCTTTAGACATCTTAAAATTGCTCACTTCGTTGAAAACAGTTGGTCGGGAGTTGCAATCCGATTAGACTTTCCACACAAAAATAGTCGATAGGGAGTTATGATCCGATCGAGAGCAAATTTAAGGAGTCTAAAGAGCAACTACCTTCTAACTAAGGGGTCGGGCCGATACACATTTATAATAGAACGACGCTAACACACTTATAAATTTTTTTATAAGATCTTTCCTTGGAGTCAGCATAGTAATTCAAATTACAACCGAATTGTTTCAATCAATATTTAAACTTTAATTTTCCAGAAAGATCCGTTCTTAATTGAAGCTTTATAACAATTTGGGCCGGACAACTTAATTCAACACACTAGTGAACGTGAACCATTATTATCCTTTTGTAGTTCTAGTAGTTGTCTTCAAGATTTGAATGAAATAACATTCGACTGTGAATTTAACTTGAAATCATGTTTATATAGTTTACACAATTAATGAATATTGTGTGTGAGAAAATAAGAACCAAAATAACCAGTCCATGAATGAAAAACAGAACATTATTTCAGCTCAAAACATAGAATTAGGGTAAAGATTTTAGTAAGATGTCATTACTTTCGAAAGTGAATTGTGAGTAGTGAAGGTCATAACACCTTGGATCAGTGTTCTTCAAAATTGGCCTCCTCTTATCCTTCTCATAAAACACCAACGCTGCCTTTATCAAATCTTCAACTGTGTCTTCAGACAGCATCAACATCTGCATTGCGCCCACACTATTTTCGATTGTCACCTTTAGTAGCAACTTCGATGGCCTAAGAACAAAGTCATTAGTTTGCATCTTCGGTGTCAGAGGAGTTGAAACAAATCGACGATCATTGCCAGAGTGTTTCTCCGGCTGTGAATTATGGAGTTTACGACAAGAATTCAACGGGGTCTTACCGGAGGCTTTTCTCCGATGAGCCTGTGGCGGAGAAGTCATGCTTATAAGGATAAGAATTTTTGCTTTTGTTTGTTTTCCTTATTGTTTTGTTTAGCACTAGCATGTATTGCTGTTATGGCTTTGAGTAGTGTTGTTTTGAACTTAATTAAGAAGCAAAAGTAATAGAAACAAACAATTGAGATTTGGTTGGTTATGGTTAGGAAGCTTCTCAGAAAGTGGCGTGATTTTTAGCTTTTGTATCAGCAATTATCCCGGAAAGCCGGTGAGTTTTAACGTTTTTTTAGAAGAGGGTACACTCTAATGTCATTTTCTCAAAAATCTTCACAAATATCATTCACTAAGGGCTTGTTTGGTATCAAGTTGGCCATTATTTTTGTAAAAGTCACAATATGTAGTTTCAACACAACTACACTATCAGCTTGATTGAGTTCAACTCACTGTGATATCAAATGCACTAAGATATTATTTATGTTTACAAATATTTCGGCCGAGTGAATCTAGCTAGGATCTTGGATCCTCTACAAAAGATGTTATGACAGAGTCGACTATTAATAGAATGTTCGATTAAGGGATTTTGTAATGGGTTCACTCTAAAGAGATACACTCCCGGCCCACTGAAAACGATAGTGTACATTACAATTACATATTGCGATTGCGATTGTAGTTATGTTGTGAATCTTTATATAGCGAGAAATGCAGTCAATGCAGTTGAGATGCCATTTCGTAGACACCACAAAATGTTCTATATTAACAATTCAAAACTATGATCAATGTATACTTTTTTTCAATAAAATCTATATAATAGATTGTAGTTCTTGACAATCCTTATTCATGACAATTTTTATTCACTATTAGAGCAACCCAAATGAACTGAGGTAATTGATTTGTTAAGGGTAATAATCCATTATGATAAAGAAAACCGGAAGAAGAAAAAAAATCTTTTAAGCTAAAAATTTGCAACAATTACCAAACAACTTTTTCTTTTTGCCGAATGAAAACTTAATTAGGCCGAATTGAGACTTAATTAATACTTAACTATTTGGGTTTAGATCCTCTATATGAGGTGAATCTAGACTTCTATTTTATCTTTGAATGCTTGTGGACAGCATCCATACACATATTATTCCAAGTTTGGAGATATCATTAAGGATTACATGGCCTTTGCTTTCTTCTGCATTTTACTCATATTTTACCGACCATGACTTGCATGCACATCATTTCAGACATAATGCTATACTGCCTATACACATACAGGGTTGCAAGGTTGTCTTGAATCTAGTTGTTTCAAATATCAGCTCTGGAAAAAAGAAACAAATATTTAGTGGAGAGAGGAATATGTGCTATAAGATTCACTGAGTCACCAATGAGATCATTAAACTTTAGGCTAAAGCTGGTTATTACGGAAGAATAAATAATGAAAAAAAATAATGATTATGGTTCGTTGATTTTACATCCATCCACCACATGATTTTCATTAAACATGGAGATTACAGTTTTGACTTCTTTAGAATGTTCCACATGTGTATCCTTGCCTTTCGTGTCTCACTTCCTTAGTAGCATTTAGCATCACTCTAAACTTTATACACAAGGGTAAATCAACTAACTATGACGAATAACAAACTAACTTTGTGACAACTATTCCTTAAAAAAAAAAAAAAAAAAACTAATTGTGACAACTATCATAACTATCGTGGCACAATTTGGGTGCTAGAAGATTGGTTTGGCTCATCAAAAATCGTGACACGATTTCATACAATCATGGTGCAATTGTAAACAACGGTACATTGTACGAGTTTCAGATTGTAGCATGATCTAGGAAAATCGCGACACAATTTTGCACGGGTATAGGTACTATATATATGCCTTTATTCATTATTTTTTTAGGGTTGCTTCAAGAGAGAGAATCTTGTCAAACCAAAGGGAAAACTTTTAGGGAACTTAAAGGATAAGGGTTGAGTGTCTTTGGGTGAGATTCTTGAGTTTGAAAATACTTCACAAACACCTTGGAAAGTGAGATGTCATTAGGGAAAATATCAACAAAAAAGAAAAAAAACTCTCTTGTTTTCTCGTAGGATTTATTGTGGAATTGAATGACTCTAAATGGATATAGATTAGAGTTGTTCTTTGTGAACTTGAGATCTAATTTCTTGTAACCTTTTGTATCACTTAGTATTTCCTAGTGGATTGGGAGCTCCTCACCCCCACCCCAAATGTATGACATATGGTCAGAATTGGATAAACAAAGATTGATGTGTTATTTTCTCTACTATTTTATCTTTGTTGTTTTGGTTATGTTTGTGGTTTACTTCACACTTAAATCTAGATATGTTGTTGTTGCTTGAAACTTCTTTGATTTAATTATTACTTCTTTTTTATTTAAGATTCGAATTCACAACACTCACAAAATGATCACTAACTTAATAAAAGACAAGTTACAAATGAGGTATGCAAATGTAATTAAGCATGTGATATATAACCAACTTCTCAATCTTTGATAGATAAAAGAAAACCTATCCACCCTTAAACAAGATGGCTACATTTAATCGTTATCACCAAATGTTTTGGCAAAAATATCCCAAACTGTGTATGACTGTGTCATGCCACGTTATGTTTTTACTACCATTGATTCCTTGTGGTCAAGAATATGAAGGCAATTCCTAGTTATACTTTCTCTTTATGTGATGTAACCAGGTAAATTAATCAAAATCAAATCAACTAGAATTATTGACCCAGGCCAGTAAAGAAATAGCAATGAATTGAATGAGCAATGTCTGTACAACTTTGGTCAAAAAAATAAAAGTTCTTGATATATATTTCAAAGTGAGTGATGGTAAGATTCATTAACCTAGACAAAATTATCAAAAAGAGATAACCGTACAATATGCAACTAAGCAAATTAATCATTATAAGCATTGTAATTTCTAATGAATGGACTGATCCGTCATCGTTTAAAGCTTCTTTTTTTTTGAGAAATCCAGCATGACGATTATAACAGTTGCATTGCTATGTTCAAATTTGTAGGCCACACATGATATGATACTCGATGCATGCTTAATTCAATTTCGCATGCAAATTAATCAGTTCACACTACATTGATTGAAGATCCTATTCCTATGTGATGCTACATTATCAATCAATTATATCAATATTTTACATCAAGCTACAAATAGGAAAATCACATGACTTGCAACAGTTTGAGAATCTATCTTTTTAAACAGTGGTTATTTTAGTCTATGCACCAAATCATTTACACCCATCACATCATCCTCACCGCATAGACCACTCAACTAATTGATGATTAGTGGGGGAGGAGAGTCAATCATATTATCTCAGCCTCAAAGTATCCCATGCTTTTGGCCTTTGACCCACACCCATCCCATCTTTACTTGTGTATAAAGTCATATATAGCTAAGAGTACCTATAATTGATCATATTGCTAGAAGGCCAAGTGAAACTAGCTAGGAACTCAGATCCTATACGATAGACGTTACAATGGAGTCGACAATAATGTACATTACAGTTTAGATTGAGATTGAGATTGCGATTTCGATTGTAGTTATCTTGGAAATCTTTAAGTTATTAGAAATACGGTCAATTTAGTTGAGATGTCATTTAATAGAGACCACATAATGTTTTATGTATTATATTTAATAATTCAAAACTATGATCGATGTATACTTTTTTCCATAAAATGTATATAAAAATTCGTAGTTCTTGATAATAGTTATTCACCACTAGACAACCTAAATGGATTGAGGTAACAGTAATAATCCATTACCGTAAAGAAAACCGGAAGAAGAAAAAGATTGACGACAAAGGAGAAGGAAACTAAATCTCGCCAATAAAGTATTTTAGTTGAGACAAATGCTAGTATGTTACATGTTCGTAGACTAAATATCAAAATATTGCTTTGGAAATTCAACACAAGTTTTGTTATTAGTAGATTTTTTAACATGTGTTCTATACCTTAATTGATTTCTCCTAAGCTTCCCTCTTTTTTTATAAGCATCAATTTGGTTTGAGTTTAAAAAATGGAAATGCTTATAAAAAGACGGAGTGAGTAGCAAGCTAGGGTCTTCAACTAATTATCATTGCCCCAGTGCCACTAATAATCAGGTAATTAACAAACTATGGTGATGTATGCAAAATATTATTGAAAATTAAGTATAACCGTGCATTTATACGACTAATATTGCAATTTATATCTACGGCGTGGATATATTATTATTACGATGAAGGTACGGAAGATATAACTAGGTGGGATAAAAGTGTCATAATCAAGAAGAGAGAAAGAGTTAGAAGTGACTAATGAGTAATCAAAGACATTTAATCTATTGCAATGCTATGTGAAATAATTAAGTACGTAAGAGCGTGAAGGAACAGATGATTAAAAGAGAAGGTTGCAAAGCTAGTTGTTGATATATAATTAAGCATGCTCCAGGATTGCTCTATGCCATACCTCCTTTTCCCATGAAAAATATCATCAGAGCTGTGTACTGCAGTTTGTCAAATATTTTCAAAAATTATACTATTTTTTTTATGGTATAATAACAAATCATATAACCAAATATATGTATCATTGACTCGTCCAACAAGCGTCATGGAGGTACTTGTTTTCAAACGATGACCAGCAGCAAGGACAGACCTAATTATATATGGATCTTAAGAGGCAAGAGTCAAATGGATATATTATGCACAACAATTGTACTTTATAATTGAGAGAAAGTCTTGGTTGGACACATATCCAGCACTTCAATTTTGGATATATATTCACATAAAACTAACAAAATTAAATAAAAAATATTTAGTCACATCAATTGATATATTATAATTTTATTTTATTTTTAATTTTTTCTTGGTTTTATGTGGGTGTTCAAAATTAAAGTGTTGGATATATGTCCAACTAAGTGTGTGTTTGGTTTGGCTTCTTTTCAGTCAGAAGCACTTCTACAACACCTCAAAAGTGAAAATTGAGTTTTCAATCATGTTTGGTTTGACTTTTCAGAATTGCTTCTACCCTCCAAAAGCAATTCTGGATGAAGCTACAATTCCTAGCTTTTGAGTTAACTAGAATCAATTCTCTATTAAATTTTATATTTTGATTATTACAACCCATTATTTTTCTTTATTGTCCTTTATCATTTTTTTTTTGTATTTAATTTGAGGAACCAAATTTAATCAAAAAATTTAACGAACCAAATTAGCCTCATAAAATATTTATGAACATGAGTTACCAAGTTTTTTTTACCATATTTTCGTTCAGATTTGCTGTATTTTTTTTTCTTTTACGCTGCATTTTATCATTTTGTCAATCATCTCTATTATTATTTTCTTTAAAAAAACTCTATTATTATTTAAATTAAATATATTTTATCAAAAAATATAAAATACATAGAACAAATATTTTGTCAAAAAAATTTGGTTTAACAATCGTATTTATTATTTTTTAAATTAATATATAGGAAAAATTATTTATTTACAATAATATATATAATATATATACACACACATTTAGTATTGATCTGCACATACATTTATCTATTATGTCCATTTATTTTTATTTAATTATGTCCATTTTAGTAATAATACATTCAAAAACAATTTTGATCAAAACTATCCAAACAACATTCATTTTGTTTAATCAATTATACGTTATTGTATCCAAACATAAATCAATTCTGACAAAATCAATTTTATCATAATCAATTCTCTCAGAATCAATTCTATTTAAAACTCAACCAAACACACAAGACTTTCTCTATAATTGGAGCCCCGGGAGTGGGGTGATGACCTCATTTGGCGTGAGTTTTTACAAGCTGCGCAGCTGTAATTATTTTTCATTAGGTTATATGATATGATGGAGCTGCCGAAAGAGATAAGATACTATATTTGATTTTGACCGTTGTTTTTTAAACAACAATACCAGATTGACCATGTAATTAACTGAGTTGCTTTCTTTAAGAAGTTAATTTTTCATGATAGTGGAGATAACCTCTCGGAAATTTGGTAAACAATTTTCATGTGATGTTGGAGGTTAGTATCAAATATATGGTGTGGGTTCGTTGGAAGGATATGAATGAACATGTTCATATTTTCTTATGATCAAATATGGGATAAACTCTTGACTTTGGTAAACAATTATGTTCATAATATCGTGGTGGAGTTAAAATTAATGGTTTTTCTAAAACAAATGAAAAGGCAAAATTATCTATCTATAATTAATATATTTCAACATAGGATGTCCATTGTGGCCATGTTTCTTGTCTTTATCATTTAGTGGGAAAGGAGAATTTATAATTAATGTATTTCAACATAGAATGTCCATTGTGGCGATGTTTTTATCATTTAGGGGAAAAAGAGAATGACATGCTTGTGATTTTTTTTTGTGCATGCTTGTGATTTTACTTTGCCAATATATCATAAATGAAGGAATATAATTATGTTAAAAATATACATTTTTTTATGGATGCTAAAAATATACATGTTGTGGCGTTAAATCCAGAAATGTATTACTCCCTCTGATCTCAATTTAAACAAAAACTCTCACATTTTAATTAATTTAATAACTTATGTATTTGATTATATTATAGTCTTGATACATTAGTTTTTCAATGAATATAAAAAAATCAACTTTTACTTATAATTAAGATAGTAGTTGAATGTATACTTTTGCCTTTTTCTTTATATTTATAAACCATTCAATTTTATCCAATATTTTTAAAAATTATATCTATAACAATATATAAAGGAAGTAAGAAAAACAGTATATAAAGTGGATTATTTATTTTTGGTTGTATCTTTTCTTTCATTTTTATCCTTCTTTCAGAATATTAATTTAAAATAAAATTGATTTTGTATTAGAAAAATTTAGAGATTTTTTTTTTAAAAAAAAAAACCTAAAGTTTTTTTTGAATGATAGACGAAATAATAAAGTCATTATAAACTCACATATAAAGTGGAGATGTCGGAGTTCGAACCTCAGTTATGACGTTCGATCTAACAATTTCGACATTTTTATCGGTTTCGACTTATGTTTGTTTACTACCCAAAAATGATTTTTAACTAGGTTATGTGATATCTCCTTATTTTTTGAAATAGATTTTAGGAAAATTTAATCTTATTAGTTTTTTTATTTTAGAGTCAAATTTTTTTTTTAAGGAAGAGTCAGAATATTTTTTTATAACACTTAAAAACGACAAAAGTAATTTTTTATATAAAAAAAGATCTTTTTTCTAGAAAATTAAAATGTAAATCAAACTATTGGTGAATCTCATTAAATCAATCAACAAAGTGTGACATATGTGATATATACTTGGAGCCCTTAACCATTTAGCCAGTGTTCGATTTCAGTCAGATGCATAAGAAAAATATATATTTTTTAAGATATCAACCTTTTAAATGAATCTCTATACCTCGAAATGATTAGTTTTCTCAATTGAAATCGGATAGTACATTTGGTCCAACAAAAAAAAAATCTCATTAACATAAAAACAATCCACAATAATAAGATGAACAATTACAACGATAAGACCAATATTGGTCACCCAAAAAAAGAAACTTATTTTGCCTTCACATAAAACAATATTGTGTTTTGATGTGATATTTTTATCTCCATTTAATCTGTTTTTATCATTTAATCAATAAAAATGGAAATGCAAACAAGTTAATGTCCATTTTTACGTTAGGTAATTAAAAGGAAAGTTACAAAAATAATATTATATTCAATCTCAATTATATACAACTTTTATATCACACATATATTATTTACTCAATGAACTTAAAAATGAAAAATAGTAGCTTATAATTGCACTAAGTGCTTAATTAATAAATTAGCAACAAAGTACAACTACATCTATTATAGATTAAGTGTGTTAGAATAATAGTTATACCCGTGATTATTATTACAAAATGTTTGTTTTGTTTCGTTGTCGTTGGTCCCTCCGTCTCTCCGAAAAATAGTTTATACAGTGGAAAATACGCAATATCCAGTCTATAAATAAGAGTCGTGTCCGTTTTAAAAAAATTCCCGCAAAATAACATCCAGTCCAGCGCATAATCCACCACACCCACACATTACACGTCATTCTCCCCTCTCCCGCCGCCGGCGACGATGATCCCTTACCAATCTCTCCACGAGGCCGAGATCTCTCTCGGTCGCAATCTCACCTTCGCCGAAACCCTATGGTTCAACTACTCCGCTACCAAATCCGATTACTTTCTCTTCTGTCATAACATTCTCTTTCTCTTCCTCATCTTCTCTCTCGTCCCTCTTCCACTCGTTTTTCTCGAAATCAAACGCTTATACCCTTTCGATGAGTACAAGATCCAACCCAAAGTTCGTTTATCTCTTCATGAAATGCTTAATTGCTATAAAGATGTTATGAAAATGTTCTTCCTTGTTGTTGGTCCTCTTCAGCTCATTTCTTACCCTTCCATCAAGGTAATCGCAATCACCGTTTACTGTTACAGTTATGATTTCTGTTATGTTATGTTTATTTAGTTACGATTTTGTGTAGATGATTGGAATTAGGACGGGATTACCGTTACCCTCTGGATTTGAGATTTTATCGCAATTATTGGTGTATTTTTTGGTGGAGGATTATACCAATTACTGGATCCATAGATTTCTGCATAATAAATGGGGATATGAGAAGATTCATCGAGTTCATCATGAATATCAAGCTCCGATTGGATTTGCGGCGCCTTATGCACATTGGGCCGAGATCTTGATTTTGGGGATTCCGTCTTTTCTTGGGCCGGCTATGGTTCCTGGTCACATGATTACATTTTGGTTGTGGATTGCATTGCGCCAAGTTGAAGCCATTGATACACATAGCGGGTACCACTTTCTATCATTTTCCTTTGTTTTTTTGACCAAATCTTAATAAATGTCCTTTTGGAAAGTGCTTTGGATTTCAAGGATCTGTAATAATGGGTTGCTTTTTGCTTTTATGGGGCCTGAGTGAGATCTATAGTTGCACACATCTTTTACTCCTTTGATTTTTTTTTTTTGTGTATTATTTTATTAAACTTTCATTGAGTTACTGTTATCTGTGTTTCTTAGCCAGTGTTTGGTACAGTGGTGGTGTGAACGCAGCCGTGTGTTTAGTGTGAAGCTCAAGTATGTAGCTTATTAAAATTGCGACGAGATCGGCATCGTAACACGAGATTGGCTATTTGGACGCGTTACCAAACATGCTATTAGTAAGATTATTAGGGATAATAATTGCGGCTGATACAGTTGCAATTGTGGTTGTGGATGAGTTAACTTGCAACTTCAACAACCTTGCTTGTACGAGGTTGTGATGCTTCAATTTTCTGACACGGAAAATGCTAGTGTTTACAAAAATACTATTAACGTAAGAATGTCAATAAACTTGAGCCATCAATTTACAGCCAAATACAGAATTATTGTCATTCCACCCTTTCAACAGTTGGACTTAATACTATTACTTTATGTTGAAAGTTTGGTGCCTTAGAAGAAACCTGTTTATGATCTTGGGGGGGGGGGGGGTCTCTATTGGAAACAGAATTTTGTTGAAGGTTGCCTAGAACACTCATGTATTTTACAATTAATCAAACAACTAACAAGAAGACCAATTGAAAATATTCTGGACAAACCTTTGAAAGTTTATGCTGTAGTGCATATATTGTTCTTGACTACACCAAGACGTAAACCTTTCCGGCATTTTCTGTCTCAACGGTGTAGAAACTTTAGTTTGTCAAGGACAAACCTTTACAAGTTTTGGCTCCAACAATCTAATACAGAAGTTGTTCTTAACTATGAATCTCTCTGGTGTTTGCCATCTCACTCACATGCATATGCATATTCATATATATAATGATATACATATACATACATACATATTCCCTCCGGTCATTATTATAAACAAAACTTCACTTTTTAGATACATTAAATAATTAATGTATCTACTCTTTATTATAGACTAGCTACATTAATTATTCAATGTATCTAAAAAGTGAAGTTTTGCATATAATATAATAGTGACTAGAGGGAGTGCACACTTACACATATGGCTGAAATATTTTATTGTCCTTTATCTTTTACTTGATATTCATTTCGGTCTTGAGATTCATTTTTGTCCTTTATATTTTTGAAATTGATCATTGTTAATCCTTTTCTCTTGATAAGTTAAATATGAAATGAAACAAAAAATGCTAACTTGGCAAATGTTGTCCCGTTTAAATTGTCTTTAAATGGTTGATAGCCGTCTTTATATTATTGTGTCTTTACTTTGTGATTTTGTTGAAGAAAAAAATTTGAAGTACAATTTAGCGATTTTGGATGCCAGTTGGGACAATAAGTATGCCACCTCATACAACCATTGCTAAGTCAACATTTTTCGAGTTCATATTTATCATACTGTGAGAAAAAGACAAAAGTTTACTCACTTTGAAAAGATAAAGGACCAAAATGATTATTAGGCAAAAGATAAAGGACGTAAAATGTATTTTAGCTATATACATAATATAGTGGAATGTAAAAAATGTAGTTCAACCAATTCCTATAATTCGCTTCTACAGTTAATTGCTATAATTTTTTATACATAATACAATTGAATGTAAAAGTTGTAGGCTCGTAATATTGATGCTGTAATTGTTTATATCAATAGATTGTCTTATTATATATGGTCAGTGATTAGTCTTGCTTATATCTGGTGGATTGTCCTAAAAATAGTGATTATATCTGGTGGAATGTCCAGGCCGTGCTTGCAACTTGAATTTGAAATAATTGCCGATCTTGTCTGTAGGATTTTATATTCGGTGACCATTGATAAACATCAGGATGAACAACCCCCCACCCCCCATTAGATAGATATTTACCCACCATTCTTCTCCAGTTTCTGCATGGAAATTTGGTTCACAACTTTTATGTTTGACTGCTTTACTTATCATATGTCAGGTATGACTTCCCCTGGAATCCCACAAAATATATTCCATTTTATGGTGGCGCTGAGCATCACGATTACCATCATTATGTTGGAGGACAAAGCCAGAGCAATTTTGCATCAGTTTTCACATATTGTGATTACATCTACGGAACAGACAAGGTTAGATCATGATTCTGGAATTCTTCTGCTGAACATAAATATCTGTGTAATTTTCTCCACATGTGAAATTGATTTGCAATGGTTTTGCTTTATGTCACAGGGTTTTCGGTATCAGAAGAAGATACTTCAAAAGGTAAGTTTATTGAGCATTGTCATTGAGAACTGTGATTTGCCTGTTGTGGCTTTAATTAGCTTCAGAGCATTCCCATTTTGCTCAAACTCCTTCCACATTTTTCATTTTGTCTAGTTTACTATACAATATGCAATGACTGACCTTTTTCCCCACTTCATTGTCCTTTTGTGAATTGATTTAGCTGAAGGAAGATTCGACAAATGGTGCCGCGCAGAATGGAAGATCATACAATGAACAGGATAATTATAAATCTGAATGAGACAGAAGCATATTAGGTGGTTGATGTTGCATGTTGGTCTTTTGAAACTACCAAAATTTCTTGTAGACATATATAGTACTAGTAAAATAGATGTCTTTGGTTAGCTTCAGGATGAAGACTAGTAGAACGGGGCTTTACGAATCGTGATTTTGTTTTACAGGAGTGGGTTGGGGAAGAAATTTTTCTGTTGTCATGTTTTGGAATTCAAACATTCGGTTTAGCTTCATGTCTATGTAAGAATGATCATATCCCTATGGATTGTAAATTCTGGAAATGTGAAAGAGACTTCCTCCTCCGGGTTGCAATTCAAAAAGCATAATAAAATTTGGAAGTTCGGTTTTATGTGATAGCCTGTTCGTGCACAGGTAAATGCCCCTTCTCCAATGTAGTCTACAAACATGAGCAAGTTCTGATGGATTGAGTCCAGGAACCCAGAAATGAACTATACAACGAGTAACATTGGAATATATATCCAGTAAAAAAATCATTAGAACGTACTATTCCTAACATTTTATTCTATATGAATAGTAGAATGATAAATGATTATTTAGTCTCTTGTATAAGTCTATACTAGTACTACTATTATAAATGAGTAACGGCCATTTAATATTTCAGATTATCATGAAACTCGTAAAAATCATTCAGTGCATTTTTACAAGCATGTTATATTTGTTATGCTATAAATTGTTATATGTATTAAACCTACAGCTTAAAATTTGATTGACGTCATTACTTAAAACATCCATTTTTCTCAAGTACTTTGAGACTCTAATGAGGTAGATTAAAATAGTGAAAGTAGATGTAGAAACCAGATATGATGAAAGTATCATGTTTACTTGCTGTTCAAGATAAATAAATTTAAAAATTGAAGCTATTACTTTCCATGATCACATTTATTAACAAACGGGTGATATTTTACTCTCATTTTATCTTCAGGACGTTACTAAGATACAGTATTGTGTAGTTGTAACCTAAGAATAAGTACAAGTTTGAAGAATAGTATAGTCATTAACTTCTAATATTATTAATAGAAGATTATTAACAACTGCCCGTCTAGCTCAGTTGGTAGAGCGCAAGGCTCTTAACCTTGTGGTCGTGGGTTCGAGCCCCACGGTGGGCGTCGTTAGTTTAGTTTTTTTGAGTCATATTTATTTATTTTTTTTTTTGTAAGAGCCACTTGGCAGAGAGAAAACGAAAGCCCATAAACATTTTGGGCTTAAAAAAACTTATTTTTGGGAACTTATTTATTAAGTTTGTTTTTCACACTCCCTCAAAAAAAAGTTTATTTTTTACACTGACTATTTATTACTAGTATTTTTTTGGTTACAGCCTATTTATTAGTAAGTATTAACTTCAAAATTTTAGTTGCTGAAAAAAAAAACAATTTTTTCCAACCCTATTGCTGCCAAGTCTAGGTAACATTTTTTGCACTAAAGTTTCACGGAAAAAAATCAAAATTATATATTTTTGGCATTGAAGACGGTCAACTACATGAAAAAAGTTTCTGAAAAATGCAGGCCCTATTATAGCAAAACCATAGAGCCATTGCCAGAAACACTGCTAAATGTGACCCGATTATTAATGGGACCAACAATCACGTGGTTATGTGCCCAGCTGTTTCTAATCTTAAGTTTTTTCATCTTTAAACGTTTATTTTATTTATTTATTTATTTTTTGATCAGGTAGCCTAGTGGCTAGAATTCACCTTACAAAGTGAATGAGTTTGAACCCCGACCCCTACATATAATAATGCATTGTCCTACCAACTATCTTCAGAGACTATTTGGACTTAGTTTATAATAGACTTGAAATTTTGTTGCAAACATCATGAAACTTATCTTATCATGATAATTCTTATGATATTTTTATAAAAAAAAAAAATGGAAAAGGGGAATTTTTTATCAACAACTTTCTTATGATCATCCGCAAATTCCACTTTCCGTTGTTATCAACTAGAACAACAACCCTAGCCTATTACAGCAAATTACAAAGATTACGAGCTATCCAATTTGAAGTCCATGCAACAATTGTTCACCACTACCAACTAGACATACTAGGCCACAACTTGACCAGCATGACACACATTACCACCAACTCAAAGTCAATACATGTTCATAGTACAAAATAAAACCATCACAGTTTCTATAATATGTGCAACGTGTATGCATTAGGATACCACTTTATTCATGAACTCAAATAAAATCAACTTTAATCATAAGCACGTAGAAATTATGAATTCATATCACAATTCAAACAAGCCTATATTGTTTTATCATGATTGAAATCGTGCCACTGTATGCACAAACAATATATTAAACAGCAATTTTGTCATCAATATCAAGATCTAAAGTGAATTAGAAGAATGATCTCACAGATCACAGATATAACAATAAATTTTTCATTTTATAGAGCACACAAATAAATATACACGAATAAATATGAAGAAATCTGGGTTCACAATTAACAATAGATTTTTAGTAAAGATGAATAAAAGAACCATCACAATCCTTCAAAAAAAAAGAACCATCACCATCGATTTGGGAACAAAAAGTAGCATCGCTATCAATAAGGGAAAAAAAGAAGAAGAAGAAATCTAGGTTAAAAAATAGCAACAAACTTTTTCATTTTCTAGGGCACACAAATAAACATACATGACTAAAGATGAAGAAATATGGGATACCATGTTGGAATGAAAGAGTTGCAAAAAGGAGAAGCAGAGAGGAACAGTGAACAACGAAGAGTTGGAGAGATGAGGTGAACGATGAAGAAATAAGAAAGGGTGAAGAGAAAAAAAAACGAGGGAAACCGGATGGTAAAAGAATAGAAGAAATAGAGACAAAATTATAATTGAATTATTAATGTGTTGAATTTGATAGGATACACCCTAAATGGGAGAATGAAAAATTGGTTGAATTAGTGATATTGAATTATTGGATGGAATGAGTTTTATCACACTCCATTCTGTTTCATTCCTTTTTTTACAAAACAATAGAATGTGGTTATCTCACTCTATTTCATTCCACCATTCTCCATCAATCCAAACATAGTCTTAGAGACTATTTTTTTCCTTCAAAATGTGTTTCTAATTAGGGACATATGGGTAGTGACTATTTCTTCAATTGTAGTTTGCTCTTCGTAACGGAGAAGATAAAACTCAATTTCGATTAAAAATAAAAATAAAGACTAAACGGACATTTTTTTTTAATTTGCCCATTTTTGTTTTTGTTTGTGCTTCAGATCATATGATTATATTGGGTTTCTTATCTACCCAACAAGCTTCTTATGCGCCATGTTTTTGAATTCTAAAATCTAAAATATGAGGAGGTTTTGAAAGTATTTTATATTTTCAAAAGATAAGATTTTGAATACATTAGGGTGTTTGAGAAGAAGAATGACAAGAGAAGAAAACACGTGATCATATCACATGCTTTTACTTTTTTACTTATATATTTACACGAAGTCAAAAATTTCATCTAACTTTTCGCTTGATTGAATATTCATTTCAATTTCTCTTCAAAAAGACCGATATGTACCAGAGGTGTCTCTCTCCTCTTCTTTCATTGGATGATGGAAGAAAATTTGACATTTTAACTAATTAAACATTGACTTGAATCTTTGTAGATTTAATTTGACTGGCAAAGCATAGTATGTAATTTTGTAAATAGTGAATCATATTAAGTTCTTTTTTCACCAAAGGATTTTGAATAAGGAAAATGTTAACAATCGTCTCTAAGACATTCTTTATAAGTCAAAAGAAGTAATATTTACATAAAAAATGTGTATTTATTGAAAACACTCTTGGAAAAATTTATGTCACAAGTTTTTAAAGAATTGAAAAGAGAAAGGAAATGGAATAGTTTTTCTCAATATTAGAATGTCACAAGTTTTTTTTAAGAAAAGAGTGTGAGGATCACGACCACAAGGCAACCAAATATGAATAAATAAGCCATCATACAATACAACACATTATAGCAGGAATTATGGCCAGTTGCTGTACCCAAGAAATTTCACCGTGAAAAGTATTTTGCTATAAAGACGTTTTAAACAAAATATGAATTTAATAGAAATTTTCAGCCTTGCTTCCCCAACATTGCTTGATTCAACTCGTAGAGATCACGAAAGTTCATGTCTCCTAATTTCTTTTGCATGGTTAACTTTTCCTAACTAAACCAATTAGTTTTTGTTATGCACCTTCTATTAGAACCCCACAAAAAGCATTTCATTATTATTTTTTGAATGGCTTCTTCAATACCATTAGGAAGCAATTAAACATTAATGCCCTAAAATGGAATACCTGGTACAACTGATTCGAGTAACACCTTTCTAAGGTATACGACTTTTACGTGATGAAATATAACCTTTTTATCCCGACCTATCATCATAGACCTAAGGCCTAAATATTTTCTTGTATCAGTACATGTGATGACACCAATGATGTTATAATGCATAGTTTTCTTAGCTTCGAAAAAGGTTAGTTAGTCCTTTAACATGTTTCAGGAGATTATCTAGTTCTTCTACGCATAAGATAAGGATTGTGATTCTAAACAGTCAAGAGAATCACGCATTCACGCAGTCAAATGATTCTCCTCCACTTGATAAATCAAACGGCCAATATTATTTCACCTCCATTTTAGAGTTTTAATCCAAAACAACAACAAGCATGCCTGCAACTAACAAGAAGTCTCTATGTGAGGTTTCATAGTTGCCATGCTCAGTCAGAGAAAAACGTTATTGCTTGGCAGATCCTTGACACAGTTGTGAATTTCGACTTTGTGAAAAATCCAAAACTTAGTTTCAAATTTTAATCACTCTGGAATTTTTTTTGTGTTTCAATTGAAAGTAAATTATGCTTAATGAGATGAATTGTGATTTGGGTTTTTCAATTCAAGACAGACCAAAAATTCACTGAGATAATTTTCCACTTGAATCGTATTAATCCCATTTTCGGTGGGGGAAAGATATGAAATTGTATCAAATTATCTTCTTATCAATTTGTTTTTAGATTTGATTCCATAAAAATTGTGTCCTTATTCAATTCAATATATGTTCTAGCATTACTACAAACTCCCAGACAAGAAACAAACAACAAGGAGAGAGATGAGAGGAGGAATAGAGTGAACTTTTTGTTCCGACGGTTGAGGTGAATTAGGAAGGAAGATGTTAAGGTGCCAGAGAGGTGGAAGCAATAAGTGAGGCGATACGCGTTCTGACTTTGCTCCTTTTCCAATCCTGTGTTGTGAGTTTAAAGTGGAAAAACTAGAGAAATTGAATCCTAACAGTTGATTAGATCAGATGGTTCTGATTGATTTGACTGTGTGACTGCATCATTTTAATGACTACAGTCAATCATGGTCCATAAGATAAAGAGATTCAGTGAGAGGGGATCCTTAGTTATTAGTCTTAAGCTTGCATGTCATTGTCATTTTGCTATCAATTACTATTTGAACACCTTAAGTGCTAGAAACAATTCATTTTTTAACATTCAGCATAAAATATTTGTAGATCCCACCACTTTAAGTGGGACCAATTTTCAAAGTATAATACTTAAGTTGATTTGAACCAATTAAAAGTGTGTGTATTTAGCATTATTTTTAAATCTTATCTACGTTTATTCAACATTTCATTTTCTCTCTATCTCTTTGTTCTTATCACCATATATACCATCATTCCATCTATCTTTTAAGTCTATTGATTTTTTTCCTATTGCTATTGACCATAATTTACACTATATTTTTTTTGTTAAAACTGATTTTTTTTGACTAAAAATAATCTACACTTGTAAATTTAAAAGTACTAGAGTTTAGGAACATTCATTAATTTTGATTGGACGTTACTTTTCTCATTCTACGAGTTTCTCCGAAATGTTTTAATTTGTTTTATAAATTTTTATATGATATTTATGTTGTTTTGATTATATAATCCAAACAAAATAGTATAAAAAATCAATAGGGTAAAAAAAGAAAGAGTCATTTTGATTATGCCCAATGAAATTAAGTCAGTTGGGCTTTTCCTAAAAAAAAACTAGTTTGGGCTTGTCATAGAAACATGTGAATTATGCTCTTTAGCCAACACAAAACGCTCATGTCCAATTGAATTGTCCATTATACCCCTACGTGAGTTAACTCACGCACCTTATTATGTCTCTGCATGACTTAAGTCACGCAGCGTGAGTTAACTAAGGTAAGATTAACACTTTCGTTAGTTAACTCACATAGGGGTATTTTGGTCATTTTGGTTGGGTGGGAGCAAAACTTATTGGGGGAGAGCAAAATTCAAAAAATGTTGGTTGGGATATGGGCTTTGTGCTCGCCTTTAAATGAAGAAAATTGCTTTTCACCCTTTGGTTTTTGCTCATTTCCACCCAATTTTCCTTAAATAACATCAACATGAGTTAACTCAGGTTTGGTATCCAACATAAGTTAACTTGCGCTGATACCAACATGAGTTAACCCACGTTACATTATTATATAACAAACATCATCTCATTTCTTCCATTGCACAAAACTCAATCTCTAAAACTTTCTCAAATCATCCAACATCAAATTTCTTCAAATTCAAATCAGCCACCACTACAATAACAAGTAAGTTTTCATAATTCATTCACATTTTATGTTTATATGTTACATTTTTCCTCTTAAATCAGAAATGTTTTATTTTTAGGGTTTACGTTAACTATATTATTTTTGTAGGAAATGATTAAATGTTTACATGTAAATTGCCATGAATCCTTGTTAGAATAGATTAAGTTGATTAAATGTTTAGATGGTTGCATGTTTATGTTTTAGGTTTTGGTTTTAAGGTTTATGTATATTTTGCACTCCAAGTGTTTGATGAGATGTTTGAATGAGTTTTTCATTAATTTTTTATTTTTTTTTACTTCTTATGGTGTAGATCTGAAAAAACGTAGGTAGAAAAAAAAAGTAGGTTGAATCTTAAAAGTACTATGTGGGAGTAACTATGTTAAGTTAATTGCGTATCGTAATTTTTTTTATGGGAATGCCATTTTTCCAATATCATTGAATAACATGGCCTGCTTGGGGCTAATGTCACTCAAGTGGGAGAGGTGTGTCATGGGTGACCTTAAATTGGAGTTACATAGGAGAGGTCCATTGGGGGCACTAGTTACTGGTTGGGTTACAATGGTCAATAGGCGCCCAAATAGGGTCCTACACAGTTTTTGGCCTTCTCTTGCAGGTGAAGACAACGTCGAGGTGGCGGTGGAGAAAGACTCGGCATTCAGGCGAGCCATTCGACGGTGTGGTACGCAGTGGGTTTAGTACAATGGACATTTATCCAGTAGATCCAAACACGTTAGTAGATCAGAAGGATCAACTGGATCAAATCAATCAACGACTAAACCACAAAGACACGAAGAAGGTGGACAATGTTTGGTATTGACGTTTATTAATTGACTCGGTCGGGAGATTGTAGTTCACCGGATGATACTCAAGAACGATGACGACGTCAGGAACATGTTCTTGGTATTTGATCAGCCCAACATCCTCTCGATGATTGAGTTGGATGTTTCGTTGTTGAGATCTTCTGAAGATATTCTCAAGAGTTTGATTGGGCTAGATGAAGATGTTTAGTTTTTACGAAGTTGTATTATTATGTTGTGTAGTTATCTTGTTGGAATTAAGTTTAATTCATGGTAGTTTACTGTTTTGAAATTGATTTTGCGCACTTGTGTATTTTTTAGTTCTGATTTATTTTAGAAATGAATGAATTGATTTTTCTAAGACATACTTACCATTGAACAAACGAATATTTTAAAAAAATATAGTAGTGAATAATTGAGAATTAAAAAATTAACATAAGATATTGTGAATGAATTAATGTGGTAAATGAATGTAGTGATAACCGATAATAGATATTGTGAGAAATGCACGTTTATGAAATTAAAAAATCAACATCTCTAAAATCGATGCATGTTAACTCATGCCGGGTATTAACATATGTTAACTCACACCGAATACTAATGCAGATTAACTCACTTTAGATACTAAACGTAAGTTAACAGCCGGTGAAATTGTTTAAGAAAAATTGGGGGTGGGAATGAGAACAACCAAAATGAAAAACAATTTTCTTAAATGAATATTCCTCGACAAAGCAAATCCATTTTTTTTTAATCTAAATATAATGACGTCAGGCATTGCACTTTTAAACTGTCATCCCTGTCTGAGTGCACAGTTCCTCGTTTGGAATTCAATAAATTCCGCAATGTCCCGTTCTGAATATACATCCAATAACAAACGTCGTTTACCATAAACAAAAAACAAATAATCAACAAACAAACATCACGAGAGAAAAGCTCAGCCATAAACAAATTAAAAAATACACCCAAGAACACTTATATTGAGGTGAAATGTTTTTACAATTATTATTTCTTAAAATTATATTATGTTTTTATTCTTTATCATTATTTATTTTTTCTATTGTTTTTATCAATAAGAAAATTGAAAAACTAAGTTGTTACAAAATTTGTAATAAATGTTTGTTCAAATATTACAATTCTATAATGAGATGATAATAAATCTCTTTAATAAGATGTTCTATATGTATAGATTAGAGATTCATATAAAAAACAAGTTAAACAATATAAGAGTTTTTTTTTTTTGGAACAATATAAGAGTTAATAATCATGTAATTTGTCCCTTCAAAAAAAAAAAACTCATGTAATTTGGACGATGTTTGAAAACAACATTAGTAAAAAATACACAAATTTCACACATTTAACCTTTATCCTGTTAAAAAAATATTCAGACCAAGTTTTAAGATGATCATATATAGAGTTAAAATGTCTTTGTAAATAAATGGTATTTTCAGATCTCATTCAAATTACAGAGACTACTGAAAATTAACCCAACATACAATTATTTAGACTTGAAAAATTTAACAATCTTTCTTTAAAACGTTATAAACACAAATATCCTTTCCTTTTAATTTCTTCCCCAAAATAGTCAAGAAAATTATTGTACTTGAATACAAATTTTCCGATGAAGATGAAAAACAATCTTTCTTTAAAACGTTATAAACACAAATTTCACACAAATCCAACAAGAATAATAATGGAAAAAGAAAACCATATAGAAAGAGAAAAAGTAAGAGACAAGGACAAAGTAAGACCCACCAAAACAACCAGAAAAAAACAAAGACAAAACCACATAAAAACCAAACCCATCAGCGCGTGCAAACCACCCCCAAATAATCACGTCCACACGTGGCACTTCCATTCAATCACAACCTCGTTACCCCTTACATCACACAAGTTAATGTTCCCCACGCGCATTATGTCAGCGCGTGACTCTCTCTTCACTCTCATTCGCTTTGCCATTTCAGTCTCACAACACAAATACACACATAATAACACACTCTTCTTCTTCTTCCGATGAAGATGAAAAAAAACCAAACCACAAAAAAAACATAACAACGTTAAAATTAACTTAACGGTGTTTTGTTTCACCAATGGCGGCTACTACAACAAATACTACGGCGGCGGCGTTAGATACGAATTCTTCAGAAGAAGCAACGGCGAAGGCTATTCAAAAACGTTACGAAGGTTTAGTAACGGTTCGTAACAAAGCGATTAAAGGTAAAGGAGCATGGTATTGGTCACATCTTGAACCGTTTCTAATTCAACACAACGAAACCGGTTTACCTAAAGCCGTTAAGTTACGGTGTTTTCTATGTGACGCCGTTTTCTCCGCTTCTAATCCTTCACGAACCGCTTCTGAACATCTCAAACGTGGAACTTGCCCTAATTTCAATTCCGCAGTAAAACCCATTTCTTCAATTTCACCGGAAACTTGTTCCGGTGCCGGTGCTGGTGCTGTTGTTGTTTCTTCTCCGCCGTTGTTGGGTTCTTCTGTTCACCGACGTAAGAGAAATTCACCACCACCAGCACCACCTCTACAGCAGCAGTTGTTGCAGTATGGTGTGGATCCGATGCAGCAACAGCATTTGATGTTATCTGGTGGGAAAGATGATTTGGGAGCTTTGGCTATGTTGGAAGATAGTGTGAAGAAGCTGAAGAGTCCCAAGACTTCACCTGGGGTTGTTCTTCAGAAGACACAAGTTGATAGTGCTATTGATTTTTTAGCTGATTGGGTTTATGAATCTTGTGGTTCTGTTTCTTTTTCGAGTTTGGAACATCCAAAGTTTAGAGCTTTTCTTACACAAGTTGGTTTGCCACCTGTTTTTCCTAGGGAGTTTGTTGGGTCAAGATTGGATGCCAAGTTTGAGGAAGTTAAGGTTGAATCAGAAGCAAGGATTAGAGATGCTATGTTTTTTCAAATTGCTTCTGATGGATGGAAAATTAAAGATTATGAAAATGATCAGAGTTTGGTGAATTTGACAGTGAATCTTCCAAATGGGACAAGTTTGTATAGAAGAGCTGTTTTTGTGAATGGTTCTGTTCCTTCCAATTATGCTGAGGATGTTTTGTGGGAGACAATAACTGGCATTTGTGGGAATCTAGCTCAGAATTGTGTTGGGATAGTTGCTGACAAGTTTAAATCCAAGGCATTGAGAAACTTGGAGAATCAGAATCATTGGATGGTGAATCTCTCTTGTCAGTATCAAGGTTTCAATAGTTTAATCAAGGATTTTACTAAAGAACTTCCTTTGTTTCGTACAGTGACTGAGAATTGTATGAAGGTAGCTAATTTTGTTAATTACACGTCTCAAATTCGGAATAGTTTTCACAAGTATCAATTGCAAGAGTACGGTCACACGTGGTTGCTTCGAGTTCTTCCAATGCGGGAGTTTGAGGATTTTAACTTTGAACCTGTTTATGCAATGATTGAGGATACGTTGAGTTCGGTTCGGGCGTTGCAGTTGGTTCTTCTTGACGAACCGTTCAAGATGGTATCCATGGAGGATAGGAATGCAAGAGAAATTGGCGACATGATTCGTGACATCGCTTTTTGGAATGATTTAGAAGCTGTACACAGTTTGGCTAAATTGGTGAAAGACATGGCTAAGGAAATTGAGACAGAAAAGCCATTAGTTGGACAATGCCTTCTCCTATGGAATGAGTTGAGGACAAAAGTGAAAGATTGGTGTTCCAAATTCAACATTGCAGAAGCAGCAATAGAAAAGTTGATTGAAAGAAGGTTTAGGAAAAACTACCACCCTGCTTGGGCAGCTTCATACATTCTTGATCCTCTTTATCTAATAAGAGACACTAGTGGAAAGTACCTTCCACCCTTTAAGCACTTAACACCTGAGCAAGAGAAAGATGTTGATAGACTCATAACAAGGCTTGTTTCAAGAGATGAAGCACACATTGTTCTAATGGAACTCATGAAATGGAGAACAGAAGGGCTCGATCCGGTTTACGCGCAAGCCGTACAAATGAAGGAGCGAGATCCTGTTACCGGAAAGATGAGGATTGCTAATCCACAAAGTAGTAGACTTGTTTGGGAAACTTATTTAACTGAATTCAAATCCTTAGGAAGAGTTGCTGTGAGGTTAATTTTCCTTCATGCAACTTCTTGTGGATTCAAATGTAGTTGGTCTATGTGGAAATGGGTTTGTTCTCATGGTCACTACAAGACTTCATTGGATAAGGTTCAGAAGTTGATTTTTGTTGCAGCTCATTCTAAATTGGAAAGAAGGGATTTACCAAGTGATGAAGATAAGGATGCAGAACTGTTCACCTTGACAAATGGTGATGATGATGTGTTGAATGAGGTTCTTGTTGATAGTTCATCAGTGTAACAATTTTTTTTATCCCTCTTTTTTTGAGTTAATTTAATCAGCTAGGAATTTTATTTTTTTTTAGGATTTATTATTGAATTCTTTCCACTTCATTTTGTTCTTTTCTGCCATGTGATTTGAGCAACTTCTTTACCTTTCACTCAGCATGATTTTCAAGTTGTTACAAATACTAAGACGGCTGGAGAGATTGTAACACTACAGGAAGAAAAAAAAAGTGCATAATTGATTGGTGATTACAGAATGGTGAAGGATGTTGTAGAAATTCTATTCTATTCCTTTAGTAGTTTGATCAGATAAATAATATTTGTAAAGGGGAAGTTTTTTCAGTTCTCTTTTTCTCACCATTGAATTTTGTAAATTCAGAAGAAAGCATGCAGCATTTGGGGTAGCCTTTGGCATGATAAACCATCTTAATAGAATCTGGTTTAGTTATTTATCTATATATTTAAATATTGCATTTGTATAGTATAGAAAGAATGGAATAGAATCTTCTAAGTAACATGTCCATTATTACATTTGTAAAATCTGGAAAGGTGCTATGCTTTCAATCACACACCTAAATTGAATCTGTCTAATTCAGCTTTCTGTCTCTTAGTCAAAGGGAAATATGGTACCAAAGACCCTCTCCTAACTTAACTTTTTGGCCACTTAATTAGTCACATTGTTGATTCTTTAAAACATGCTGTGTCCACATTTTTGTGTCAGCAGCATAATATAAACAAAGGAATCCGATAAGTAGCAATTTGTTGCTGATGAACAACATTAAACTTTGAAGGATTCTATGATACAACCTTAAATTTGAAGGATTCTGTGATGCCTATGAATTATGGTTAAGTCCTTTGAAGCACTGACCCAGACACCGGACGATCAAACATGCCACCATCTGATAGACACAAATAACAAATATTTTTCAAAAAGTAAAGTAATTGAATCTAATCATGTGTCAATGCCATGTTCGTGTCAAACTAAAGTGTCGTTTGTGTCAAACTAAAGTGTCGATGTTGCATAGGTAGGTTAAGTCACTGTGGTTGAAGTTGTACTCCACTTATATAACCACCGGATTCTTTGGTACTACATAGGGGCACAATAGTGTTACACAGCAAGCAAAAAGAGTGTTGTACTTGTCAAGAACTTCACTGTTTAGATGTTGAAAAAACATGGAGAGACTGTCGTTGAATTATTGGTTTCTGGTAGAACTTTTTTGGCCATTATCAAGAGGAGTTAACCATAAGAATCCAAGAAAGTGACTTCAATTATACTAATTTTTACATGAACATATAGCAAAATCAATTATAATTTTAAAGTAGCTATAACTTTTTTATATAAAAATAAATGACTGAAATTGTTTTCGAGTTTAAAGGTTGCTTAATTTTTAAACTCTATTTTAAAAACCTGCATAGTTTTTTTTGGACATTGAGGAGTCTTTGGTGGTCAAACATAGGGTTTGATTTCAAAGGGACAGGTCCACCTAAATCTAGCTCTTGTTCTGTATCCACTTTGAACCAATCATAAATTTATTGAAAAAAAATTACTACTCCTCCACTTTGAACCAATCATAAATTTATTGAAAAACAATTACTACTCCAATCCAAAAATAATATTTAAACTATATGTTTATTTTATAATAATATTTTAGTCTAATCCAAAACCTAAGAAATAAAAAATAATTACTCATTCATGCAGCTATGTTCATGTAATTTTTAATAAAAATTTAAGAATGTAAATTTTATAGAAATTAAAAACACATTAACCTTCTATTTTACAACTCCTAAAAAAAAAACTTTCTTTTACAAGTTAGAGTTCATTTCAATAAATATGGAAGATTTAATATAAGTTGGAATAGTCCTAAACACATGTAAACTAGTTAAAGTAGTGACCACTCTCATTATCTTGAAAAACAACTATATTTGCTTGCTGGTAACAATATTCTTCAAATTATTTATTGATGTTCCAAGATATTCTACAATTGGTTGTTATACATTACTACTAGATATATGAAGTTTTTTGAGAGGGCCCAAAACAGATGAATATTGTCGGCATGAAACAGCACAGAAGATGTTAAGAGTTGAGGAGTGATTCTTCAACAACGAATTTTTTTGTTAACAAACTTGTTTCTTTTTGGTTCTCTTTCCTTCTCTTTAGCAAATGCTTGTCCCTACTTTACATATGGCTGTGGGGTTGAAACAAAATTTATTAAGTTAATTTGTTTGCTAAAGCCTAAAGTCCTATCCCTTAAAGTCTTTAAACTGCTTCAAATAACTGTTTATTGATTTTGATGGTGCTCATAACAGTTTATTGTAAAGTTAAAGGGAAATTAGCACTGATTTTTATAGTATATAATTATTTTGTTATAGCTTATAGTAGCATTAATTTAAAGGACAACATGGTTTGAAATGACAAAATAACATCATAGCAGAAACAGTTTGGTCAGTGAAATTGTTAGCTTAGCATCTACGTCTTAGATTAGGAGTTGAATCTAGCATAATCAAGTGAATTCGTAGATTGGTTTGAATCCTATACAAAAATTACAGTGTAAAGCACAAATAAAGTTTTGATTTGAACAACAAACTTAACCTCAATTTCCTATATAGTAAAAAAAAAACCTCCCAAGTTTTAAGCTAAGGTAAACTTTGATTCATAATATTATATACGCCATAAACACATGTACTTTAAAATGAGCTCAAAATATGCAATAGAGGGACTAAAAAATATATCAAATCCGACTTGATATCTAAAAAATAATTTGATATCATCAAATTAAAATCGTGAATTGAGATTTGAGCATATGCTTACAAATATTCTAATTAGCAAAGTAATTTTTACATACTAATATTATATGCTTAAGCACCAAGTCAACCCATATTGGGTTACTGATCACATCAGTACTAGCTTACAACAAGATTTAAAACATTAATTTTTTGTAATAATTGATCATAATGCGCTTTGTATGTTTTCCTCAACAGTAAAAAACAAAGGCTAATTGATAGTGTACTCATTGTGCTCATATGTGGCAATTATGCTTTCATTGATAATGGCAAAGGATGGACCCTCTTCTCTTTTGAGAGAGAGAGTAGATTTGAGTTATCCATCATTTACCCTCATGAGCACAACACTTACCCATTATGGAAAAGCTGCAACTATTATTTCACTCCTATTTTACTGAAAATTTCTTACTAGTAACATTTACTCTCTTGCAGTCTTGCTAACAAATTACATATAATTTGGACCACTAATTCAATTTCTTACTAACTAACATTCTCCTCACACTATTATTTACTCTCTTGCTTTTTTACTTAAATTTCTAATATAAGTAAAATAGTAAATGTATCTAATTCAAATTTAGACCAAATACATATAATTTGAATAGTATACTTGTTTTACTTATATTAAAAATAATTAGCAATAGATAAAAATAAATAAAATAAATGAAAATAACAATCTTGACACCGGCTACGATTTCCCACAATAATGGTTTCTCATAGTTTAACATCATAAACGATTTCGTTTGAAAATTTCATTTTAGATAACTCATATTATACAATAATAAAATATGATCAAAACAATCTCGACATTCACATTTATTTGAGATCGGACGGTTAAGACGCAAAACTGTGTGCCAAATGCATCAAAACAGCCCCTTGACACGCCCTCTATTCTACGAGACTATGATCTATTGTCATTATTAATAGTCATAATTAATATATACATCCACGTAGCAATTTGAAATACGAATCTCTCTTTTCATTGATGGTTTTCATATTCACATACCCACCACTACAATGTAAACAGTGAAAAGGTAAAAAGATTAAACAAAAAAAATGGTGCAGCCTCTACTTTAGGTGAATGAAATGAGTAGAAAAGTAGTAAGTATGATTCAATTTCAGTACTGTATGATGATCACCCCCTCGTTGGGTTTTCTAATTACTCATTTAGTGGACAGACATATATCATTGTCGGCAAAGCCTTACAAAAAGCTTAGTACACTGCTTGCCAACTAAAAGTTCATTCTCTCACTTTCTTTTTTTATCTCTCTTCACTATCATACCATGGACCATGGTATATTTGAAATGGATAACTCCACTATATTTCATGCAGTTGAGATAACTTAGAATTCATGCATTCATATAGTTTTAGTTGTTCGATCTTAATCAGACGGTTTATATTTTAATTTTATGCAAACAAAGTTTAAATGTGAATCATCTGATCAAAGACCAAATGAACTAGATATGCATGAGCATGATTGTGTGATTGCATTCAATTTGCCCATGGTACATGTGTTTTGAACCTCTCTACATTTGTGGTTTCAAGTGAAAGGAAATATAATAATTAATATTGGACGACACCATCTTTATACAAAGAATCTTCTCCTGTTCCAATGCTCTCATTATGTACCCTTTTCTAATCTTAATTCCCTCCGTAGCTGTTACCCCCTGCCCAAAAAATATAAGTGTATAGAATTAGGTTTACCTTCTCTAAAAAAAAAATTAGGTTTACCTGGTTCATTTTCTCTAAACCTCAAAACCACCTTCTACAACATCGATTCACCTGTAACACCTTCAGATTATTAATTCAATTTTTGTTGCTATCACATGTAACTACTTTACAAGAATATCATATTTAATTTGTTAAAAAATAATTAAATTAATATTCGTAGTTTTGTAACTTTTTACAATAGTTTATTTTCAAATATTATAATTTTAATAAACTAATTATTAATATTTTTACTTTAATATCAAATTCTTTTTTATTTATTTTATATCTTTATTAGATTTCGTTTTTTACATTGTAAATTATATTTTATGGAGATAAATCAATAATTTATTTTCTTATGTATCATGTTGGTTTCTAACTCAACTCATATTCAAAATAAGAATTATAACTAAAAAGACTGAATATGATAAATTTCAAAATAAATTTATTATACCATAATATCTCATCAAACATTAAATTAGGACATGATACAATTATGTTATCATATTCCTTTCTCTTTTTTTTTCTTTTTTTTTTTTATAGGGAAAAAGCGTATAACATTTCATTAGATATCCGTTCAATAATGCATGACGGTACATTAAGAAAAGTTAGGGACCAACAAAGAATTTTACCTAATGTATAGTCACCTCATTTGTTTATCTTCAACTAAACTCGACATGAGAGTTTGTGAAAAATATATTTCAACGGCGTTTACATTCATCTAATATATAAACCACGCTCTATGATGTTGTATTTGCCGTTGTTGAAATAGTCTACAACTATCTTTGCATCGAGTTCGAACTCCATGTTAATGAGTCATAGATCATGCACTCAATTAATGGCATGAAGCAAATCCATAGCTTCTCCAAATATAATACTTTCTCCATCCTAATAAGGTACACATTTCCAACAAAAAAAAATACATCTTAAAATGAATTTTACTTTCAATTTTTAATGTAATATCAAATATGAACGACTTAAGTGATTATTTAACTTCAATAAAGGGAAATTTATTTGAAAAAATCGAGTTCGAATCCTGTTTAAAACAGTCATTAAACGATTGGACTTTATTTTACTTTCGATCAAACTCCACCTTATCAATGTTTGTTCTTCTACAAAACAAGATAAAATATTAACTGACTTGGTTTGTATGTCATTTTCTTTCCATCCCAGAAGAGCATTGATGCTGTTGGCAGAAAGAAGAATACCGTTGTGACTTATGCTTCAAGATGGGTACCCACACAACACCAGAAGAAAGAACTCATTCACTTCTCTTTATTACTCTCTAGTTTAAGTTTTCGTAATCATTCCACTGCAGCCTTTGTTTCGTTTTTTTTGCAAAAATTAATGACATCCCAAGTTTCAAACTCTGTCTCACCCCTTTTTCATCTTGCTTTTCTCTTTCACTAGTTCAAATTATTCTTGTCCAGCTACTAATAATTCTGACTTTGAATTGTTTCAATATTATTAAGAAATTATCTCAACAAATTAAGCAGCCATCAAATGCTTTTTACTTTTGATTCAAAATGGAATTCAAGGACTTTCTTCACATGTCAACTTCAAAAGTGTAACCAAGTGCTGAAAAATCTACGAAGCACATACACATGTCCGACACCGAAATATATATTTACATTGAATTATATATTTTCTCAAATTTTTAACGGTATCGGCGTGTCCGTGTTGTGTCCGTATTCGTATCTGTGCTTCATAATCAAAAACTAATTTGATATAGTAGTTAATTTTTGCATGCAAGAAAGATTTGTTTATCTTTTAGTAACAAGAGATGATAAATTTTTATACCAATTATTGTGGGTTTTTTCAAAGTGTTATTTTCTTTGAAATATATGGTTGGTCTATAAACAATTCATTTATTTTATAGGCAGATAAATCAAAGTAGACACAGTGCAAAATAAGTGCTTTTGACTAGATTAAATCAAAAGTCATTGAACAACTCACATCTTTTAAAGTTCCATGTCTAAGTTTAATTGAGAGTCTGTCCTATATATGAACTGAAAATGCTTTCTTCCCTATTCAAGACCAATATGGACCACCCTAGTTAAACCCTTTACTAGGTTCTTTCCGTTCATAGTCAAAAACTGTAGTAACATTTATTTATAACCTTAAATAAAAATGCTTACCTTTTGGACAGAAAGAAAGATACGGTTTGAACAATTTGTTTGCACTGTTGTTTCACATGGAAGTATGGTACATTATTTCATTGTACCTTCCCAGTGAGAAATTTAGCTGTGCCTTAAACACGACTCCAAAAAGTCTATGCTCTTTATGTACTATTTTCACCAGCCCCAGGCTCAACATGGTTTTCCTTACACGTCTTTGTTTGATTATAAATTATAATGTGGTCCTTGACCCTTGTCCTTCCTTCCCATTGCTCTCATGTAAGATTAGATTATGGTACAATTTCTTCATCAACAATGTCAGAATTAATTATTTGTTCATTTTAGCCTTTTCTAGTTGTAGCTACTAGCTAGTGTTTTCAAAAATGGATTATCCAAATTTGCACTTCTATGCATTTCTTCCATTTGAACAAATGAGAGAGAAAAATATTTCCAAAGTGCACCTATAAATTGTTTGCCTAAATACAAAGAAATGAAATTCCTAATTTAGAAAACCCATAAATCACAGTTTTGTACCACGATGGCTCGATTCGTTTTTAAAGGGTATAGCTTTTTGACTAAATATATTTTAGTCCATTATTCAAGACTTCGTGTGTTTGATTACTTACAAGTGTGCATGATAGAATATTTGTCAAAAGATTTCAACTTCTTAAATGAATTTTGGTTAACTTAAAAATTAAACTTTATAGTTGTACGTAAATGCTACCTTAATTTATCAAAGAAATTTTTTATATCCATTAATTTCTTAGGCCTTTCCTAAAATGTTAGAAATACGATACCACACAATGTAACAATTCATAAACTCGTAATATGCTAGTTAATATTTGAAACTAACCAGATCCATTATAAGATTGTTAGTTAATAATTCATAAAAATGCGACATTCCATTGCTCTTACTCGAAACAAATCAGCATTAGTCAGCATTTTAAGGGGAGCTGCTCATATCACATAAGTAGTCATAAAACTTCATGAGAAATGAATATGTGACTCTTAATTTCTCTAAAAGATCTCATATATCATATTCTGAATAATGACGAGGTCGAGTCTTTTGCATCACAGTAAGCTGTTTTTCAGCAATTTTAACTTGTTTCTCAATGACCGCAACTTGTCTTTCTGTTCTTTGTTTTTCTGTTTGACAAACTCTTGATGCTTAGTGTTATTGGATCATGAGTTTAAGGGGAAGTTTTAGATAATAGGTTATTGGACTTGTACTATTGGGCTATTTAGGTTTCTAAGTCAGTGGAGTTCATTAAGTTTTATTATATATTCGCTTGTATTTAATGTTATGCAATATCATTGTCATTCTTATGAAACCCTAGCCGACTCCTTTATTATTATATTGAAACCGGAGATTGTTAACATGGTATCAAGAGTATGGTTTGGTTTGCTCTTCTTTTTATTGGTTCTTTTATATGGTTGCTTCTTCCAACCGGGTTTTTTGTCTGGTTTGGTTTGATTTGGTTCTTCGGTTTGGATGGTTTCTTTGTTGGCTGGTTGATGGTGATGGTTCTTGTTGCTCTTCTTATGATGATAACTCACTTTGGTTGTTGCTCTCCATTGGTTATACTATCAGCTGATTTTGTTTATTTGTAACTAGCTTAAAGCTTAGTAAACTTTAGCTTGAGGGGTAGTGTTAAAACCTTATATTATTTAGTATGTTTTTCGTATTTTGTTTGACAAATTCATCATGTTTCTTGTTGTTGCATCATGAGTTTGAGTGTAGGTGTTAGATAATAAAATATTGGGTTTAAGTTATTGGGCCTTTATATTACTAAGTTAGTAGCCCATTAAGTTTTATATATATTCTTTTAGAGTTGCTCTTCTCCCATTTGTTTTTGCTCGTTTCCGTCAAAAAGCCGAACGTTAGTTAACTCATGCATGTGTATTTTCAAAGTGAGTTAACTCACGTAAGTACATTTTTCGGCATGAGTTAATTCACGTTGGACGAAAATGAACAAAAACAGATGGGAGAAGAACAATTCTCATATTCTCTTGTAACCTTTTTGCAATGTTTTCTATCAAACCTTAGCCTTCGTTGTTCTCAATCGCTCTTTCTTAACCTCGGTTGTTCTCAATCTCTCTTTGTTTTGTATATGTATTGTTAACATAGCTCCTTAGAAACATAATTTCCCTCCTTCGAAGCTTCAGCTATATAATGTCATGATACTTTAATTCATTCGCTCATATTGATCTTCAACAAACTCATCCGCACTTCTCTTTCGTTTCGTACCCCTTAAAGTATTTGAGGTACTAGGATTTGTTTGACCAGTTTGCGGACTAGCATCCTCAAAGTTGGGAGGTGAAAATTGGTGTTCATCAAACACACCAACATTTGCCACATACATTTCCAATCCTCAAAATGGTATTCAAGTCAATATTATCCTTCTCCCATTGTTTCTTCCTTTCCTTAGTTGTTCTAGCATCATTTCCTTTCGCCCTGTCGGTTGCAAATAGCTCGTTCAAGATGTCATAATGCTTAATTTGCATTTTTCTCCATCTTGCTGCATGTGGTTTTCCCTAAACAAAAGTAAAATCAATCATAAGTTCAATTTGGTATTTATAATTAAAATAAAAGACAAGTGATCAAATAAAAGGTAAAAATGCTAATTACATTAATCAACTCATCCCAGACTTCATTCTCAGCATGAAATTTTCGAGTTATTGGATCCCAAGAGAATCCACTTAAGATATGGAACAAGTCATAAGCTTCAGCAAAATGATTTTTCAATGTCTTCATTCTATTCTTTATATGATTTTTTGTGATGCTTGGTTCAATTGTAGATCTTAAGGCGTCAACAATGTTGTTGCATGCTTCCGATGTCCATGCACCATCATGCATATTTCCCTTATTTGCGGCCTCTTCACCCAAAGCATTCAACAACGTCTTATCTATTTCATCCTTCCACTGTAGAATATGGTGGAGTGTTTTTTCCTTTTGGCCATTGAAATATAACTATATAACTATGGATTTTCTCAGGTTAAACGCCATTGAAAGCAAAAGTACCCACGTAAAAAGAAGCATGGATGGCCACTGAATTTGGAATCCACTCTATAGTAATCTATAGTGCCATTATATATCTCAAATTGTTTTAAATTTGAAATGAAATTTTGGGAGTACACTATAAAGACAAAACAAAAACGCAGATATAAAAGTATTAAACTTCAGGCTATATTTAAAGAGTTACTAGCGTATTTTTCCGGCGATTTCTAGGTTACGTATATAATATTACTATTTGGGTTATGTATAATGTTCTTTAAAAATTCATATATCTCAAATAATAATAAAAAATAGTCATATTATAACCCACAATTTATTAAATAAACTATTAATATCTAACTAAAATATAAAATAAATAAATCCTAGTTGTATAAGTTGAAATAATAATCGAGAGTATGTATTTTGAATGAATAGAATTGGCAGAAGTTAGAAAAAATTCTTTATATTTAAAATTGATTAAAATAAATAATTTAATAATAATCAAATAATTATTTATAATTTTCTCTATCAATTTATTATTATAAAAATGAATTAAGGTCTCAAGTTCGATTCTTATCAGGTTCAATTTCAATGAGCCAATTTGGTTTCTTGGATAAAAAGAATGGTTGCAAAAAATTTAGCTTAGCTCCAGGTGCTTTTTTTTTTGTTAGGGTCTTGACTGGCGTAAAATACAAAGAGTAATTACAAAGCTACTTACAGATCCTCCGCCAAAGATGTCATCACATCGGTTGCGGCAATTGAATCCACGATCTTGCACGTGACGAAACTCCTTACTAACTGAGTCAAACTTCATCGAAAAATATCCATTAAATTTTATAAAACCTATGCTGAGTTTAGCATAATTTAAATTGAAGCTTAATGAAGGATAAAAATGAAAATAAAATAAAATTAAAACGTTATATTATATTTAAAAAGAACAAAAAAAAAATGTGTGTTTGCAAGCAAGCGCGCGCGCGTGTGTGAGGACATGAGTTATTGGGTTCAATTCAAACTCTATGAATGCAACAATATTAAATCTTTTGAAGAGATTTTTTACAACCATTGTAGTTCACCTCGATTTGAGGGATTAGTTTGCGCAATTTAAACAAAGAATATCTGGTTCACACAACAAAAAATATACTTCAACAAATATAATAGTAATAGTAGTAGTATTAGGGATGCCAAAAACTATATAAACATGATATAAAGTTCAAAGAAAGTTTACATAACTACTTAAAAATCACTTGTCAAAGATGTCATAACATCGATAGCGGCAATTGAACCCATGATCTTACGCATTACTAAACTCCTTACGAACTGAGTCAAACTTCATCGAAAATGATCTATTAGATTTTATAAAACCTATGATGAGTTTAATATAATTTAAATAGAAATTTAATGAAGGATAAAAATGAAAAAAATAATTAAAATTAAAATGTTAGATTATATTTAAAAATATCAAATAAATGTGTGTATGCAGAGCGCGTGCGCACCCGCGTGTGATCAATGAAGAATGCTGACAATTTTAGCTTTGATCGGTTCATCTTGTCAATTAAAACAATTCTTAAGTTTTTAATCAATAAAATTTATGTGAATTTTCCCCTAAAAGAAATTATGTAAATTGAATTCGTCAGTGGTCGTAATAAAATTTAATTGAATAATATTCACTAGACTAATTAATTCAAGCCTTTCAAGCACTAGCTAGCGATTTATACCGAAGCTCGAGCCTCAAATTGGTTCAAGCCTTTCAAGCACTAGTTAGTGATTTATACCGAAGCTCAAGCCTCAAATGGCCGTTTCAATTTTTTTACATTCACTCTTGGTAATTATACATTCACTCTTGAGCACACTTTTACGTTCTGGAAAATATTTTACACCAAAAATAAGATTTACTTTAATATATTAAAGATTTATTAAGTTCATAATGTTCATTTTGCATTTATGTTACTATTTTTATGTGTGCAGAGATATGGACCTCAACAACGATCAAGATCAAAGGAAATTGGAAAGTATAAAACATTTATCAAAATCGTCAACCATGTACATGATGGGACTTGGTTTAATCGCTACTTTAGCGACATTGCCAGAACCTAATAACAATGTAGATAGTTATATAGAGAGTGCAAATAGATTAATAAGAGTTGGTATAATTTCGCTTATAGGCTTCATGTTTATGTATTATATTCTTGCCGGGTTGGCTCAAGAAGCCATAGAACACGATAATAGGTATTGGTGGAAAGTACTATTTTATTGGTTAGACGGGGTATCTTATATTTTGTCTTGTATGATATTTAGTTTAGGTAAATTCTATGGTACATTTAAAAATTTAAGTGTATTTGTATGTCAATTCAATAAATTATTAGTTAAATGTGTTATTTTTTAAAGGAAAAAATTGTTTTCTATCATCTATAATTAAATCTTATTCACCAAAAATGACAATGAAATAAGATTTAATTTTTTTGAATTTTTAGTACTCATAATAGAGAATTTTGATTATTTTTTACAATAAAATGTAAAAAAATTTAGTATGATTTTTATAAACAATGAAATGATGTTTTTTCTTATGAAATGATATTTTCTAAAATATAAATATCAACAAATAACTCTTTATTCCATAAAAATAATAGTTAATTTAAAGATTTTTGAAATAGGAGTACCGATACACCTTAATTTACGGATGTACCGTAAAAGTTCATGTTAGTTTAACACTCGGCCAATTTATATTTTCACGGTTTTCTACATGGGCTATGACGTGTTCTTATTTAATTTGTACCGCTTTTTTTTTTTTTTTAACCGCCTTGAAAATGAGATCCTATTTACAGGCGTGGTTTAATTAATGAAATTTTTATGTAGTAATATTCTTTAGTGCCATTATATATTTCAAATTGTTTTAAATTTGATATGAAAGTTTGGGAGTATATTATAAAGACAAAACAAAAACGCAGATGTAAAAGTATTTTAAACTTTACGCTATATTTAAAAGTTTACTATCCCTAAAAAAATATATTTAAAGGGTTACTAACGTATTTTTGTGGCGATTTCTGGGTTACGTATATAATATTACTATTTAGGTTATGTGTAATATTCTTTAAAAATTCATATATCTCAAATAATAATTAAAAAATAGTCATATTCTAACTCATAATTTATTAAATGAACTATTGACATCTACCTAAAATATAAAATAAATAAATCCTAGTTGTATAAGTTGAAATAATAATCGAGAGTATGTATTTTGAATGAATAGAATTGTCAGATGTAAGAAAAAATTCTTTATATTTAAAATTGATTAAAATAAATAATAAATATAAAGAATTTAATATTAATCAAATAATTATTTATAATTTTCTCTATCAATTTATTATTATAAAAGAGTTAAGGACTCAAGTTCGATTCTTATCGGTTTCAATTTCAAAGAGTGTTTACATAACTACTTATGGATCACTCGTCAAAGATTTCATAACATCGATAGCAACAATTGAGCCCACGATCTTGTGCATGACTAAACTCCTTACGAACTGAGTCAAACTTCATCGGAAATTATCAGTTAAATTTTATAAAACCTATGATGAGTTTAATATAATTTAAATAGAAGTTTAATGAAGTATAAAAATGAAAAAAAATAATTAAAATTAAAATGTTAGATTATATTTAAAAATAACAAATAAATATGTGTAACAAATAAAAATAACCTATAACAATGCATTGATATTTTAAACACTCTCAATAAAGTAACCAAAAAAAAAAACACTCTCAATAAATGAATACAAACATGAAAGTAATGATATCCATACTATTTTGAATATTACTCTTGTTGTCCTTAATTATAACAAATTTTGACCGTTTTATGCAAACGAACAAATGTAGTTAATTTTAAATGAGAAAAAAGCAAATGATGATTAATAAAAATTTAAAAAGATATCAATAAATAGTAAAGCAAAATTTTGTCAAAAAACAAAAAAGTTTTTGTCAAAAAAAAAAAATAGTGAAGCAAAACATTAAAGATAACTTTTTCATGCGACGCACAGATAATATAACATATGATTACATTAATTCTTTTTTTTTTTGGTCAAGTGATTACATCAATTCTATTAGGAAAAAAATTACATCAGTTCTATTTTACCAAAAGTAAAATAAATATTACATCAGTTGAAGTCCAATAAATAAGACCCCATGTAGACTGTGAAAATTAAAAAAAATAAAAAAATAAAAATAAATAAGAAAACAAACTACGAGCCTTAACGGGAAGCTTTGAAATTGAAAATATAAATTGGTTAAATCTTAGGCAACACAACATACAAGCACATAAAAAGAACGCTTCGACTATAAACTAGATAATTTTGCATTCGATGGCGTTTAAGAAAATTCAATTTATACATATATGTTTTCCATCCTTTAATCAATGGCATTATAGGTTACTATAGATGGATTTCAAATTGAGTGGCTTCTTTTTACGTGGTAATTTTGCTTTCGGTGGCATTTAACCTGAAAAAATCCAATTTGAAGAAAATCCAATTTATACATATATGTTTTCCATCCTTTAATCATCCTAGCACAAATAACACTATTTTTGTTCTTACAAATTATGACATATACACACTATTTCTTTGCCTTTATTGAGTGTGAAATTATCCGTCATGAGACCGTTTTCGTATGAGTTATATTCAGTCTTGTGACGGTAATAGAGCTAAAAGAAAGCGTTTTTGGTTAAAGAGGAAGAGGTTGTTGTCGTTGGTGATCTCAGGCGGAGTAGATGAAGCAGAGAAGAAGCTGAGGCGGGAGTTAGTGTTAGATGGAAGGGTGAAATTGTAATTAGTTAATGTAATTAAAATTTGACCTTTGAATTTACAAAAAAATTGCAGTATTATTAATGCAATGTGACCTTAAGAAAAGTGTAAGTTTTGCCTTTCGATTTTAATTGACTTTCTTACAAGTTTAACACGTGAAGAAAATGCTTAGTACATCTCAAATAGGAGTACACTATTTTATCCTTAAAGATTGGTCCTTCACTTAGTGTTAGAGTTGCTACCTACGACTGTCGCAATAACGTGTAAGATTTGCTTAAATGGATGCGTTATTGGAGTCCTTAAGCAATTCTACCTTGATTGTACATTTGTGCCATTAGAAATGGTACGAGCAACCGAGGTCAAAATAAGATGCAAAGGTCTCTTAAAAACTGTTGCACGTTGGTCCATACTTCAAGTCAAATGTTATTGTAAATCGTAATATAATTGCCACTACTTCAACCTTGCCATTTAACCACATTGGTTATGGACATGAGGATTCCCAGCTAAGTTAACCAGCCAACTTAAGGTGATACGTATTGTCTTTGACCCTCGGTTCATTCTGAAATATAAATGAAACGTGCAAAATTCTAGTTGCAAACCAAGTTTGAACCAACTTTGACAACGTAATAATTCATAAACTCGTTGACAGTGTAATATGTACCAAATGAAGAAAAGCATCATATGAAACTAATCAGATCCGTTTATATTAAGTCTTGCCTGTTTTAAGAGACTAATTTCAGGAGATTCTCACCCTGCATTTTGAAAAGGTTAAAATTCCAGGTAAACTTATGTATTCTAACTACAAAACAACTCTAATCATTCACCAAGACTCCCCTTTTAATAGATCATGCTACCAAGTCTTGCAAAAAAATAAATCAAGGCATATTATTTGGTACTTGGCTCATTCTATACCCATCTATTCAGTACAAATTCTTCTTGACAAGCAACTTTAAAAGAAAGAAAACAATTTGTTGGGCAGGGGAGTTAAGCGGTGCATTTTCTTTCCTTACAACAAAGTAATATTTTACTGAATCTCATTTACCATAATATTTTTCAGAAAGTTATTCTCTCTGATCAATGAAGAATTCCTAGCATATGCACAATATGATATTCAGTGGCCCGGTTGAACCACACAGGTCAAATGTCCAAAGAATTTGTTATATTCATATGAATAATCTATATGATTACAACATATATTTGACAAGCAGATCACTGTCCAGTTTCCAAGTCCGTAACATCATATCTGGAGATCGTCCAATGAAAGTTCTTGAGCCGTTGTTAGCATCTTCAATTTCTACAAAAGAAGAAAATGGTATGCAAGGATCGTTATGGAAATTTGCAAGCTAAGGAAACATGTTTGACTTTAGAAAGGCAACACTTCAATACCGTAATAAATTGTGCAGGATCATCGATACTTGACGAGCCCAGAATAACTTCCCTCTTGAGCTTTCCGGTAAGCTTGTGGCAAATCCTAAGCTGTTGATCAAAACAATGTATCATATTAGTAAAGCTGGAAGGAAAAGGAATAAATAAAATAGTCTCTTTCAATCAAAACATTGCACAAACCTCAGATCTAGTCGCTCCACCAACAATGAATATAAATATTCTTTGCCCCATCTTCTTGAAATCACTGGATGAGTGTTTAAGCACCGAATCGCTATATGCCAGCATCAAAAGACGAAAAGTAAATGCGAGAAAGTTTGGCAATGGAAGATCGTAGTCGCAATATGACAAGACAAGATACTTGGCAGTCCCATAAAAAATATCTACCTAATAGCAAGCTTATGCATGTAACAGAACTCCGAAATTAGGAGGATAATGAGATGGAAGTGACGAAGGAAGAGAAAGGGTTCGTTAATGAAGTGGAAAATATACTGATCTCATTAAGCAATTATCATATTTATAATGACTTGTACAGGAAAGGAAAGTAAAACCTTGAATATCCATCGTCAGAACCTCGAGGTCGAGCCCAAGTTGGTGTTCGCCTTGATCTAATTGAATGAGCGGGAGGATTTTGAGTTACGGATCCAGCATATGGTGTACCGTGGAAAGAGGGGCTTGGATCATTTAGACATGGATAGTCTTCCTTCGATAATTCATTTTTGCTAACTTTTTCAATGAGTTCCTGGTGATGGATAATCAAATCATCATAAGAGGCTCTATAAGCTTTATAAATTAAAAATGTTATGATTTAGAAATATGATGTCCTCTTATTTTCTAATATTACAGCAAAATTAAATGATACATGCGGAAAAACATGCTCTACCATTCCCGTTCGTAAGCTTTTCAATTGAACTTCAATATACTGTGCAATATTTGTTTAATTTAATTTGCTTGTGTTTTATGTATTTCATAACAATTGTGAGTGACATAATATTATTAACACATTCCACTATGCATGCCTCTTATCTTATGTATTTCATAACGATTGTGAGTGATAAAATATAATTTTTTAAACTAGGTATCCGGCCCAAAAACAGACTAATCCGAGGGGCCCAACCCCACCGTCCAGTTGTGGCCTGTGGGGGGGCCATTTAAAGCCAGAGCAAGTTATGTATGGACTAGCCCACCGGAAATAGGCACCGGGGGGAATCAAAACTGAGACCTTGAGAGGAGCACACTCCAAGGTCCCCAAGCCAACACCACCTGGCCAACCCAAGTGGGTTGTGAGTGATATAATATTATTAACACATTTGGCTATGCATTTGTATATTGACCAATCAGACATACATCCAGATATTAAATTGCCAAAATTACCAATCAAACATGCATGTTAACTAGCATATTCACAACATGAATTGTAGTTGGAATCTTCAAACAACCTATCTCTGGTTCTTTAGACAATAGATAAAACAGTAAGTTCATCTTTTATGGATTAATTAAGGAAAGAAAAAAGATAATTTTCGACAATAGAATTACCCATGCTATCCTTTCCCATCACCTTTTCATAAAATTAATACATATTTGATAAGGGAAAATTGTGTCAACTTAATTTGTACCTCAATTATGGGATAAAAGCGTGATAGTTGCCATGTCTCTTCTTCTGCACGATTTTTCCTTACTGCACGCTTTTTCTGGTAATATATGAGAAACACTTTTCACATATAACGTTGACACTGAACATTCATATGATTTAAAATTAAACTATAAATTATCTCTACCTTATGCATATCAAACTTAAGACCAAAGCCACTTGTTGAAGTTTTTTTGGCATCCGGTTCTCCCCCTAGCACTCTCAAATTATTTATAGCAATGGCATCATCATTTGTCAATTTTGCCACCTGAAAGATATTTGAAAGGTTAAAATATTGCATAATAGCACCGTTACGGTGTTAAGAAATGGACGAAAAGCATATGTAATCTAATTAAAAGAAGCAATGAGCTTAAGTTAAAATTTAGTCTGCACAAGCCGAAAGAAACTACACCTTCATCAAATTAAGACCCTTTTCACCCTCAAATTTCTCAGGATATATGGCTGCCAGAATCATTAACAATCGCAACTTGTTTTCACGAGATGTATCCTGCATAAGAAACATGAATAAATTTAACTAATGAAATGCAAAAGTGTTAGTTGAGGTAATTTCACAACCATTTCGTGTAATTTGTTTCTCTTATTTCACCCGCTAAGTAGGTTCATTTCCCATCTCAGAATTACTTACTTCTTTCGTAGTCAGAAACTTGATTACATCTTTCATTCCTGCATCTCCAAAAACAAGATCTTGTTCTAGCTGCCCAAGTTCCCGAAGTCCTGTCTCCCTAATAATGCTGTTAACTTTTCCTGCAATCTAGATGGAGAAACTCATCATTAATATATACAAACCTACTATTATCATACATAATCAGCACCACTATTGTAACAACTTAACTAAATTACTAAAACCCTGGATCAATCAACTACTGAACAACGAACTTTAACTTCAGAACAAAAGTTTGTTTATTCTGTCATCCACTAGCTGGAATTGTGATAAAAGCAACAATGTTATGCAGGATAACGGTCTCTTTTTGGTCTCTAAGCAAGGATACACAGGCATTGATGTTAGCACAGTAGTACGAAAGAACTTTTACTTTGATTGCAATCTGTAGATGTTATAATAAGTCTTGAGAGAATCAAGGGGTGTTTTACGGCCCCTTTCTATATTCTCAACAAAATATTCCCTCTATGTAAAAAACACTGGGCAATTACTCAGTGTCGCCTTCCCATGTTTTCCTTTTAACGCGAGAGGGATGATGAAAATGGGGAACTAAAATACAGGTAGAAAGGGGGTAAAAGGAAAACATTGGAAAGCGACACTGAGTAATTAACACTGGGGCAATTACTCAGTGTCGCCTTCCAAATATTTCCTTTTAACCCAAGTATAATTAAAATAAGGTATTGCTAGAGATTACAAAAAGACTTTTTTTTCCTTTTACAGCGGGGGTGGTGGCGGCAATAAGGAACTAAAATACCAGTAGAACCAATTAAACTACATATAGTTTAAATGCGGTATTGCTAGAGAGTACAAAAAGATTTTTTTTCCTTTTAAAAGTATGTATTCTTTTGCTTTCCTCTTTATCTAAAATCCCTTTAGCTTCAACAACTGTGTGAGAGGTCTGCTTCCACGTGAAGATAGAACATTTATTTACCATGTCATACAACAATTACATTATCTTTCTGAGTATCCAGATTGCATTGCACAAGAACTAACCTCTACATGGAGGGAGAGCTTGTCGATTTGTTCACTGTATTGTGGAAGTGCTTGAACCATCTTCTGTAAGTCCCTTGTTGACATTTCACCACTACCCCTATAAATGGAACAGCAAGTTTTGTTGAGATGATGATATTAACCAGATGAATGAACGAATATGTCGATCAAGTACCTATATAGGCTTAAATTTTAGAAAGGACAGACTATTTCAATAATAAAATAAGCATGCCTCTGATTTATTTTCAAATCCAGGAACAACATTTTACACAAAAGAGATTTACGTTAGATATATAAATCAATCTTCTACTTTCATGAAACTTCAGCTTTTTAGGAGAATGGGTCCGTTACATGGGATTAGAACCTATGTGCCAAGTTATCAGGAGTTCAATCCTGTCGTGGCATCCCATTCTTCTAAAAAAAATTGAATGTCAATACAAGATAGATTGCCTCTCACTTTTAGCCCAAAGAGTTCTTGCATGAGAAGGTGCATTAATAGGTTTAAAAAAAACCTTGGTTTTGGTAGTATTTAAAATAAAGGAGGTTAAACAGTACACACATTTCTCGGAGAAATGAGTCACGGTTAGAAAAAATGAAGTTAGTTGCATTTAATCATTGGACTATTTACTTTTAAACTGTGTTTTCCTTGCTCCAACAATGATTCATTATTAGGCACTTGTAACTTTCGTAAAAAATTCGGTACTACATAGCACTGTTGTTAAAATATCAGTAAATAAATTGTTTTTTAAATAATACATGTTAAAATATTCTAGAGGCAGCAATTTCAAAACTACATTTGGGAAAGTTGTTATGTGACTAGAAGGTCGTGGAATTAGCTTCTTGCAACTACAAGATAGACACATAATGGGTCCAACCCTTCCCTTGACTCTACCATTGAGAAATCTTTAAAGCACTATGTCGCCCTTTTCTTAGCAGTATTGTAAAGTCACCCCAGGATGAATGTCTGAATAGATGTTTTAAAAATGACATACACAATTCTCCCATAACTCCAGTTTATAATGTTAGAGGAGCCCAAGGTTACTTTTGGAGGGAAGATAAGCAGATTCGAACTGGTTGAGTTACAAATTCACACAGAAAAAACATCATATTGAAACAACATCCAAATATCAATCTTGGTGGTTAGTACTAGAGGTGTGGCTAAAATATTTCATGAAAACAGAAACAGCACAGTTAGCATACAATGCACGCATGGGTGCGCGCAAAAGAGTTTTTTCCATCGTGTCCATACTAAATAAGTTGAACGTCATAAACTAAATAACTTTCATGGTAGTAACAAAAGCTTTCCGGATTAGGCAACAATGTTATTTTCAAAATTGGTTAAATCGTTACTACAGTGGGTTCAGAATCAAAAGATCCTGGCAAATCACAATGTCATTGATGAAAAACTTCGAGAAAACTCCGACTCACCTCGAACCATGCTGGATTTGTGCAGCTTTATTCTTTGAAATGAAGTTGGTCATCTTCTCATGCAACCGTTCACTAGCCTGGCAAGGCCATCAAAATCATTAAGTATTCAGGTTGCGTAACTAATAAAAAGTAAACATGACTCTACATAGTAGATTCAAAAGCCTAAACAGAGATGACAGAACATACATCAGCAATATGTGCATGGCGAAGTTCAAGCCATATAGGATCATGATCTTCCAGCAGAACCTCTTTTCTCTCGGGTGGACCACCATTCCTGCCAGGAATCTATAGAAAAGTATATTTGTGTTAAATTCAAGTAAGCAGACACAATTTAGAGAGGGAAAAAAGAGAAATTGTATAATACCTCGTGAACATATTTATTTCCCTCCATATTCAACAAATCACGGCACATGGCATCGTAAGTCCATTCATGTATCACAGGAGCAATCTATAACAACCAGAATAGAATCCTCATTATAAGCAATATGATACAGTCTATTGAAATGACTCTACAAGCCCACGAGAAAAATAGAGATAAGAAACCTGATCGATAGTTCTATCAATGATAAGCAACTCGCATGTCTCGGTTTGAGGAAAATTAGGTACACTCTTCTTATATTTCATAAGACAGTCCCATACACCGGCAGCAAGCTTAGTAGGAATAAGATCATGGAAAGTAGTCATTGTGTTCGCATCTAGTGACCTGGCAGCACGAAAGCGAACAAAAGGAAATTCCTGGAGAAATTTACGTGATTCAGAACATTAAAATGTTTGAAACGTTATGTCATTGTAATAATTTTCAATTTTCAACAGCAAGGAGTCAAAGAGCATTGACTACATACTCTTAATGAAGCAAAAACTGAAGCAATCCGAGTAGCCATTACGTTCAGACATGCAACAGCTTTCCTATTATTCTCCTCGTCTCCAAATAGCTCCTCCAAAGCTCTCTCATTGTTTGTAATGAAACCCTGCATTAACAGGACAAAAATGAGGAAAACAGACAATGGGATAATTATAAAAATGAGATTAACTACAGAATCCACAGGTCTTCTCTATACATGCCCAAACCACCTAAGTCTAGTTTCTACCATCTTTTCTACTATAGCTACATTAATATTTTTAGGAGTGATACTGTTAGTCTGTTGCATTAGAACAAAATACAAGAATGGTTAAAATTGCCAATTTGCACAATTCATTGGATGTACCATTCACATATTCCATATGGTTGTTCCATTTTTTTATTTCCTCTAATTTAGCAGGTCAAGTCAAAGGCATAATTGTTTGTTAAATATATTCAGTATTCTGGAATTTGAATCTGAATTCTGAAGAAGAAAATTCGTTTGTATCTCAAGAAGGTTTTCTTCAACAGCTTGTTGAGTTTGTGAGAGTTTAGGTATAAGGAAGAGGTAATAATAAGAATTGGATATATTTTTTTATAACAATACTCCCTCAAGTCCTTTTTATAAGAGTCAAACGAGTCAACAAAAGTTATGTATTATTTGGTTCATAATAAATACCAAATACATCAACTTTTGTTGACCAAATTGTTTCTTATAAAAAGGACCTTACAAAAGACTCAAGATTAGTCCCTATGTGTACGGTAGGATACACAAACTCAATCTTAAATAAAGACCAAATCAAAATAATAACAATTAAACCCTGATCCTAAGAGATACTCTAAGATACTCTAGATCAATATAAAATATATTATAATATATTTTCCAATAGAGTTGTGCATATATAGCGAATTAAATTTTCACGAATATATCAGGAAGGAACAACATGTTATATTCCTTTCCTCCTTTTGCTATTTTTTAAAAATAATATAGATATAGATATGTTGTTATAAAAAAAAAAAATATATATATATATATATATATATATATATATTGTTGCGACTAGCTAATCATTTACTATTTACACTTTCTATGTTGTGCCCACTAAATCAAAAGCAGCACTCCACTCTCCCACTTTTTTTTTGCCCCACTAAGCTTAAAGCCACACTCCACCCAAATCCAGTCCACGAATTTCATCTTCGGCAAAAGAACAAATATTGCCAATGGTGGGCAGTGGTGAGGAATAACTAAAACCAATGGCAATGAAAGTGTACGATTGCTTTGCTTTTGGGGTAAACAGAGGTCCAATAAATACATTTCGATAACCAAAGCGGTCAAACACTGTATCACAAGGTAAAAGAAAGAATAGCAAGAGAACAATCTAATGGAGGAATACATGGTAAGGTTGTGATGAAGGCACAAGATCACATACAGTCTGGGTTTGACTAGACACTGCTTATTCTGCTATTTTTTCGAAGGGGTAAACGAAGAGAAGAAGAAAAAACTGTGTTACCACCCAAGGTTGTTTAATTTGGAGTGTCAGGAGCCATTTGCATGTTTTCACGAAAAAAATTCACGATGTTTAGCATTTCCATTTATATTCTAACACAGCTAACACATTCTAATAAGTTAGTTTAACTGAAATAACAAAATGATCCATGTCTTGGCCAGCATTAATAGCTATGTACATTATATATATGTGGAACTGGACAAACCCTAGGTGCAGGTCTACAAAAATTGCTACTACTAACTATTGAAAGGGAAGAAAAGTAATCACATTTATATGAGTGAAGATGTATAAAGTGGAAGGCAAAAGAAAATGAAATGAAGTACAACCACGTACCACATACCTGACTGTCGATGGCAAAATATTCTAAATTCATCTGCAATGAAGAGTGAAAGGAAAAATTCACAAAAAAGCAAAATATGAAATTGCTTTTAATGAATATTTAATTTAAATACAGTTCCTAAATATTTTTAAAAACAAAACTTCACCTCTCTTAAAGCACCTATGCGAGGCAAAACTAATGTATCTTTCTTAATCTCCATCACCAATTCTCTGGCGATAGGTGAACTGAAGAAAACAAATGCTCTACAAAAACACAGAATATAACAGGCTTGAAAACCAATAAGTGGAAATGAAGAAATTGCAAAAAAAAAAAGATATATTATATAAAGAACGCGTACTTTCTGTATAAGGGTTTCCTTCCAGACATGTCTGACAAAAACATTATTACACTGCCAACAAAGAAGATGGAAAATCAATAAGAAACAATTCTATAAAACCCGGTGGCATAGGTTAACAAACCATTTTCAGAGAAGCTATATGAAACTATCTTACAGACACAAGTTTATAATAATCAAAATTTGACTATTTACACGATATATGCATTGTTAGAAGTAGAGAGACTGAGTATTGAAACATCTTACAGATAAGGGGAAAAAAAGTAAATTATAACTAGTGACAAATTAGTAAAGTGTATTAAACAAAGAATCAGATTCATAAAAGGTAAAATAGAAAGGAAATTTATAGCAAAAACTATCAGTAAGAGAGTTATATTCCCAATTTCCCAGAATGACTTCAAATTGCATGCTTAAAGACATTGTTAACCTACTTTACAACAAACAAAATATGCATACCAAACAAGGCAGTAGGAGCACAGAAATTGAAATGAAAAAGAAAGAAAGAAAAAAAAGATGCAAGATATTAAAAAGTGGGGGGAAACACAACAGTTGAATTCTCTTTGAGAATTTCCCTTCACAAACGAACTTTCCATTCACCTGCAAACTATCAAATGTACTGAATGAATCCCCCTAACTTTATTTTCCCTTATTTGTTAGATCAATCCCCGTCTCATCTCTCCAGACTAACTAACTAATGGATTGACCAACTAACACAATGGTTGGTCTTATTCTATCTAAATGATACATCCAAACATACGTAAAGGAAGAGTCACGAAAAATGAAAAGTCAATTCTTTGTACAGTTCCAAATGAATAATTATAAAACTGAAAACTGACAACAATACAGTTCCTTCTTTTATTTTCATGGTCAGCATCTGATAGGGGACTAGGGCCCAAGGACTTGGGGAACCCTCCCTTAAAATACTCCATTGAGCATCCCGTACTACTTGATGTGAGACTTAGGCACCCATAATACTCAAGTCCCTACCATAGCAATGTCCATGAGAGCCGACGTCCTGGCAAATACACTTTAAGACGTTTCACTCAGCCTTTCGGGTCAGCCCCTCTGTAGGTAGACTTTTTTGAGCACAGGCAACTAGTACCCAAGCATATGGGGAATCCCCCCTCAAAAGCTGACTATCCGTGAGAAAGAACTAAGCAACTTAAATACTTCATTGAGCATCTATACTACCCAATGTGGGGTTTAGGCACCCCCTAATACCCAAGTCACTATCAACACCAGCACTCTTCAGTGCTTTTCTTTTAGATTATTTGGGGATAAAATATTATTTTTAAGTAAGGCATCATTTTTAATGTTTTACTTTTAATTATTTGGGGACAAAATCACTTTTTATAATTGTAAATATACACAAAATGACTGATGAGAGTTTAATTGTAGTGCTCTGACAGTGAAAATGCACTTCACACAATCATCCAATAGAATTCCGTCACACCGTACCCTCTTTCAAAATATGTTAGTTCAATTAAGTCTGAAAAATTATCTTTCTCAGTTCGCACGCCCCCTTGTTCTAGGCACTTGACACCTTGACGACAACCCACTCCGTGTCTCTGCTGTATCGTTCTCCATCTCTTCAATAACAGTCTCCATCATCGTTCTCGGCACTTGACGGCAACCCACACTGTTCTAACACACTGTAAGTAATTGAGGAACAAGGAGCCAAATAATTGAAAGAGTGTTTGATTGACCTCATTGGAACAGAAAAATAGAAGATCCACCGCCTTCTTTCCCAGAAATCAGACTTTGAAATCTCTTGGTGGGTGATATCCCCCAGTTTCTAATACAAGCATGTTGATGCTCATCATGTAACAAGTACCTGAATAATACTAGACTTTCTCCAATTCCAAAATCTCACATCTCTGCCAAGGATGCCGTGAGTGCAGTGCGTGGTCGGTTGTCGTCAAGTTCCGGAAAAGGATGGTTTGCACTTCGCCATGATTACTTGTTTCTAGAATTAAATTTTAATTAAATAAATTGAAGAGATATGATGTGGCTGAATTCTATTGGATGACTGTGTAAAGTGCCTTTACACTGTCAGCACAACAATCAAACTCTAAAATCAGCATATACTAGTACTACTGCCTTTGCAGTCTATGAGCACTTTACAGTCTCTGAGCATTCTCAATTTAATTTAAGGTAATTCATTAAAAATGCCACAGACATAAGAAAGTATATGTACTTCTCTCTGGTAGGCTGGATGAAGTATATAGCATCCATGGTGGGCAATGGCTGCCTTCGCTTGTATATGTCTTCAACCACTACAAAAAGAAAAATGAAATATCATACCATGCAAGAAGAAATAGAACTAGTGTAAAATGCAGGTGTTTCATGAATTTTCTTGTGCACTCGTTAACTAAATCCAACATTAATAGTTTAATAAGTTTTTTAATATTGAATGATTAGATATTAAAACTTAGTCTTATACCTTAACAAGTAAGTGTGATTAAAGCCTATAAGCTATAACGTTAATGAGTATGAGAAAAATCGAGTTATAATTGAATTAATAAAAGCTAAAAACTGGCATCAAATCTTAAAATTAGCTGGCAGCTAAATTGCAGGCGGAAGACAAAAGACTGCGAAGAAATATTCCCCTTCATTTGAAGTTAAAAAATTTATCATAGCAAATGGAAAGACAAAATACATTAAACTTCACTTTTTGCTGCCCTCCAATTTGGGGTGTAATGCAAGAGAGTGACTTCTATTTTAAAAATTGTCATTTACTATTTTTAACACTAAAAATTTAATTAATTCCATTTTTTACTAGGGTTGCATAGATCTTTGGAATTAGCCAATTACAATCCTATACTTTCTCCTTTCTTGTCTGGTTTAAGTTTATCATCTGAACATAGGGATGGAAAATCTTTCCAAATTCCATCATTTTCTTCCATTATACTGTACATCTTTCATTACCATTACTTTCTCACTAATATAATTCCAAAATAGCAACCTAGTGCCCTAAAGCTCCACCCATGCAGGAACCAGGGAATGCTTGAATCCATTGTGAGTCAATTATAGACATCTTAAATTGCATTTACAAAAGGCTGATTCCGTGACTTAACCCGGTGACATTTTAGTCGCAAGGCAACAATTCCAACTGTTGCATTGAGGCCCCCTTCCAAAAACTCAATCCTCTTTGAAAACAGTGATGAACTAGTAACTGTTAGCCCAAGTTCTATCAATCAAAGACTTCTAAGTTATATCAATATAAGCAATTAGTAAGTGAGGAGTGGAGTTAAGGTTAGCTTGATGATTGGAGTGGCGGAGTTAAGAAATGGAGTGATAAGGAGGCTGAGGATTCTATCCCCACCCGCAACATAACACTAACATAATAACATTTTCAATTTCAAAACACAGTCAAAAGCAGAGCCTCGGCGCAGAAGTTGTAGTTGCCAACATGGGACTAGATGGATTCGAGTCACGAAATAACCCTCTTACAAATGCAACATAAGACTGCCTATAATAGGCATGATGGTTGCAAAGCCTTTTCTGACAGCAGGCCTATTTAAACAGAGTAAAATGAAATCACCTTCCTTAATTTGTGACTTGTAAGTAAATTTTTTCTCAAGACATATGCAAGAACATATGTTAACTACTTCACTGCCTATCCTGCCATAACCACTACACTCAAAATCCTTCAGCTGCATCAAGCTAGAACTAATCAACAAAAATAAGGTTTTTCATTTTTCGCAACTTTTTTATTGGGTAGTTTTTGATAGTTTGGTCAAGGGAAGGCAAAAGGAGGGTTCATAATTTATCTTCGTTTATTTTTAACCAATTTTAGACACAGCAATTTTTGGAGTATAAATTATTTCCATTAACATTGGAGTATATTAGAAGAAATCAACAAGAATGGCATAAAACCCAAATTAAAGAAAAATAATGGGAGGTTTTTTACTGTCTGTGGACAGAAACAACTAATGAAAAATCCATCTTATGATTCTTACATGAAACACCTTCATCAGTGATATCCGCCATCTTGCAAGAGTGAGACATTATCTTTACAGTGAGTTTGTCCATTATTAATACCTGCAGGCAAGAAACCCATGTACCAAGACATGATGATGGTAAACAATTTAAGGATCATGATCTTGATGTTATGACTTTTAGATGAAAGAAGAGAAACAGTAAGGACTTTGAATATGATAATGGTTTGAATGTGTAATATTCTTGAATTCTTGATAATGATTTGATACGAACTTAATAATGACTAGATACAAAAGACTTAAAACTAACCCCTATTTATAGGGATACAAAGATTAAACACTAACCCCTATTCATAGGGATACAAAAGGCAAATCAATAGCCCATATTTATATTTATATGAATATGAATACAATGAAATTGCTTTTAGAAACAATCATCTTGTGAATTGCTTTTATATCTAACATACCCCCTCACACAAGAGTAAGACCCCTCTGGAATTGAAGCATAGATAATGCACACGCCCACCATTGTTTTGAAATTCAACTTCTATTCCGAAGAATGGGGACAAGCATTGAACTCTATTTGGTCATAGAGTACCCTACATGAACACGACACTAAAGAGAATCCCAAAAAGGTTTTTTTTTCAATCCATGGCAGCAATGAAGGAAATAAAGAGTTCATTCAAATAAACTACACAATGGCATATTATACTTCTTAGACTATTTAAGATTCACCAGCAAATAGGAGCAATTTCCTTACAAGGCCGCCAATTTGTCTCCAAACTCTCTCTCTCTCACACACACACACACACTAATGCCTCATTTTCATCAGTTATCTCAAGCTTTCATCAATTAAACCTTTTGCAAGAATGTGTCATTATAGTCGGAAATCATATGCAACAAACTATGCCAGCTCAATAGTTTATATTAGTACAGATATAGTATACAAAGAAAAATGATAAAATTTCCACAATCATCCCACTTGGAATTATGCCCAGTTGCTGACTGCTTATGAAATGCAGCACATTGCAGTGCTAGGTCTAAGAATAAAAGAAAGGATGCTGAAAAGATTTGCAAATCATCCAAAAATTAAAATAATAATAATCTAAAGAATCCAAGAATGAAACTAAAAAATGAATCTAAGACAGAAGGGTGGGCCCATCTGTATTTTGAAGAAGTTCAAATAAATGAGGCAGAGATCATTCAACTAATGGCATTTTATACCTTCCATGTAGATTTTGAATCCCCTGTTTTCGCTGACCTGAGCATTTCATGTAATAATCCTGGAGAAAATTTAAGAACACAGACGTTAAAGGAAATTATCAGATCAGAAAGCAATTTGCTGTGGTTAAGCAATTTAGTATTAGAATGTTAGAGGCAACAAAAATTAAATGCAAAAATAAGCAGTCCTTGTGAAGGAATTATCCACTTCAACATATCAAAATATGTTTGATTTAGTATATCTGCTAAGGAAAAAAACAAAATAGTGCAGCATTGAATTAGGTGCTGATATTGATTGGAAAAAAAAATCATACGGCATATACAGCAATTAATGAATAATCTCTCGACTCTTGAAACAACTGTTAGATAATAAAGTATTGGGTATTTTTATCAACAACAACAACCAAGCCTTATTCCACTAAGTGGGGCCGACTACATAGATTAAACGATGTCGTAATGCTCTATCATATACCATGTGTCTATCTAACTCATTAATCTCTAGATCTTTCTTAATAGTTTCTCTTGTAGTTTTTTTAGGTCTTCCTTTGCCTCTAGTGAATTAACTACTCTCCTTGCTATGGAATCTACATGTCGTCTCTCTACATGCCCAAACCACCTAAGCCAAGTTTCCACCATCTTTTCTACTATAGGTGCTGCTGCACCAACTCTAATTTTTTGTCAGTTTTTATCCTATCTGTCTAGTCTTACCACGCATCCAACGCAACATCCCCATCTCTACGAAAACTCTAATTGGTTGGATCGATATATGGTTTATGATAGAACATTACGAAGTAGTTTGATATGGCTTGGCTGTTGTTTTTTATTTCATTCAAGTAGAAATGAAGTTAAAAGAATAAAAGAGGTGAGATGCTCAAAATGAAAATCCAACTTCCAAAGACACGTCCCAACTCAATCAACAGATCCTACAAAGCATTCTTCATCATTGAACATATTTTGAAGTCAAAATAAAAAATTACAAGCGCCAAAACACAAATTATATTAGTGTTCACTAAGATCAAAATCAATGCGTGAAAATAACGCAGAATTTACAAAATCAACCATTAACAAACACTGTTTAGTATAGTATTAACTAAAAAACAGAATCAAAGAGAAATAAAAAAAAAAGTTGAATAATGAGAATAATTTGAGGGAAATGGAAGAGGAACTTACTCTCGCGGCTAATTTGTTTGAGGTTTTTGTAATCACCGCCATAAGAAGATGAGGAATCGTCTGACATAGACATAGACATGGTGGCGAAACCGTTGATCTCGATCGGAGACGAGAAGTAGAAGAAGATCGGCGATGATCGGAAACCTAATTTCAGAGGCTATGAAGAAAGAAGAAAAGAAATGAAATAGAAACGGTTTGTTCAGTGAAAGAAAAAGGTTGAGATTACGATACGGAAATGAGGATTAAGAGTTGGATTAAAGAGAAAATGATGATTAGAGGTAGTTGAAGGAAAGAAAGAGCATGACGTGTTGAAAGGTTTGAAGAAATTTCTGAGAAGCGTAGTGGACCGATTGAGGACGAGGTCCTGAGCCGGCACCGTACCATACCATGTCGTTGAACCGCTAGTGGGCTCCACCCCCTAACGCCAACGCATTTTTACCTTCTTTTCCCTTTTCTTCTTCTTCTACGCTTTTTTTTTTCTAGAATTTTTTGTTTACTTATCTAATTTATACGTTCTTTTTTCTTTCTAGAGAAAAGGAAAATTAAGATTTATGACTGCTTAACCTCGTTTAACATTTCAGACTGAAAATAAAATGTGGACCGATGGTACAGTTGTACTTACATTGACAACAATTCAATTTTTTTTTAGGAAACAATTCAATGTGTTTTTCAATTTTTTTTTTAATATTGAAGAAGTTCATTCATTGGCTATAAATTATGGTACATATCTCCGTAAAATTATATATATACATATACATATATATATATACTTTCTCCGTTTCACGATGCATATCGCTTTTGAAGAATAATTTTGTTTCACTTTACTTGCAAGTTTCAATGCAACATTAATTATTGGTTTATCAATAATACACTTGTCTAGTTATTGTAAAGAAAAATAATAGAATAAAATAATAAATGGGTAAGTGTATTATAGAAAAAACACAAATAATTTCATCCAAAATAACAAAATTTATTTAATTTCTTCGTACGTGTAATTTCCTCAAAAACAATAAATATTGTGAAACGGAAAGAATAATAAATACCTAAGATAAAATATGGACAGTGCTTTGTGAAATTAATTTTTGAGAAAGTAATATAGTGGAAGACTTAATTCATTTATTTCGTCTTGGCCATGTCGAATTTTAATTATTTTTTTAATAAACTAAAATGGAATTATATTACCAAACGGTCAGAGACTTTTCAGCACAAGGTTTGTGAAAAAGAAAAAACTAAAACAAAATGTTACAGAGCTTAAGTAATGGAACCGCAAAAAAGAAATGAAGTAAATTACCGACCAAGTGATAACTCTCAAGCATAAAATTTGGTTAAGACAATAATAAAATATACATTGTTATGAACCGCCTAAATTACCAAATTGAAGTAAATAATCTCTTATAAAAGCTAGATTCACCATATCAAATCCCACCAAATGAGAAATCGAAGACCAAATAATGTCCTCGTATGAACCACACCCACCCCTACATTGTTGTTGTTGATTCTAAGTAGACGCAAAAGATTATCAGTTGTATGAATGTGATTCTGAACAAGACGTCAAGCAAAGAGGCTGACTTTGAGAGGCGTTGCCTTGTGCCAAATGATTTCTTAATATTTATGTGTTGTAGTATTTTCCATGTATGCATGACTAAATGGATAACGTTGAGACGAGTGAATATTGCATTGCCTGAAACCCCAACCTACATCATAATAGTGTGTACCAATGCATGACACTCCTCAACATATTCCTCCTCCCAGGACAATAAACACCTGCGACAGTTTCACGCCTCCCCGTCCTCCCCCATCCAAAATGATTCATCTCAGAGACCGTTGTCATGTTGTTCTCAGCTAACTAAAAAAGACGGTTAAATATGCCATTTAAAACTCCCCTTCAGACCAAGAACCCCACCAAAACATAGTAGATGACTTGTCGCCAACACAACAACCTAAGTTAGATGAGAACTAAAAACCTACCCCTAGACCTACACCTTCGTTATTGCATAAAGACTTTTCTACCAAACTGAATCAATGAGAGCACTATTTAAAATGAGAATGAGAGGGTCAAATCACAACTCTTGGATCAAATCGAATGTCTGATATTTGTGATGCCTGCACTGCACACATGTGATTGTCTTCTCTTCTTGTTAAGTGGCTAAGCGCCTCCATCCCTCTTTCTTTCTTCTCTCTCAAAATTAAGTTTTTTATTGTTTTTTTCTTTTTCAAATTGACTTCTCTGATTCCATCACAAAGTCATTATGTTTCATCAACTCTATTACTCTTCTTTTTTTAGCTACAAGTATCAAAGTATTTTTTAGAAGAAAACCATGTTGCATCAAAGCATCAAACTACTACTAAAAAATGAATTTGGGATAAACTATGAAATTCAATGAATAAAATTTTGCATTCATTTAATTAGAAGTGCAGCAGAAACGAAATCCACGAAGATTTAAAAAAGATTAGTTTTTTCTTTTTTTCTTTTTCTCTTCTATAAACTGAAAGTAGATTATCAAATCATCACCACAACTCTTTTCCAAGCTTTGATTTCATGAAAACCCATATCCCAAGTTTGGATTTGATGATTCATATTTTTTTCTAATGGCTTTGACGATTTATACTTAATTATTTTACGGTTAAAAGATGAACCATATGAGAACAATTCATATTTTCCCAACTGCATCGCTCTTCAAACGTTCCTTCTTCCACTCAACAAAGAGAGAAGGAGAATCCAGCAAACATCAAAACTTGTTTAATTTTTAGCCTTTAGATTAGACGATATGAACAATAAAGATTTGAAGTATGAAAGTTCATTGCCTGAAGAAAGAAAAAAAATCATGCGTGATAGGGCGCCAACAATTTGGATGCATCCAAAATTGCCTAAGCGACATACTAAAAATCTTTCGTTTACAACATTCACATTATAATTTCTCAAAAAAAAAAAAAACATTCACATTATAAGAATGACATAATAACTTCTTTTATAAGTTAGATCTATGTTATTTGTCCTCCTGGCACCAAAAAAAAAAACGTTGAAGTAATTTGTAATTTTATTTTTTTTTGCATAAGTTGGTAACTTATTTATAATGATCGCATAGTTAAGCAAATGCATTTTTTTAATTACGACGGGTTGGATAAATACTTTCAATGACAGATACCATGACCTTGATATGTTTTTATCCTCTCTTTTTTCACCTATTGTATCTTTCAGGTAGAAGCTAAAGATCGTATTTTTTTGATCGAGTAGGAAGCTAATGATCGTTATTTGAGAAAAATATTGTCTTAACAAATCTATCAACAATCTTTTTATTGATAATTTTTTGGTAGTGTTTCCTTTTTTTTTGGTAGTTTTTTTTTTATTGATGATTAATTATAAATGTACTTGGCTTGTATCATTTTTCTTTGTGATATCATTACGAAATAAATGTAGAGACTAACATTGTTACCGTGTATTTTTCCTGTAAATTTATACACTTCTTAAGAAAATTTGTTACCAAATCATTATTTTAAGACATTATCCACTAACGAAGAGAAAATGATTATATTAAGTTGCTCTCAAAATTGGTTCGTGTAACCCAACCTAACCCAGTTTCATCTTATGGTTATCTTAACATCCTCGCATTTGACCTACTGTAGTTTCATCGTGCTTGCGTGCGCCGTCAAACGAAGAAGAATGGCATACGTTGATGAAGCACAAACATTCTGTCGACAAAAACTTAGAAAGTTTCATTTTAGTTGGCCAAATCTTTGTTCTACCATTATGAAAAAGTCAATGCTGCCTTTTCTCCGTTATCCCTTCAAGTTTTGCTCACCATCATCCCTGCTGGCTCTAAGAGTCCAAAGAGACTATGCAGTTCCTCCGATCTAAATTAATTGAAGTCCTCAACTCTTTCATGTCTTTAACCATGTCCTTCATGCTAAAATCCATGCTGATTCGGAAGGCGGGCCTTACTACTATATCATGAATGTTTTGTAGGTTAAAAGAAACCTTTTTGTTACGTCCTCCACACGTTAACTATTCCGAATCTAAGCCTTAAAGCGAGTATATGAAGGTCTCTAACTATAATTTTTTTATTTGTTTTAAAACACAATCAGAGACATGTATACCATTCATTATATATGTTTGTATAATATGACAAATTAACTTCTTATGAGTTTTAAATTATACTCAGAGTCCTTTTAAGTTTCACGTTTGTAATGAATTGATCATTTAATTTTTTTTGTAACATTTCAGTCTTTAAGTTAACAAATTCTTTCAACATAACCTTCTATCAAAGAAACCTTCTTTAAACACAACACATTATATTGAAGAAAACACATTACATTCAATTTCTTCATGAAAACTGTTGTTTTCGTATTAAAAATCTACCGAACAAATTTACCGGGTTGAGTCACGACCATGTCGCTTTCTTTAAGATGTTTTGTGGCACTACCCAAGTTTGTGCAAGGTAGACTAACAACCGCGCCGCCTCCAAGATAAAGCAGCCCAGATCACTGTTACGATTACGTACTGCACGGTATGTAATCGCTCGAGAATATACACCTCAAAATATGGTTTAATCGTTCGATTAAAAACCACTCGAATATGGTACGTAACCACTCTTATCGAAACCGAAAGGACATAAAGGAGTAGAAGCAGAAGAATGACTCGTTAACACAAGTCGAAGGGAGAAGAGAGGAAAGACACAGGAAGCATCAACTGTGAATTTCGGTGTAAAGAATGAGTGGGGCGAACTCTCCTTTTATAGGCAGAGTTCATAACAAAAAAAAAGGAGTGACTTGGGGATCAAGTCGGCTTGATCCTCAAGTAACCACATTTCTGTTTCGTAATTGGATATATCTGAAACGCGTTTTGGATCGGGTCGGGTCGTAACAACTTTATCTGTTACGCGTAGCGCTTTCGGATAATGATAAAATAATTAATTAATTAGTTTAACATTTTGACCCACAATCCAAGCCCGGTCCGACCCAGTCGGACGGACGGCGTTGTCGTCACGCGTGATATATATGTTTTTGTAAGCGTTCACCCGTTCGCAAAAGTGGGTACCTCAAGGGCACACTGTAACGCCCCAGTTGCTATTTTACTATTTTTGGTTGATTTTAATATGTTTGGTGTATTTTTATATGAAAATGTTGAATTATGTGAATATTAGTGTGTTGTTATTTGATATATATTTTATTATATAATTATTTGTAGAATTTTATGAAAATAGGAGAAATAATATTTATTTTAGATAAAGAGGGAGTTATTAGAGTTAATAGAATTAAGGAGGGTTAATGAGAAATTTAATAAGATTTAGTGAGGGAGTAAATAGAAAAAAGGAGTTATGTTTTGGTTGGTAAGGAATAGAAAGAGGCAGACAGAACTTTGTACGTACAGAAAAGAAAACATAGCTTTTTGGGGAGAAAGAGAGAAGAACCAAGAGCAAGGAGGATTAGCCAAGAGGAGAGATTTGTTGTAGCTTCTTATTCATCTAATCAGGTAAGGGTGAGCCTAACTTCAATAATCTTAATTGTGAATCATTTGTTCTTGATTGGCATAGGGTTTGAGAGGATTGAGATGGGTTTTATGAACTAGGGTTAAGATGAATTTGTGATGAATTGATGAGGGTTTGATGTTGTAAGGCTGTAGGACTTGTTACAGAACCTAGATTATCCCCTATGATGACATTACAGATGATTTAGGGGTTTGATTTGAGAGAATTGTCATGTTTTGGTGAGTTTAGGTCTGAACCCGTGTGGGTTCTGAGATCGCTCGCCTGTGGCGAGTGATCACTCGCCGTGGCGAGTAGCCTTTGTTTGCTCGCGAGGCGAGCAGCACAGCTCACCGTGGCGAGCTTGTCCCTTAATTTTAGGACTTTGGCCCAAGTGATGATGGTTTTGAGTGCCCTTATATTTATAGAGATGACCTGTGAAGTTGGTTTAGCCAAATTGGATTTAGAGAGCTTAAAAATGAGGATTTTTGGTGAAAATGTCAAAAAGGCCGAAGCACCCAGTATTTCTCGCCTCCAGCTCGCCCCCAACTCGCCTTTGGCGAGTGAGCTGAGGTGAGTACTCGCCTGTGGCGAGCAGGTACTCGTTGTGGCGAGTTAGTTAGTTGTTTGGACTGTTTGTTGTTTTTGCGATCTGATTTCGCATGGGACTTGAGAGGGACCCTTGGGGTAGTGTTAGAGATGTTTTATACCCTTAGATGAGTTACGTAAAGATGATTGCTGATGGTTCTTTTATGTTGTGAATAATTGATGTATTGTTGATAGTAAGTGATGTTTAAATATGATGATTATGTGATTGTGATGATGTTACGTGTTGTGATGTATATGATTGATGAGATGATATTCTGCCATGTAACTATTATACTTGCATGTGTCAGTTTTGCATTATGAATGATGTTTTGAGACGGTGTATTAAGTTGTTAAATGACGAGTCCATGCATTTGCATATTTATGAGACGGTGGAGCTTTATGCTCAAAGCGACGGTGGAGCATTTGCTCAAAGCGACGGTGAAGCATATTAATGCTATAAATATATGGTACCACATGCATGATGTCAAGATGTTAGAGTTGCATTTAGTTGAGTCAAATTGTTGACATGTTATGAGACGATGTTTTGAGACGTTGATGCTTGATATGATGTTGTTATGATGTTGTTATGATGATGCTATGATGTGTTATAATGTATATGTGATGAGTTGGATTTATGATTTGTTAATCTTGACGTTTGATTTATATATTAATATTATTGTTGTGAATCTCACCCCTTCTGCTGGAATTGCCGCCTCGTGGGCAAGTGCAGGTAGCGAAGGCTAGATAGGAGTTGGCTCTCGTGTCGTAGGCTCTGATACGTAACGGGATGGGAGTTTTGATGTTTAATTCTTTCATTCCTTTATGTATCATTTTATTTGAAGGACATGTTGTTGGAGATTTTATCTTTATGAAATAAATTGTAGTATGATGAGGCCTTTGTGCCAAGGATGATGACATAGTTGTTGATTGATTTTTAAATAAATATTCCGCTGCAGATTTTTATAAATTGAGGTGTTGAATTAAATAGTTTTTATAATCTATTTAAACTGAATTTTGAAAAGTAGATGTAATACTCCGTTGTATGTTGAACTCTGATGTTTTATTTAATATTACGTTGTTTTGGGAAACGGGGTGTTACACACACCCTTGGAGGTCACTCTTCCCTTATATAAACACTTACTAGTTGGGGTGGTTCACCAATATGAGACATTTTTAAGACACACACACTAGTTCTTACGTTGTGTTTTTCTATCCAATTTCTCATTAGATTTAACTAGTGTTCCAACAAAAACAAAAGCAAACATTACAATGTTTGATTCAGATACATGATTAAATAAACAGTACATAAGGACAACTAATCTGTCAACCATTTTTTTTTATCACAAACCATAATTGATCACTTACACTAAAGTAAAACAAAAACAAACATTACAATTCTTGATTACAATACGTGATTAAACATCAAACTCATTGTTGTGACAACACAAGTTAGAGCCAACAACATGCAGGTTACAACAACAATCTTCAACAAAAGCTGTGGTTTTTTCTTCACTTTTAGACTTCAACAATTTCCTTTTAATGTTCATGATTTCCGAATCTTTAATTGCACAATCAACATATTTAATACCCATAGATTCTTCTTGTAATTCATTATGTATTGGTGTTGCAATTTGTGCTTGAATTTCCAAATTTTAACGTTTCTTTAATGAAAGGTTATGTTGAAAGAATTTGTTAACTTAAAGAACTGAAATGTTACAAAAAAAAGATTCTTAAATGATCAATTCGTTACAAACGTGAAACTTAAAGGACCCTGGATGTAATTTGACCTTTTATTTTTTGTAACTTTCCTTTCATATTTTAAATATGTCATTCCCATTGGTACTATATCTTTGAACAATTAGCCGCCTCATGATATGTCACATTCAGTGTGATTGTTTTGATTGCGCATATGATTCATGTTGGTAATCTGAGTAAAAAAAGTGTTCACTACCATGCCTTTTCACAATGTGATGGTACAAGCTACATTTTCTGCAAGTTAGCGGGATTATTTACTTACTGTTGGAAATGCATCATACCCTGAGTATTGAATTACAATGACACATCTTGTGTTGCTTGATGTAATTTAGTTAATCAATTAGTAATACGTTGTTTAAAAAAAAAACAAATATATATTAATTAGTTGCGGTTGATGCTTTAAAAGTTCAAAGATTTAAGTAAATTATACTTCTCTCTCTATTCTAATATTTACGAACACAATAAAATACGAATTATCAAAGAAGACAAGTTGATAAAAAGCGAGCTCCTTGATAATCATAAGAATTAGCTGTTCCAATTGAAGTCCACGTGATAAACCTTTTTGGTTATATGCAAAATTAAAGGTGTAGGAGAAACTAAAGTTAACATTGAGTTGTTCGATCCTATTATAAATTAAGGAATGTAAGGAAATTTCAATTATCTTTGATTTTTAATGTCAACATTGTTTATTCTTAAATCTTCCGGTCTCATATATATATATAAGAAAAGTTTTTTTTTTTTTTTTTAAGTTCATTGAATAACCAATGCATTTGATACACAATAAAGATTAGATACATTAATTATTCAATAAATTTAAAAATGAATATTTTCTTATATATGAGTCGTAGGACATACTTAACAAAATATCATACGTCTCAGCCGACCCGTCCGATCAACAAAACTCTTCGTAGCACACGATCCTTGCGAACGCACGGTATCTACCATTTATTTTGCCAATAAAATGTAGTAAAAAAATAAAGTAAAAATGGAAGGCGGTATAGAATTGGGCCCATTTGGTTAGTTTGAAGTCGAGAAACAAAGCCCATAAAATTTTCATGCACGGTGACGATCCTCGTGTTCATTCATTAACTATACTAGAAAGTTCCATTTCCATGCTTCTGAGAATGAAATACGAATTGTGAAATGCAATCCGCACAAAAACCCAACCATTATTTTTTTCGTTCAAGATAAAATCAAATTCATCACACTTTGAGGTTCCTTTCCTTTCTCTTCAATCGCTTCTCAGGTACTCTCTTTCTCTCAATTCGCAAAAATATTTTGTGGCTCTGAATTTCGATTTTGATCGTTTCATTTCGTTTTGTGCTTGCTGATTTTTCAATAATTTAATCGATCTTCATATTCTTCGTGTTTAGCTCAATTAGTTTTTAATCATGTTTAGTTTATTTTATCGATTCTGTATTTGATAATTCTTGAATTGGTGATTTTTTTTTTTTTTTGCTTTGCTTTGCTTTAATCGTTCTACGAATTATGATGATTCTGTTGTTGTTTGAAATGAGTATTTCGCTTTGAACTTTACAAGTATTTTAATATTTGGTAAAAAATAATTTCGAAGATTGCTGATATTGAATTATTCTTTGAAATTGTGTTTGAATTGAATCCTTTATCAGTGTTATGAAATTTAGGGTTTATATTATATTATTTGCGGTTGTGATTTAGTTATCTTAAATGCGCGACGTACCTCCTGTGAATTCTGCACTTAGAAGTATTTATTATTTTGAAAATCATGACAAAATGTAGCGTATTTGGAAGATTATAGGAAGGGTTTGTTCATATTGAATTATTCTTTGAATTGCATATTTTATTGATGGTTGTATGGTTTATACGATATCTGTGGTTGTAATTTGGTTATCTTAAATGCGTTTTGTACTTTCAGTGATTACTGCACTTGAAGTTTAAACAGCAGAATGCAAGGACGTGGTGGTGGACCTGGCGGTAGGGATCCTTTCTCTGGTGGGCCTTTCGGTGGTTTTGGAGGCTTTGCTCCCTTTGGACCTCCTGGGAGTTTAATGTCAAGTGTTTTTGGGGGAAGGGACCCGTTTGACGACCCTTTCTTCACGCAGCCTTTTGGAGGGATGTTCCAGTCCAGCATTATGGGTGGTCCTTCTGGGTTTCCTTTTCCTCCGGAAATACATCGGTCGGGTTTCGATTTCGCACAGAATATGCACAATATGCAGTTACCTGGGTTTCCTTTTCACCCTCACCCGGACATGAATCAATCTGGGTTTCCTTTCCACCCGGACATGCATCCATCTGGGTTTCTTGAGCATCAAGCTCGTGCTCCACCTCCAGAGCCTAGTAATCAAAGGGGCCCAATCATTCAGGAATTGGACTCTGATAATGAAAATGAGGATGAGACGGAAGAGAAGAGAGAAAATCCAAAAAAGCATCGAAGATCAAACACTGAACCCTCTGTAGAACATCCAGATGATGAGCTTGAAGGTAATATGTGTTTACGGTTTAGAATTAACCAATAGGGGCTTGTGCCTTTTGCCCTATCCCTCTAAAAAATTGTAGTTTGTATTTGTTTTGGCTAATTTTTATTGGGTTGGGGGTCAAGTTGCAGGGAAGAAGATCAGACATTTGCAGGGTAGAAATGAGTACAACAGATTCAACGCAAGTGAGCTTCAGCCTCAAACTCGCAGTTTCAGCTTCCAGAGCTCTACAGTTAGCTATGGTGGACCAAATGGAGCATATTATACTTCATCAAAGACAAGGAGGACCGGAAGTGACGGAGTAAGATTTTACGCTGATTTACAGCTAGACCAAATCAAGGATTTGCGTAATGTTATCTTCTGATTCCATCTTCATTGTGTTAGGTGACACTTGAGGAGAGCAAGGAGGCTGATACTTCCACAAGGCAAGCTTCTCACAGGATTTCTAGAGGCCTGCATGACAAGGTATCCTCTTTGGTAGCGATATTATACTGTGTTGGTTAGGTTTTGGGATCACTTTTGCTGTGTTTCTTTAGTGGTTTTAGCCACGTCCTTACTTTAATTGAATTTACTTTTATCTAATATTTTGTAGGGCCACACCCTTTCAAGAAAACTTAATCCAGATGGTAAGGTGGATACTATGCAGACTTTGCACAACATTAATGAAGGTTGGTTAGCTTATGCTTAGTTTTTTTTCTTTTTCTGGTGGCGTGATACAATAACTACTATAGCAGTTCTTTACACTTGTATATCAGCATTACTGAAGGTTTTGCGTTGTTTTTTCGCAGATGAACTAACAGGCTTTGAAGAAGAATGGAAAGGGAAGGGTCAAAAGTATTTGCCTGGATGGAGCGGGAGTATTGGTGAGTAACTGATTAATTGAGGAATATGGATGATTTATTTCTAGAATATCTCTCTTATTTATTAAATATTATTGACAGTTTTACCTTTATACACTCGTGCCAAAAAGTTCTGTGAAGTTAGTGTTATTAGTATATTTTGTAAAATTGTGCTAAATTCATAGTTTTATAAATGTGAATTTACTTGAATACTTGAATACTTGAAATACAAGGAAATAAAGTAATTGTACCGAGTGATGATATATATTACAAAAATCGTAAAATCATTACACGTGAAATGCCATGCAGTATTTGCAATTTTTCAGCCAATAATCAGTTTAACGAAAGAAAGACCCTGTGCTATGTTACAATGTATCTGTGGACACATTCGTAGCACTGTTTTTGTGCATCAGCGTATGTTTTTAGGATGCATGCATCTTTTCACCCCCTATTTCAGTTCTCTGCAACTACCACATATTTTCACACATCTATTTGTCTATTTGTATATTATAGTTATAACTTGCATACAAGCATGTGCTCACATGTAGCTTGTATGGAGTGAAATGCTTTCTCATGGGGTGTATTCTGATTTCTGATGTCCATTGTTGTGAAATCGTTATCATGTTGGATATATATTATCGATTTCTTTATGATATATAGAAAACTACAAAGTTCACTAGTGTGATATTCCTAGCTCATGTTCTTTATTATTGACTAATAGAAGTAAGGAAACAGTGGTAGAGAAGTACTGTGCATTCAATGGTGTAGAGAGTACGGCTTAGCATGCCTGTTGTGTTGGCAGTTTTTTTTACCAAATTTTTTTAGCGCAGTTTATTGAATGTTAAATGATAAATTGATTAGGGGATAGTAATATATACATGTTGTGGGTACGTTCCTTAATCTCATAAAATAATTTACCATTTTTTATTTCCAAATTACCTGTCTCATTTTTTTACATAAAAAAGCAGCAAGACCAACGTAGAATTCAATGTGTGGCACACGAGTTATGTATATGGTATTATGTGGGTTTCTGCGCTGAAATACTGTCACTGTTGAATGACATTGTTTCTTCAAAACAGCAGTATGCCATTTGAATCATTTTAACCTGTTCTTGTTTATGTTTTAGGAGCTAGCCATGGTGGACAAGCTGGGCAGGCTGGACAAGGAGGTTGGCTGCTCCCTTCATCGGAGCACAGTCATCCTGAGAGAATGTCCGAAGTTGGAGGTAAGGTGGGTTCTTCTCGTGCTGAAGAGAAGGAAAGGACAGGAAGGCATGGCCGAAATTAATATTTTACTGTTGTTGTCAAGTTGACCAGTACTCAAGTCCCATTCACCTTAGCAACAGTGTCATGATATTCCATGTTATTACCTGTTGGTGTCTTTTCTCTTTCCGTCCCCATAGGTATACATGATAATTTTAGCTGTAGCTTTTATGCTTTGGTTGGACAGATTCGGCCACTGAAAATGTTATAGTGATGCCAGCATCTGAGATCTGTACAACTTAGTGCGGCTCGTATAGGGGTTTATATTGCTGCCTGTTAATACTGCTTGTGGTTGTTTAGTTGTATACATGTGTCCTTGTATGAGGTGTTTATCTTGTCCTGTGCAACTTCTATGCCATACTCTCTTTTGCTAAAGGATTCTCTGGTAAAAATGATGCTTGCATGACAAAGCAATTGTGTCGGGGGAGATCCTAGATTGATTCGAAGGAAGAACCATCTATCATATAGAAAATTGCATGAAAACACGTACGTCTAGAAAAGTTGGGTGTGCCATGGCATAGCTGTGTCCTCTACCTCACCTCTGATTCCCATATCTGACCTAATCCATAAAGTGTGTCCAAGAGCTCAGCATTGAGTTTATTTGTTGAAACACGAATATGCCTTGAGAACTCAAACTACAAAGCTCTTTCTCCATTGTGAATGAGGCCATCAGAGTTCAGACCCCTCTCTATATGACAAGACCTAGAGTCCATTGTGTAATTTCACAAGTCGATATTACTAGACCCCCTACGGCCCTACCTACCGTTCCATGTTCTGATATCCAAACTAGGGTGACAAGTCACAAGATGGGCGTATGAGTGCTTGACATGGTTCAATGCTAACATTTTCATCGAATGTAGAACTAACATTTTCATCGAATGTAGAACTTTATATTCAGCTAAAATAATACTCTTAACAATCTCTCCCAATATTAGTTCATCCACAGTTCATCCATGCATCAGGTATCCTTTCCCTCAAGACTATACTTTTCACCAACTTACGCTAGTGCAACTATTGACTCACACTCATTAATAGAACGTCATCGATAAAAAAAAAAAATTGATACAAGGAGTTGGCTATCTTTAGTCAAATATTTCACTCTGGTAAAACATTGTGGAGATTTTCATGTGAGACAAACAACCACGTAAAGTTGTTAGGACATCACATCTTTATCTAAGAGTTTAAACAACATATGGATTCCATTTTTCTGCTGTATAATACTCACATTTAATAGGAGTTTGTTTACTCACACTTGATACTCCAAAACCAGTGAGCGGGTAGATGACATAAACTGAATTATTTGATAGCATCATGTGTAAAGAGACATCCTCATTGATGCAGTGCATGTACATATGTCTATAGTGGGTGGAATTTTTTCACTAGTTGTGAGAATAATAGATTGAGATGAGATTTGGATAATTATGATGTGCCACCATGATTTTGACAAAAATTACAATTTGCAGTTTAAAAAAATCACGGGATTATCGTGATTTTGCCACCAAATTCACCATTAATCCAAACATATATCTAGTCATTGTTCCCATAGTCATGTACATTCTGTTGAACGATACAACATTAAAGTCTTTCTTGAAGAAGCCTAAGTATCTTTGCGAAGTCGCTGATAATATATTATGATTGAAGAATGAGTTGTACTAAACTAATTGAAAATGAAGATGAGAGAAAACATTCACAATGTTATTAGATTTGATAAATCTATCGTGTGAATTATGTATCGATCTCCTCTAAAAAAAACTATATATCGATGTGAATGGTATCTATACTTCTATCATATATATAAAGGAAACTATTCCTTTCAGCACACTTTTGAGTTGAAATTTTCTTTTTAAAAATACCCTTAATTTTAAATACAAGTAACACATGTAACAAATAGATAAGAATAAATTTAAATATTATAACAAATGTAACAAACACAATATGAATACATGTACATTTGTTTTTTTTCCTTTATCATTTAGAAAATATAACAAACTAGATGAGTATATTTATAATTACTTTTTCATTATCCCAATTATACCCTTAAACAACTTTTTCTATAATAAAGATTGTTATGTCATTAAAAAAAGCAACAAACATTTATATTTTTACTTTTAATCAAAACTAAAATTTCATAAAAAAATACCGTTTATAATTTTCAAACGTTACCGCAATAAAAAGAGCGGAAATACGTTTTATAAAGAGGAGCAAAAAAATTCTTGAAATTAATTCCAGACACCAAAGCCAATCAATAATTGGTGGCAGAGTAATTAAGTTTAGTAGAAAACAGACGAGTCCATTGACTAGAAACCTTTTGGAATCTGATTATGTTTCTATTAATCGTTAAGTACTTTCCACGTTTAGATGATTGATTTGAGTTGTTTCCAGAGGGTCTCTTCTTCTTCCCATGTCATATGTGCTTAGAAACAAAACAAGAACATAAAAAATTGGACAGCTTATAAAGCAACATTCAGAACAAGTGTTAATTTGAGAGGTAAAAAATTATTATAAAAGTCCCATAGTTTTTGTGTGATTTTATAAGTTGTCCAATTTTTTATGTTTAATTATCAATACTCTAGAAACATTCTCAATCTTGCTTTCTTGGAGTACAAATCTAGAGGGAAACAAATTGCTCTAGTGTAATAATAAATAAAAAAAGTACTCGATCGAATGCAATAAATTATGATCAATACTATGAAAATGTAAAGTATTTGAAACTGTATCGATTTTGACCAGCACAGAAACTACAACCTGAAGCTTCTAATCCATCTTGCGTTACTTGGCTACTGCGGTTCTGAACACTCCTAGACTATCATACTTTTCAGCCATATTCTTCAAGATATGAGAAAGAAATGTGGAAGGAAATATATTACCAAAAAAAAACTGTGGAGTGATTCAGTTACGAAAATTTGATTGAGAAAATTAGGAAAAAAAAAAATAATAGAGAATTTAGTTTGAATATTCCTCAAGATACACTAAATTTAATACTAGAATCAAGAAGAGAGAATAACAAAGGAGATTAGAATTTTAAAAGAATACCATAAAAATAAAGGTTAAAAAGAGAATATATAATAAACCTAAAAAGACTAGACTAGGAATCATCCCTCAAACTCATGATGCATTGAACAGAAAGCCTCAAAAGTTTGTCAACTCGAAACCAAAACTAACTCCGTGAACTCCCCTCTAACATGCTCTTGAACTCCACTTTCAAACGTGATCATAACTTGTCAACTGGTTCAATTCCAAGGAGATAGAAGCACTGTCTCATCACAGTAAGTGTTGCTTCACATAACAAGAGTCTACTAGTTTCTTCAGGTGACCCAACAACCTGGCAAAGGCATTCACATTAATACACAACAAATAGGATTAATATGAACGACATTCAAATTAATAGAGACAGAATTTATGGCCTTGGATACCTGACAGTTAGAATAAAATTTCTTTGTGAAGATTTCAGCCAAATCATATAGGTATTCACACAACTTGTTGGGGAGTAAATTCGAACATGACTCGACAAAAACCTGAAAGATTAAAAATCTCATGTAAGTGCATATATATTTTAGATTGTAAAATTACACACACACACACACATGTATAGTATGCAAGGAATAAAACTCAAGAACAAATGTTTCACTCTACCTCGGTAAATTGTAGTAAATGAAGAGCCAATGTACGCTCATCTTTATGACCGAGCACCATACTCCCATTCTGTCACAAGTTGGTAAAAGAGATATGAAGCATGTAAATTTGCACCAGTTATAAACACAAATGCAGTATTGAATCATATCACAATCACAATAGATGACTGCTTAACTGACTAATATTTAACCATGATCTACTCTAGTATAAAACCTATACACAATTCATATAAATTAAGCATATGATGCAAAAAGGAATTAAATTACTTTTTTCAACAAATCCAATGTCATCATCATGGAAATTAGAAAAACTTACCTTTTTTAGTTCTTCTATGTCTTTACCAGATTTCTCGATAATGGAACAGATCCTAGCATGTGCATACAACAAATAAACAGCAGTATTTCCCTGTTGGACAAAAGGCTTAGAAAGGTGAGACTTTTTTTTTTGGACTAAAATGGCGCGACATTTATAGCTTTACATTAGTTGGAAATATTTTCTATAAGAAGGGAGCAGGACAGGTTTGAGGCCATCAATAATGGTGTTACAAAATCTACAAGCTTTTCTGTTACTTGACAAGCATTTGAAAATAGTAAATGCACCTTATCATTAAGCATCTGATCAAAGCTGAAAGTGTAATTCGTTGATCTATTGATCTTCAAGTCAGCATATCTGTGAACACATCAAAAACATGAACATGATGGACAACAAGTCTACAACTCATTCAGCATTTTAATAACAAAGGCATAAGAGACAACAGAAATGTCGTAAAGTCAAACCTAAAATCATATGCAGAGTCATTTCATACAAAAAACAATCACTATATACGGGGAACATTCAGCATGATAAAAAACCAACAACCATGCAACCCGTGCTTCGGCTTTTACTATCGATGTCCCTAAATATAAGCCCTCTTTGAAAGAAAAAAAGTATCCCTAAATATCAGCTTCCTTTCAAATTACTAGATACATTATTATTTTTATTTTTTTTATAAATATACCCATAATTAATACTACTAAGTGTCTTAACAGACGACGAGAAGTTAAAATCAAACACATCCATATACAAAAGGGTATCATAGAAACTTTCATACAAAAATTTGATACATTAAATACATACCTACTTCTTTTTAATGTGAAATTTGAAACACTTGATGGCCTTGGTTTAGTTTTTGGTGGAAGTTTGAGAGACTGGGTTGTTCCGATGGTGTTTTGCGAGGGTATCACTTTCAATCTAACCAAACAGTGGAAGATATTTTCTCTCTTCTACTTCACATCTCTTTCCCTTATACCAAACAATACATCAAATCTACTATATTTCTTACCTTTTTCTCTCTTCAAACACTCTTGCCTACTTCTCTCTCCACATAAGCCTAGTTTCCACAACCTTTTCTATTATAAATGCAACCCCCAACTCTCTCTAATGTTTCATTTTTAATCCTTTCAAACAAAACATCTTCAGCTTTTCCAAGCTTAATTTATTTTCGTGTTGGTTCTTGAGATCCCAACACTCTGTTACATACATTATCACTAGTCTTACAGCTATTGCATATTAGATTCATGTCAGAGATTTTAATAAGTTTACGTTCGAGGCCTAACCCAACCCTCTCCTTTTATCCGGGCTTGGGACCAGCTATGTGTAGCAAGGTTTAGAACATATATTCTAAAATTCAAACTAAAAATAAGTATATATCAACCAGATTCAGAACATTAAAGTAGAATGAAAAGCAACACATAAACTTCTAAAATTAAGTAAATAGGAAATTTTCAGACAAGACATCTGGTTCCAATTTAACTCAATAAAGTATGTCTACAAGTTAACTACATGTTAGTATGGAAAGCATGTTGGCTATTATACTTTAAATATGCGAAAATATTATTGAGATAAAGAGCTTACTTAACAGCCCCATATCCAATGGCCTCTGCTGTTTTGTCAATCTCTTCCTCTGTCCAATTTTGAGCATTATCTAGATGAACAAAGGAATTAGAAGGTTAACTGTCTGATGCATAATACCAGTTTCATAGATCTTAAACAGAAACTTCATTTCTTTGATTTTGGATCGCACGAAGGAATAATAATTGCAATAGGCAACTCTTACTTACAACGTTCACGAAGAGTATCTTTACAGCGCCTTTTAGCTTCATCAAGTAAATCAACCAATCGAACAGTCTCGTTGCTGCGACTCCTAAATCGTTTTCCATCATCGCCACAAACAAGACCAAAACCTACATGAGTGCTTATTGGATATTCATTTGCATCCTTTGGAAGCCACCCTGCCAGGGACGGATGCAGAAAATTTGATTAGTGGAGGCACTATATATCTCTTTCAATTATTAATACATAGAGTTTTAAAAATATAGCAAATAATCATTTTAGTCTCTAACCGTGTGAAGTATTGTCACTAAAATATCTGAATTTAATAACACATCTTCAAATATATCCCTTGTTAGTAAGTAATTTTGTCGATCAATTTCACCAAGTAAAAATATTTTTGAGGGCCAAATTAAGTACTAGATAGTAGATACACATTTAAAGATTAAAATGACTCATAAAAGACACATTTAAGTTTATTTTTGTAACTTAATGTATATAAAGATTATAAAAATTTAAAACAACACCTCACACATTTAAAAAATTACAAACAATTCACTCATCACATTGGTTGAATCTAGTAGACAATTACTATTACTTTGCATTTTTTTGAAAAACAACACATTAAAATGCATAACAATTATTATAATGAAGTGTTAAATTACATACTGCTATATTTGAACAAGTCTGAAATGTTAGTGCAGGCACCAACTTCCACACCAACATTAATAGATCCGTCCCTGCACCCTGCAAGCCTGAAGGCCTGATAGAAAAATCAAAAGAGATGTCTGACATTTAAACTCATTGTAATATCAGCAGTAGAACTGACGATTTATCAGTCAATTGGGCAATACCTTAAAAAGCATGTCAAAATGTTGCCACTGCCCAACATCTGTAACATATATATTCCAATCAATCTTGTCGACATTCAGACGATACCTGCAAGACAAATAGAAACATGTGCACCAGATTTTAAACAAAAACAATGTATATACAGAAACAATCATAAAATCCTATCACAAAATCAGTCTGATAGCAAACCATTTAAATCTAAATGCTTGTTTATAATTAATGATACATTTTTTCTTGGTATTTTACCGCCAAGTCTAATTATTGGAATACCCTTATGTGGGTGCATAGTTCATAAACCCAAACCAAACTGGACCATATTTATGATTTGGTTCAGCTCCTAAATGTGTTTCAGTATGTGTGACATTCAAGATAAACTAATTTTGACTAATTGATAACAGAATTTGAATATTCATGTTAGTCACATTGCAACCTTCGAGAAGATATCCAAAAAAAAAAAACTAACCAAAGTGATGCTAGATCAGTTGAAAAGTAGTTGTAGCCACCATCGCTTTTCTCAACAATTAGTGGTCTGTCTACACCCTCAACAAATATCACACGGGCACCGTCACTGCGTTCAATCAGCCCTATTTTCTCCAGGCTCTCCAAAGTAGGAAGAATATATGGATTATAGAAGCTCTCTGCCTGTAACCAAATACATTACCAATCACCAATCAGTACAAAGTAAAACATGTCACTATTATTTAATAAAAATTAAAATCTATAACGACTGCAACATAATTTCAAGATATTCGATTTATTGCTACACAGTATGCATTCTCCATTTTAATGCTAGAACTGACCAAATTTATTGTTAAAAGAAAGGGATAAGGAATTCCTCATGGGAGATTCAAAAGAAACTAGAACCCTTACCTTTTCCTCTAAACGAACTCCAAGGCGTTGATAGACCTTGTTATATTCAGCCCTACTAACCTCACAAATTTTTTCCCATGCTTCGCGATACTTGGGATCCCCTCTCTGAAATCAAAATTCAGGCATACAGAAAATGTATAATCAATTCCCTGTGATCTAGCAAATAGGGGGCTAAAAGAAGAGAAAAAACATTAAGTAAAATTTACCTGGAGATTTACCACTGACTGACGTGCATTGGTTTTAAAATCGGGATCACTATCATACTTCGATTTTGCGGCCTTATAGAATGCCTAAAAAATGCACCAACTCCAATAATTTCAAAATAACTAAAATAATTTTCCATCAAAAGCTAAATAACAATGAGAACATAAAACGTTATCCATGAAGATCAATAAATAAAACATTGCCACTTCAAGGTTGACTATTCATTTATACAATTTGATGCTGGGTAGGATACTAGTATCTACAATCAAACATAAGCCCAGACATTTATTTCTGAATTCACATCTTGACATCTTTCTAATTTTAAAGAAAAATGAAGGAGGCAATGGAAGTGTTGATCTGATTGCATATCTCTTATCTATTTAGGTTTTATAGCATTTATAACAAATTAACTCCTAGATATCTAGGAATATATAATAACCATGCAGCTAGTTTAACCAAAAACAATGTCAGATCTGAACAAAAAATAGACAAAACATATGAATAAACACCTACATAAGAAAACTGGTATGAAGTTCATTTCCATATGTTATCTCACCTGTAGATCTCCAAGTTCACATTCATTAACATCTTCTATGTTTGGAAATTTGTCAAAGAGGTATTGAATCAGCATCCCGAACTGCAAAATCAATGCATGGACTATAAGCCATATGCTCCAATGCCAAAAGGATAGTTTACTTTAGAGATTAAATCTACCTGAGTGCCCCAGTCACCGATATGATTTCGGCGTATGAGACATTCCGGCTGACAAAATTCAAGCATCCGTGCAATTGTGTCCCCAATAATGGTTGACCTCAGGTGACCAACATGCATTTCTTTTGCTATATTAGGCGAGGAAAAGTCAACCAGAATCCTCTTGACAGGAAGTCGAGGAGCCCATGAATGAATACCAGAAGTGAGCATCTTCTGTAAGCTCTGCAGGAGATCAAAGACATTTCATGTTAAGATCATAATCCAATTCCAAACAACACATGCTACAATTCAGATAGTTGCCTAGAAATTTGGAGACACGTATAAATTTCTAATTTAAAACCACGAATCCAAATACAATCAATCACCTGTGCTATCCACTTCTTTGATAAGATGACATTCACATATCCAGAACCGGCAACAGAGCACGATTCTACCATCTCCAATGGAGGGAGATTTTTCGCAATGCCCTACACACGACAACGAAAAAAATTTAATTAAAAAGAGTAATTAATAAAAGGGATTAAAAAAATCTCAGATGATACCTCTCCAAGTGAACGTGGATTTTGGAATTCCGGTTGCTTCTCTTTAATAATAGGAAAAAGACTCATCGCGTTATTACTGCACCCAGAATTTAAAAAAAATAAAAAACGATTAGCTTTAAGCAACAAAAAAGCTAATCGTTTGCAACAAACCCTAACTTACCACTGATAATCAGCATATTTTACACCATTTTTATTTGCAACACATGCTTCAACTAAGGGAACAACGCCTGGTTCACTAGGCACAGTTGCTTTCAGAGATTCTCGAAACAGCTCCGCCAATTGCTTCTTGACACTGGACGGACAATCTAATTCCTATATACAAACACATAAGCAAAAATAACCATTTAACTACCCAAATAATCATGATAATGATAAATAATAACAATCTAACTTGGAGAACTTACAATGAACATGGTGGATAATCAAAACTCACGAGAAGCAAGATTCGGTGAATATGTGAAAGAAGAAGGAGAGAGAGAGAGAGAGCGAGAGTTGAGAAAGAACCAAAACCTGAAACCCTAATGCGTTTTTTTCTTAAATAATAACGTGCTGCCTAAGTCTGTCCGTGCTTTATTTTTGTTCCTATAGCCTGTTTGTTATAGTAGTTTTTTCAAGAAAAAATATATATATTTTTTTAAATAATCATTTAGATTTTTTTTTTGACAAAGTCATTTAGATTTTTTTAGAAAATAGAGAAAATAAGCGTCAAATATTTGAACTAATTTTGCAACAAAAATCCCCTTTTAAATAGTTGTATTCAAATCTTTCAAAAAAATAAAAAATAATATAGTTGTATTCAACCTAACTAATTTTTTTTTAAAGTGAATTTTATTGAGGTAAACAAACACATAATAGATTCTGGTTCTTTTATAAATTTTTTAAAAAATAACCTCTAAGAGACCGTTTGTTATAGTTTTTTAAGAAAAAAAAATCACTTTTTAAAAAAATAATAAACACTTTTAATATTATTGCATACGCTTGTTACAACTTTTAAAAAAAATAAGAATCTAAAAATAACTTCAAATGAGAAGCTGTTAAGAGCATCTTCTTACAAAATAAATTTTTTTTTAAGGAGAGAGAAAATATGGATCAAAAGATTGAACAAATTTTGTAACAAAAAATCGCTTTTATATAGCTGTATCCAAACAAACTAAAATTATTATTTTTTTTAAAAAAAGTGATTTTTATTAGAGTAAACAAACGCAAAATAAATTCTGATTTTTCATAAAATCTCTATAAAATGATCTCTAAATCTCTAAATTATTTTATGGTAAAATCACTTTTATTTTAATTCGTAACAAACAAGATAAATTATTCGATGTCAAAATCACTTTTATTTTAATCTCTAAAAAGTGTCACCCAACGTGAGTTAACTTGGGTTGGTTTTAGGTAAACTAACAAACCAACAATTCTTGACAGAGATGGTGTGTGTGTGTGTGTTTTTTACAATATTCATCATCGGCTTTTTTTTTTGGCAAACAATATTCATCATCGGCTATCACTACATTCATTCAATCATTCTTAATACCTGTTCTCGTAATCTTAGCTCAGTTGGTATGGACAATGCATAATATATGCAAGGTCTGCCCGGGCACCACAAAAAAAAAAAATCATTCTCAATACCTTATGTTCATTTTTTTTAATTCTCAATCGTTCACTATATTTTTTAAAAAACATTCATTTGCTCAATGGTACGCAAAATCAATTCCAAAACAATGAAATACCACAAACTTATTTAGTTTCAATTGCATCTCCGTTTAAATCGAGCAATAAACGAAATGATGTGTTACATTAAATTACATTTTTCTTAAGGATGTTGTATCTTCATGATGTTGGATTTAAATTATTTATGAAAGTTTGCCGAAAATGTTGTCATTGAAGTGTCTTATATTTGGTGTAAAAATTTGATAGTCTCTTTGAAAACAAGACAAGTATATGTCATTGATAAATATAAAAAATACGAGACAAATATTTACCATTGATACATAGAGAAAACATCGGACCCAAATTTGATGAAGTTGCATTCTAATTATGAAAGCATACACATATCTCTCTTCGTAACTCATTTATGCATCCGGTAAAAAAAAGCAAAGATTTTTGTTGTTAATACTAGTTAACAATGTTAAAATTATGAACAAAAGACTAGAGAACAATATTGATTAAGAAGAAAGTAGCATTGCAAATGAAATGGAGAAAGTGAGAGCGAAAATAAATAAGATGAATGATTAGAGAGATAAGAGAAAATTCGAATTTAAAGAGAGTTATAATAGGAGGAAGTTAGTTTAAGTCTTTGAGAGAGAAAATAGAATTTGAATAAAAAAAAAATTAAAAGCAAGTGCATTTTAGGTTAGAAGTTGAGTGTTGTCATAAAAGTTTAAAAAAGAGGGAAACCTTTTTTTCTTTTAAGTATTATATGACATTGAAATTTGTGATAAAAATGTAACTAATGATTCAAAAAGTGTAATGTGTAGTTTGTCTTGGCCAAGTTATTAGTATTTGTGCAGTGCATTGTGCAAAATTTGATCAACCAAATGCATCACCTTAATCACATGACATCGTCTAGTTTGGAAAAGTAAATTTTAGACACATTTTACCTCTAATTTAGTGATGTGACAGAAAAGTAAAGAGGGGTAGAGGAAGATAGTATAGATGTAGAGTTTTGTTAGGCATGCACAAAATAGCATTTCACCACCGTGTATGATAAAGACCTCTGATTAGGTATTCACACTATTGCAATGGTTGGTATGATAATTCTTCGTACTTAATTGCAATTTCTTGGTTATTTTCTTTTTACTCTTTTGAAATTAACACACATTGTTGATAAAATCTATATTTATATGATCACAATTTTTTTCGAGAGGTTATATGATCACACTTAAAGTTGATATTATAAGTCGTTGTTACAAAGCAAATGGATTAACCTAAGCATGTTAAATTGCATGTGCATCATCTAATTCTCTGCCTTCTTCAGCAATCCTTTCATCCTTATAAACATACCAATTAGCACAAAGCAAGTAGATGACCAAATTTAAACCACTCAACAAAGCCAAAAGCCAATAAAAATCGTATAGCTTTCCTTGATTAAGATTATCAGCAAGACACGGCTTATGCTGACCTGTCACCTTATGCACCAAAGTAACCAATAAAGAGCTAAAGAAAAATCCCAAAGACAATGTACTCAAAAACAAACCCGTGCTCATAGTTTTCATCCCTTTAGGACATTCCCTTAAGAAAAAATCCAATTGTCCTATATATGTAAAGGCTTCACCTGACCCCACAAAGAAGAATTGTGGGACCAACCAAAACACACTCATTGGAATCTCCAAATTAGGATTGTGTGTCAAATTATGCAAATGTGCTATTCTCATACGTTTTAATTCAGTGAGTGCTGCTGCAACCATTGCAAAAATGGAGAAAACCAAACCAACACCAATGCGTTGTAAATGTGTTAGTCCTTGTGGGTTGTTGAAGATTTTTCTTGTTATAGGAACAATGACACGATCATAAATTGGGATTGTTAAGAGGATGCTACCAATGAAGAAAGCAGTTAGAGATGCTGGTGGGATTTGAAATGATTTTCCTATGTGACGGTTTAATGTTGTTGCTTGTGATACTGAGAATGTGGTCATTTGTGCATATACTGTCCAAAACATTATGGTTGTGGCCCATATTGGTAACATTCTTGATACCAATTTTACTTCTTCAACATCTGTTAAGGTTAAAAGATACCATTTTCTTACCACATTAATTTCTTTACCATCCGTTTTTGGGTCCTTGATTGCTGCCTTGTCCAAGAATCTGTTCCATACATTCAGCAAAATATCCAATTAATCAATCAATTGTTAAACAATATAGACTAGAATCAACTGTATGCTACTAAGAATATTGCTTTTCCTTGATACATAACAAATATGAATCATGGTGATTTTTTTTTTCTTTCTAAATACAAATGTTAATTAGTATTTTCTATTTTGCTGAAGGTGGGAATGGTACTTTTAATCTCGTTATCACTTCACTCTTTAACTCTCACCTTAAACATCAAACAAACCATACATCCCTATGAATCATGATGATTAGTTGTAAGGTTTTGTTTTGTAGTAGAATATGAGATTATATTTTATTTATGTTGGAAGAAAGATATTGTACTAGACTCCAAGTTTGGTCTAGTGATAAAAAAACTTGGTCTTGGATCCGAAGATCTTGACTCAGGTTAGAGCTCGCTAAGAGATTTAAATGTCAATACTTTTATAAGCATTTTTTGAGCTCAAATGTCTTTCTCTATCTTGAACTAAAGCGTCATCCTCTCACCCTAAATTTTTATTATCAAAATACAATTTATTTATTTTTACAATCAGGCAATTTATTAAAACGTCGAGCGAGTGCAAGGTGCACCATAAACGCGCTAACAAAAACAACAATACAAAAGGTTTCCGACATACTAGAAAACCCAAAAGACGGCCTGCAGCATGCCTGAACCCAACAACCAACCAAAAAACACACCCAACAAAATGTCAGCAAAACAGAAAAACCTCTCAGCAGCGAAACAGAAGTTGATGCTGTCATATACAAAACAGCTGACAGCTAAAAAAGGTAACCAAAAAACTGCAGGCAACCGCATACCCCAGCCTCAGCCCCTATAGCATTGCTTAACAAATCTCCACTATCTCAACAAACACTCTTTTGGGTTCCAATGCCGTTCATAAAACAAACAAACTGCTGCACATGTTCGGTTCAAAAACCACCTCCACGACAGAACTTTTATATCCTCCACTAACTCCTCTGCTTCACACCAAGCGTTGTTAAAAATTCTATCGTTTCTAGTCCTCCAAAACTCCACACCACCGTATGCCAAATCATCCTCAATCCTTTCCGAGTCTTTTTGTTCGACGTCACTCCCTCCCAACACTCCCAGAGAGTTAATAGATTTGGAGGGATCACCATACTAAACCCCAACCAAGTCATCACTCCATCCCACGCCTTCATAGCATAAGCACAATGGAGCATCAAATGATTCAACGTCTCTTGTAACCCATCGCACATAACACAATTTAAGGAGATATTGTACAAATTATTTGGATTTGTTGTGCATTCAATGAGAGATTTTCCTATTACCTTGGAAAGAGCCAATTGAAACTCAGATTTTTTTCAAATGATTTTTGTGCTCATTAACAACTTAAATTCAAGCGATTGTATTTTCTCTCTCAATAAATTGTGATATATTTTATTTTACTTTCTCTTTTATTTGGACAGATTTTACTTTCTCTTTATTTTCTTTTGGTTTCACATGAGTTCCTTCCACTTAAAGTAATCTTATTTGAGGCATGGTCAAATTCTAAATATTAACACATTTTTAAGCCTTGGTTTAGTTCATCATATGGGAGTCTATGACTAGTTTTTTTTTTTATATCGAATTCTTTTACATGAGTTGAATTAGATAGGTGAACTTTGCTCCAAGAAACATAGATCCGTTAAACAAAACAATCAAAACATAGAAAATTTCATCTTCAATATCATCCAAATTAAACAACGACGAATCACTCGGCAAATCCAAATTCCTCTTCCTCCAAGCAGCCACATAAACCGCCGCAATCTGAGTCAAAGGACTTCCCACAAGTTTCTTAAACCGATACCTCTTTGTTCCCAACAAAAACACACAAAGCCCAACAACAATAGTACAGACACATATTCCTCTTCCAACACGATCTTGAATGTAAACTAGAACTGTCACTGCTGTTAATGAACCTATGCTTATGAAAAAGAAAAATCAGTTGAAGAATTTCACCATTTGTTTTTTTTTCTCCTTCGTTCGAATCGTCGAATTGGTCTGAACCAAAGCCAGCGACACTTGATTTTAAACCACCTATTCCAAGTGCTGTCATGTGTAAAGCTATGTATAGAACCGTTAGTTGTAGGTTGTTTGCTGGTTCGCAAGATTTTATACTGTTTTTTGTGCATTTTGGTGGATGTAGACTTTGAAATTTATGGTTGATACTGTCAAGATTGTAACACCCTAGTATGTGTAAATCAAATAAATTTTATATTAAGAATCAAAATTGAGATTTAATATAAAGAATGAACTGCCTTTCAAAAGAGTATAAACAATGAACGGGTCACTTTGAGATAGCAAATCAAAATTTAATTTAAAATAAAAAATAAATTTTTTGTCTAAACCCTCTAATCCCCTTGAGAAAATGAGTTTTGGCATATTATGTAGTTTGGTCAAGAGTTACTAAAGTCTGATCATAAAAAAAAAAAAAAAAAAAAAAAAAAAATCAGCTAAAATTTGAAGTTTTGAACTAAGGTTCTCTTGAATGAATCTTCTTTAACAACTACTTGAGACCAACAACTTAATTTCTGAAAAAAGATGAATTTCATTTTCTCATCACTAAAGTTGGACAGAAAATAAAATTGAACACTAATTTATTTATGAATGAATATTGTGAGGAATAAAAGATGATTTTCATTTTCTTATCATCAATTTAATTTTCTACTAACAGTATATTGCTTAAGGTAGCAATGTCTTACAATTACTTCAACAGTTGCAAAGATGGCTATGGTAAGGTATCTGCAAAAGAAGGTGTTGAAAAATAATAATTAGTGAGTACTATAACAAAGATAAAGGATACATCTTCGATATTTTTTGGAGTATTGGGTGAACACAAACCTTCCAATAAAATTGTCTGCTACAAAACCACCAAGCAAACAGAGCATATAACCGGTTCCTGCGAAGTTTGTCACTATGTTTGCAGAGAAAGCATTTCTTAAATGCATTGTACCAGTCAAATATATCACCAAATTTAAACCGATTCCCATTGTTGTTAATCTCTCACATGCTTCTACACCTGAAATATTATATATCACACATCATAAAACTAGTAAACACAAGAATGTAAACAATAATATGTACATGTTTGAATTGACAAAAATTACACTATCAAATTTCAACAAAATTTCGTGAATACTAATACTATATGATGAAAAAGAAAAATAGTAGAGCAAAAGCAACTACCTAAGATCATTGCAGATGATGTCCAACCGCCAGTTTTGGACCTTTCAGCAGGATGACCCTTATAGTCTAAGGCATCCGAAATGGTTTGCCCTAGAGTTTGAGGGAGAGTACTCATTTTGATATGAGTGGTGAAGTGAAAATGGTACCAATAGAAGGAAGTGAGAAGGTATGACACAGAGGGGTCTTGTGGCTTTTTATGTAGAAGGAAAGAAATCATTTGTTTTTTACAAGGAAAGGGATCATTGATGACTAGGATTTTAAAAGTATTACACACAGCCTATGCCTAACTAATCAATCACTTGTAAAATTATATATGAAATTTTGAATTAAAACAAATTAGTTATACCAATAATTTCAGTTTTAATTGTTATCCACTCTTAAAATCAACAAAATCATTTTTTTAGGCATAGGCTGTTTGTTATAACTAATTTGTTTAAGAGTCTTGTTAACGAGTGTCACTGGATACTCTTTAAACATACCAAAACAAGCAATTATTCTTTAAAAAAAGTAAAACATTTCGATTTTCAATGCATTGATTACACATATTTTTATAAATAATTACTATTTATAGTGCTTAAAGTGGCACTCGATAACATTTTCCTTTGTTTAATTCAAAATTTCATATGTAATATAATTCAAAATAAGATCAAGTAAAGTCTATTATTTATGTTAATTTCCGGATATTAAACGTGTTTGGATAGTTAAATATAAATAGATTTATTGTTCTAAAATTGTCACAAAATAATAAGTAATGCAAATGCAACTCCTTCCGAAAAATCGTTCCTAAGTCATAATCATCCTTCCTTGATCACATTCAAATAATCAAAAGAAGAAAAAAAAAAACAATGTAACAACTATGTTTGTTTGTTTACATCAAATGAGTGTAGAAACTCTTTTAACTATCATTCTTTGATGATTTGAGACATCTTTTTTGCCTAAAATATTTGAACTTTTGAAATGAATGGAATAAGGTCTAAATACTTAAAAAAAAAAAAAACAATTTTCAAATGGGAATCGAAATCAAACAAAAGAAAAGAAAGAGGGTTGGGATTGTGGACGTAAGGTATGGCTTCAAGAACCACTAGAATGATGAAGGGAATATTGCTATTACACCTCTCTTCCACACCCCCCTCTTCTTTTCTTCGCATTACTCGCCCTTTCTTCCTCTCCTCTCTTCAATTACAGCGTTCGTACCCCGCCACTGCAATTCGATGCGCTTCCTCAGCTTCAGATTCTGGGAACAACAAAGTATCGTCTCGGCTTTCACAGGTCCACGACCTTCTTCAAGAAGCCGAACATCGATCTCTCTCCGCCGATTACAACGCCCCCATTCCTAAAATCACTTTGGGTCTCTTTTGTTTCCATCAATTTTCTCATTCCTTGAATATATGCTGCAAAAAAACATGTTTTGATTTTTATATAATTTTCTTGGGTTTCAGATCACGTTACTGTGAATTTTGCCAGAAGTGGAGGACCTGGGGGTCAGAATGTCAATAAAGGTTCTTTTTTTATTGTTTCTCATTAACTTTGTTATCTACTTTTTTTTTGTTCTAGTTTCTATGCTTTGAGTTCATATAATTATTAAGAATCTTCTTTTTAGTCTTTGTATTCACTTTTTAGATCAGTTTGTGTTCGAAATTAAATAAGTATATGCTAGAAGATTATAGTAGCGTGACATGCTCTTATTCTTCATGATTAAGAAAAGGTATTATTGTACCCTTGGAAATTAGGAGGCACTGTTTGGATAAACAGCTTATTTGCAGCTTATAACACACATGTTTATGTGCTAATGTTATAAGCTTGCGTAAGCTATTTTTATAGCAAAAGATAAACTAATGTTAAATTGTTTATGTATATGCTATAAGCTGTTCTTATAAGCTATATTGGAAAACTTATGAAAATAAGTTGAAAAAAACTTACGAAAATTACCATAAGCTGTTTTTATAAATTCTACCAAACAGTCTCACAAAACTTATGTCAGTAGATAAGCTCAATCAAATAAGTCAATCCAAAGAGGCCCTAAGAATAGAAAGCCTATATAAAGGCATGCTTGTATATCATGTTGAATTAATTTGTTGTGAAAGTAAATAAATCTTAATAGCTAAGGAAATCAACATTGGAAAGGATTAACGACTGTAGCTTCAATTTAGTCTTTAAGATATTTCCTTGATGAAGAAGTATAACACATGTTTTTGTAATATTCTAGTTTTTGCCTGGTTTAATTTTCAACATTGCCTCCCTTAAATCAAACTTCCAAACTTATCATTTCAAGCATCTTCAACTTGTATAATAACTCATTCTTCAAAGGTTTTGTAAAAGTATCTGCAACATGTTCTTTAACGGGACAATATTTGATCACCACCTGCGCCTCTTTCTTAGCAATTGCATTCTGTTGAGGCATCGTGTATCATGTTGTTCACTGATGCGCTCAAAGAAGTTTGTACCATCGAAGTATTCTTGGACTATGTCTTTTGAATGATTTAATTCTGCCACCACTTTGTTTCTCTACAAATGCTTTAAACATCTTGAAGACATCACAAGCTTATGATTTCTGCTTTAGAAAATATACACAAGCTTTTCTGCTAAGTTCATCAGTAAAAGAAATAAAGTACTCACAACCACCAGGTGGTATTTCAACTGAACACAAGTCTAAATGAACTATTTTGAGTACTTTCTTATCCCTTTTCCTCCGAGACTTTCCGGACTAAGAAACTACTAGAGATAGTTTATTTAGACTTGTGTTCAGTTGAAATACCAACACCTTGTTGCTGCAGGTACTTTATTACTTTATTGATGACTTTAGTAGAAAGTTTTGGATGTATTTTGTGTGAAGCAGAAATCATAAGCTAGTGATGCTTTCAAGACGTTTAAAACATTTGTAGAGAAAGAAAGTGGTTGCAGAATCAAAACATTTATAACAAACAGAGGGCAATAATATTATTATCTCGCTGGTACAAACATCTTTGAGCAATATGAAATTGAGCATCATTAACAATAAGATACATTCCTCAACAAAATATAATTGTTGAGAAAGAAGTGATGATCACTGAAAAACAAGCTGCAGATATTTTTATAAAACCTTTGAAGATTGAGTTGTTTTACAAGATGAAGAAGATGTTTGGAATGACAAGTTTGGCAGCTTGGCAATCTTCGAAATTAAATAAGTAAATGCTAGAAGATTATAGAAGTCTGACATGGTGTTATACTTTGTCATTAAGGAAATGGACCAAAATGAAGGCACCGTTCTTAAATCCTTGCCCATGTTGATTTTCTTAGCTATTTTAAGTTTTTATGCTTAGTGATTAAGACTAGTATGATCAAAGTGCAGCACCACCTCCTTTACTTATGTATGCATGAACTAAGCCTATAAAAAAGCAAGTCACTCCTCTGTTATCTCTCTGCTGCACAGTGAGTGAGTTTTGTGCTGTTATAATGTCCCACCATATCAGTTTAAATTGACTTATTAGAGCTTATGTACTGGTATAAGCATTCTGTAGGACTACTTGGAGAGAGCTTATGGAATCAACTTGTGACTTGTTCATAAGTTGTTTTCAGTTTAGTTCTATTAACTCCTTATTATAACTTATGAAAACAGTTTGACTTTATTTTATAATTTGTTATAGAAGTAGCTTATTCATAAACACTTATATGATAAACGCTTATGCAAGTGACACACTAAGTTTTTTATCGAAATAGGTCATAGTCCTACAAATTACAAAACCAAATGTGTTTAGACCCTGTATCAAATGTAAATTTTGTAGGGGTTTAAAACATATTTAACCATTCGTTTTATATCCATGTTGGGGTCATTGGTATGGTACTGTTTGTATTGTGATATGATATGATAGGATACTGGATTTGGGCTTAAACCCAATAGAGAGCCTGAATAGGGAAGTAGGAATGACGTGGTGCGGTATTCTGTTAGGAGGGGACTTTCTGTTATAAAAGAAAGGATAGGGGAGTGAGTAAAGCATTCAAGAAAGTTGTTAAGAGTCATTTTGGAGAGTTCTCTCTTTGGATAAAGAACCTAGCTCTGGCTAGGAGTTCATAGAACTCTGGTTTATGCATTTATTTCATTTTGTTTCTCCAGCATTGTAAGAGCTTTAAGCTCATCCACTTGCAGTTAATAACACAGAAAAGTTTACCTGCTGATTGTACAGTGAACACCAAGGTCGACATGCGGTTCAATGTTGGAAAGGCACATTGGCTTAGTGAAAGGGTCAGGGAGAAGATTATGCAAATGGTTTGTGTCAGCTAATCTTTTCTCATCACTACCAAATCATGTGATTGACTGTTTGTTTGTTTGTTATCTGTCAAATATTTACAAGCTTTTGAAATATTGAGTCATGGCGTGGTAGAGGAGCTTCTGTGACCAAATGATCTTGAGTTTAATCCTTCTTGCTAAATAATAGTTAAATTTCGTACAAAATGGGTAGGGTTTGCTCATCATCCCTGCTTCAAACCTAAAATACTCTTGCTTGAGCTGATTTTGTTAAATGATGAAACCATTAATGTGCTTTCACTTGAGTTTTTGATATCGTGCTTGTTTGAATAAATTTGTCAAGAATCACCTATCGAAAAAAATATATTAGATGGACTTCATAAGAACGGTGCATGTATAGATTAAAATTAGCTATTGTATCTCAGTTTTTTCATAAAATCGCCCTTTCTTTTTCTCCATAAGTATTTGTAAGCTAATAGGGACTTTTCCATAGGTAAAGAGTCATAAATTTATTTTAATTGAAAAACTCCTATAAGTTAGAAGCTCGTCCCAATTGGGCCGCAGTTGGCTCAGGACTGGCATTTCTTACATAAACCTTTAACTTTGTACGGTTGCCATTATTTATAGGAAACACATAAATGATATTATTATGTTTATTTATGCCATTTGTGTATATCTAGTTGGGCTTCAATTTTGTGTTACATTAACTTATAATCTACTTTATATTTTAACAATCTTGAATTGTATTGTTCCTTGGCAGGAGAAAAATCGTATGAACAAGGATGGGGAGCTTGTGATTTCTTCGACCAAAACTAGAACACAGAAGTTTGCTTCTTCCCTTCTATTGATTTTTTGTATTTCTTCATTGTATGCTGGCTGTAAGTAAGATTGGCTGGCCTTATTCTATGATTTTTTCTTCAGGGGTAACATTGAGGATGCTTTGGCAAAGCTTCAGGTATCTAAATTTTTTTTTTTTAACTATTTAATAACATGCTTTAGTATCACATAGTATTGACAAATAACATATCTCCTTAAAACTTAAATACTTCAGTGAGACCTAAGAATGGGTTCTGTAACAGAGTTACAAATGATTATATTTTTGTAGCTCTCGAATCTTACTCTCCTACCAGAGACGTTATTCTTTCCCAATAATAGTGGCATCTTAAATGGAACTTGTTGTCATGAAAGATATATGTGAAGTCATGTAAGCTATAGAAGAAAAACTTTTACTTTCTTGTAGTTCTGGATTGTATTACTTATTTTTCTCTGGTGGTGGCGGGCTTGGGAGGAGTTTGCTCTGAAATGTTCTGTTTGCAAAACAATCCTGTCTTGATACTGAACAAACTAGGTGGAAATTGCAGCTTAGGATAGTGAAAGATATCTCACTCATTTTCTTCATTCTTGGGTATTCCCTCATAGTAAATCAGATTCGAAGAGTTTTGGTGCTGACTATTTTATGATTCTCTGAGGACTAGGGAGTTATAATAATACCGTGAACTCTTGATTGAAGAATTGAATATTTATTAAAGGAGTTTGCAAATTGGTTTCCTTTTTATTCTAATTCTTTACTATCTATATTTGTTGTCTATATCTTTTGCTGTTGAGTTGGTGGATTGCCGCGTCCTACTGTCTTTATAACAAAGTCCCATAGTCTACTTGTTTGAAACCATCCAAGGATTAATGAGAGGAAAATCGGGTGTGGTGACTGTTGTCTCAGTTTTATTGTGGCATATACAAAATGTAATATATGAGAAATCTTGTAAGCATTCCAACAATTTCGTCAAAGAAAAGTGGTTACAACAGTCACTTCCTTCTTTTCAACACCGCTCTCTTATTGAGTGAATTTCATGTGAACCCCTTCCCCACCTCCTAATATAAGATCCGTTTCCAAAAGTTTCATTTTATGAAAAGAGAGTGCGTGTTGGTGACGCTCCTCTTGCCTTTAAAGTTATAATTATATGTAACTCTTTGTGGTTAGCTCCTTCTAGGATATGGCGTGTGGTTTTGTAAAGTAGACTTCGATTTTCTAACCTTTCTTCCCCTTCATTCCTTTTCAATTACACAGACTTAGTTATGTTCACTTCTTGTTTTGAAAGATATAACAATGGTGCTTTTCTGTTTATGAAATGGGGAAAAATAGGAAATCATTGATGCAGCATCTTATGTCCCACCACCTCCCTCAGAAGAGCAAAAGAAGAAAATTGCTAAGTTGTAAGAGCACTTCTAGTATATATATATATATTCTTTATTCTTTAGGTTAAAATACAAGGGCTTGTAACCGGCAACTATTAATCAAATTTTCACTCATGTAGGGCTGCCATAGGAGAACACAAACGTCTCAAAAGCAAGAAGGTGCAATCAGATAAGAAAGCACAAAGAAGAAGTAAAAGTAGTTGGGACTAAGACATTGTTTTCCAGAATCTTTAAAATATCTATCATCTTAGTAAGTTCGCGATTATTGGCAACTTGAGATTCATTTAGAAAACCTGCTATTACTAAATTTCTTTTTATGTCATTCTCAATTAATGTGTTACTTGAATCTCTTGGCTGCAGAGCACAGACGTACAATCCTTCAATACTACCATGATTGGATACATCATACATATACATCATGACATCAGATGATTGGTTGAAGATATAACCAAGGATTCAAACATTAATCAACATGAAGGATATCCAAAGTGGTTTTATTGCTGCATAGTGTTGGTCAAATTTGTGACGCAGATACGATTTAGTGCAATAGGAAATTTTCAAATTGAAATACCATATGTTGCTTTTATCTACAATGTTTTCCTTGTCAGCTTAAGCTGCAATTGCGGGAATTCGACGCGTGTCTTTACAGGAAGTCAACAACCCTGGGGAACATGTCCATTTTTGTACTAGGGAAGGTTGGGTCCCTTGTGATTTAGTTTGGATAATATTCACTCATGAGGAAGTGTGTTTCTGATAGAGTGAAAGAAACCAATTCCAGTAGTACATTGATTTGCAGTTTCACTATAGAAACACGAAATGTTATTTTTACTTGATAAGGTTATGGCATTTGCTTTTGATGGTATGGTGCACTAGAAGGAAACAATACTTTTTATTTTAATTTAATTTTTTGGTGATTTTATTTCTAAAACTCATTTTACTTTGCTCTATCCAAACATAAAATATCTTTAACTCACTTAAATCAATTTTTTATTCTGAATTTTTTTAAAATCATTTGCTTTAATAATATCTATTATTTTTAAACTAATTTTATTAAAATCAATAATAAAGCCGAAATTTATACTTGGGATTGGAGAAAAAATTATCAGAAGGAAGAATTTGTGTCATTACAAGAGGAGGAGAAAATTCTGAGAGCCTCCTCGGTTGAAAAAAAAGATTGAATATGGGGAGAAAGAAGACTAGTTGTGTTTGATAATTGATTTTATGGTTGAAATTGGGGTTGCCTTTTAAAGTTCGTTTGGTTTGATAAAAAAGTACTCTTAAGATTTGAAAGTCGTTAGAAGCATGGAAACGTCCATTTGAAGTAAAAGAAGATTTATTCTTCCTTCTATGTTTGACTGTTTACATTGCCACATTGTTCCAAACATATGAAATTCACGCAAACTTTTAAGTGTTTTTTTTTTCCAATACCCTGACTTCTTGCCTTTAAACTGACCCATAAAATAGGAAATGGATTCCCTGTTAGTATTAAGTCTGTATTGTTCAATTTTAATTCAATAGTTTAAAATGCATTGACTGCCTGCGTGGCTGCATCATTTTTCAGCTGCAAGAAATCTCTGTTACATAAAATAAAAGTTGTAAAGAAATTTCATATACTAGAATGCAGTGGGTTTGTACTCACAATTTCTCACTCACTTACCGTAGTTAAACATATAAATTTCGCCTTAGTTTTAAAAAAAAAAAACATATAAATTTCGCCTTACGATTTTTCTAATAAAGAAAATATTTACCTTTACACTTGGTTTTAGATTATAGAATTAAAACATAATCTACTTTACTTTATAATATGACTTAATTCAAATCTATATTACAAAATTACATTTTGCTATAACTTGGTTTCTTATAAACGTGTTAAAACAATTGGGGTGATAAATTGATAAGAATAAAGAAATAGAATTATAATGATCAAATATAATTTGTCAGTCTATTTACAAAACCAAAACTTTGTCAAAACAAAAAATACCAAAAACACTATAGAGATGAATTAAGCGTGTTGATCATCGTCTAATAACATGCACCTCCCCTGACCGTTGATCAACGTGCTTAATCCATCTCTTACTACCACCACGACCATGACCATCTTTTCCCAAATTACCCCCAACAGCTGAAACATGTGCTATGTCAAGTCCCTTCCCAACAGGAAGAAACACCGACCTAACAACACGACGTGACCTTAATCCTCCTTCCTCAACAACAATATTCTCCCATTTAAAATCCCCACTCCTAAAATTAACATTCTTACATATCAAAACTGCACCCTTAACACTTAACTTAGCCACCTTCAAAACCTTCATCAAATCCTTAATTCCCTCACAATCTACCACCATGAAATCTATCTCTTCAATGAAATCTTTCATAACTTCTTCTGCTTCTCCTACAATGATTTCTGTTGACGTTCCTTGTTCACCCATTTTTTTAGAGTACTCTAATTTTGATAACTCGTTTGGAACTATGCATACGTGTCTACCATTTGTGTGCTTTCTTGCTATTGATAAACCTAAGCTTGTTTCAATTACACCTCCTTCTGACCATGTTTCTACTATCATTTTTGCGTTCCATCCTGCTGCCATGGCTGAAATTAGCTCCGCCATGCCGGATCCACGTAAAACCTTGCACTGATGTAGGTCAGAAAATTATTATTAATAACTCTAACACGATTATTTTACAACATGCGATGAGATTTTGACTTTGACTATGTTCCGTAAAGTCAAACTCTTATCGCTGAGAAAATTTTATTTATTCAAGATTAATATGGAAATGAAAAAGAAGAAGATTAATTCATGCATGTGTGTAGGGATTTGGTTGCTTACAGATTGTACTGTGTCGATGTATGCTTTTGATGCAGTTTCAGGGGACCAGACAAGTTTCATTTTCTCTTCGGATGTTGTTTTTGATTTTGTTTTAGATTGTGTTGTATTGTGGGGTCTGAAAATTGAGCTGTGGGGTGAAAATTGGGATGAGGAGAAAATGTTGATAAGTTATAAGAGTGATGAAATGAATATAAGAAGCCAGCATGCATTTATTAACGCGGATAGATGAGACCGAGTAGTTTAATTTGTTGAGAAAGAGGATAGTTGACATTGGCTAAATCCAACGTGTAGGTGAGATTTGGATAAACTTTAGCCTTTATGTTTTATTCAAAGTCTTTCTATTATTTTTTGGCAGAAATAAATTTAGTCTTTCTTTGACGACTCTGTTGCAATGCTGTCAAGCTAACATTACTTTCTCTCTCTTAGTCATGCGTGTACATTTAAGCCATGTAGAGATCTTGTCAGCTAATATTCAGTTCAATGCATGTAGACATAAATACCCTTCGAGAAAGAAAAAAAAAATGGAGATTGAATGCGTGCAGTGGAATGGACTAACTCCGACGATTTAATGAACTGAAGTTCGTTCATCTTAGCTGTGAGGGATGTTTAAATTTAGGGTTTAAGTGTCTTGTATATGATTGTCTTTTGTTGGAGGAAATTTATGAGAAGCTAAAATAAAGCCTTTTAGAACTCAAGTTATTAATTTATGTATTTGTGAAGTATTCTTGTGTATCTGTGGAGTATCATATAAGTATCTGATATAATATTTTTTAAAAATTTAAATAATTAATTGCGATACTTCGTGGATACGTATCCGGGAGTATCAGTATCCGATACGAGTACGTCTCCATTTTAGAGTATCCGGGCTTCATAGATTAGTCCTTATATAATTTTTCTTTGACTTTAATCGAACTCCTCGTCAATAGACATTGAGACTGATCTCATAAATTAGTCGATTCTTAAATTATAATTTGAATTTTAAAAAATAACAAAGGGAAGGGTGTTGGTATAGAAAATTAATTGAATAGCTTAAGTTTTTTTAAAAGGAGACTTATATTTAACTTAAATATAACTAATTTAGTTTTTATTAAGCACATGTGTCTTACCTTTTAAAAGTTAATTTATGTAATAGTATTTAATAACTATTTAAATATAACAATGTATAAATGAAAATGTGCACCTAATACTCTCAATAAAAAAATACTTAATCATAGTATAGAATCTATGATCTAAACTATGACATTTCAATAATGCATAAAATAAAAATTCATGACTTCTCAGGTACATAAAAAAAATATCAAAAATATCTACTAAAAAAGATATATGAACAAAATAAATAGTTAAACACTACTCTCAAATATGAATTGAGTAGTTTACATACTTATATAATAATTAATATAAATAATAAATGCTAACAAAATTGAGAGGTTAGATCACTCAATCGATTTGAGTTAAGAGTGGAATGAATTGAAAGAGTTAAGAGATTGATGTTCAAAAATGCAAATTAATGTACAAAAGAATTACTAATTAACTTTGGCTATATAAAATTTGTCAAAAAAAAATTGCCTATATAAAAGTACTAGAAAAGTCTCAATTAACAACTTCATCTTATTTTTTTGACAGGACCGTCTTCAACTTACTACTCTAATAATATCCTTTTTTTTAGGAAACTCTAATAATATCCTATTATGTCTTTTCTAAATTATAATTACCTGTTATCTCTTATTACTAAACCTAACCCTGTTGCCCTAATTTTAACCTAAAATTTCTGCCAGTTTTCCCTCCTCTTTAACCTAACCGATCATTCCTAAATAATTGGATTGAAAGATATTATTCACATATTAAATTAAATGGTATTTATTTTCCATAATTTCAAACCCTATCAGTCAACTACTTTTCCTACTTCTGTGTTCCTTTAATTATGTCTTCCTTGATTTTTGTTTGCCTTCTCATCCTTATCAAAATGCAACAACATTTTCTGATATTTTTCAAAACAATATTGTATCATTCCTTTTCAAACTAATCAAATTTCTTTTCTGATGCTTTTCCTCAATTATGTCTTCCTTTATTTTTGCTTGCCTTCTCATCCTTATCAAAATGCAACATCATTGCCTGATATTTTTCAAAACAATATCGTTTCCTTCCTTTTCAACCTTATCAAATTTCTGATGCGTTTCCTTCCTTTTCAACCTTAGGTCCAAAAAAATAAAATAAATAGTAAATCAAACCATAAAATTATATAGATATGTTAGATCTATGCATCTCAAGATAATTACTACTTTGACACTTTCAAATCATAAATTAAGATCAAGAGTTGGATTGTCAGTAATGCTATCAAGTAATATAGATCAAATAGAATGACTAAACAGTGGAACACGACTGATTACAGCAAGGATTGAGTAATATATGTCTAAAGGAAATGTGATATCCGAAAGTAATATCGATGACAAAGTTTTCATATTCAATATTGTTTTTTCAAATTTATAAAATGATATATTTTATTTTTGTATATTATAGTCGATATGACCCGTGCGACAACACGGGTCAATGGTCTAGTATATAATAGTGTTAAAAAGTACTATATGTTTCCCTCAAAACAAAAAAAAAAGTACTATATGTTGTAAAATTAAAAGGAGCGTTATCCAAAAATAAAAATTAAAAGGAGTTACTCGCAAAAAAATTTATAAACTTCACGAGTTGTTAATGTACCTTTTTTAAGGGATGTTGTTAATGTACTATAAGGCTTAAGCACGATTCATTTAATTAATCCAACTCATTCTCTCTTTCTTTTTTTTGGTGCAATAAAATAAACGAGTTTGATCGAATATGTAACGAATTGAGCTGGAATATAATATTAATTGATATACAAATAGCTTAGCTTATTTCTTTCACACAAAAAAAAGAGGAAAATAACTTTGCTTATTTACACCTTAGCACACCATGCTATTGCTGCCTTGGATTCAAGTGGCGGCAGTTCACGGTTGCCCAACTTGGCCTAGCCTCTTGCGTGACATTAGTATTTACTAATATTATAGAGTTCATACTTCATAGGCCAACCAAACTGAAAATAACGTCCAACAATATCATGCATGTGCCCATGACCGTATTTTTTTCTTCTTGTTTTGAAGAACCATGGCCGTCTTGATTATATAATCTACACATATCCCTGTTCTACTAGCTAGATTAATCTTTCTTTACTTACTATTAATAATATCATAATAACATGGCTAGCTATTTAAAAAATAAATGACTAACGAAAATGTAGAACGGTGGAATTTTATAGTTCAGTACGCAACTACGCAAGTTCCTTGTTTTTCATATATGTTATAAAATAATGCTGGCTTACAATGATTCTGATACGATGAGATTTTGATAAGAAGGTATGAGATATAATATACGTGGTAACAGGAAAGGGTCAAATAGTCACGTTTATTCTTTTATCGATTCTTTATGCTATATAAGGAAAAAGTATAAGATTAGTTTCAAAAGGATGCTGTACCAAAAAAATACATAGTTCCAAAAGGAAGTGTTTGTCTTTTAGGGGTTCAAGGTCACCATAAAGATATGAATTGGGTCCAAGTCACATTCACATCCACGCAGCACTTTGGAAGCAAGTATATTTGCTGACAAATTGTTGATATGTTCGCATACTTACCTAATCAGATAATCCTAAAGTTCCTTTATAATGTGTGTTTGTGTCGGTAGAGAGATTGTGGTCATAATAGACTTTTTTTTTTTTTTTTTTTAAGGAATGATCATAATTGACATGTACATTGTAATATTGTTTTTAAGGGATGATCATAATAGACATGTATATTGTAATGTATGTGTGGATATACTTCACCAAAATCACAGTGATATTATAACTTTGTAAAGTTGTAAAATTTAGATTTTATCAAAATCAAGTATCTTACCATTATTATATCAAACTCATATTGAGAATTCAATCACGCACGTAATAAACAAAATGTGGTTATAAACAAGGTGTGACATTATTTGGTTGTTATTAGTCTCTGTTTTTTAAGATAATGAGTCCCTCATTCGAAGGTTGATTGAAAAATAAATAAAATCTAACTGATAATTGTTTCATTTAGAAATCGAATTTAGGAATAGTATTTCAAATCAACTTCCTTAATTAGTTAGAAGGTGACATGATCCATGTATAGAGAAAAACATGAATACGTGTCGATCTCATAAATAAATTTTAAGTTACATTGGAGGACTAAGGATTGTAAATTTTCAAAAACATTTTCATTTTTCACTTTTTGAAATTTGTGTTAATTTAAATTGTTAATAAGAACATGAAATATGTTTGCGTTAAAAATTACGATAAAGAGAAGATAAAAGAAAATTAGAAATATTAAAAATAGTGTTTTGTTATTTTTAAATTTCTAAAATGTCTAGATCTATTTTAAAATAGAAAATAAATTGTGAGAAAAAATAATCTCATATTTTTACAAAATCAAATCAAATTAAAAACCGTAAAAATACGAAGGATGAAAGGATGGCGTTCTATTGGAAAATAAGAAAGATTTTAGAACTCAAACAATATTTATAAATATATTTACACTCACATTTCTCCAATAATATTAACGGAGCTTCAACCTCATGTTTATATATGGGGTATGTGTTATAACTTATAATTTTACACTTTAAGTTTACATATCGGATATCTTTGGTAGTTTTTATACCAAAGAAAGAAATTGTTTGCCTTTGATTTTAAGCCCGTGGTCATGGTGACATTTAGCATACACGGATGATAGAATTTGTGTATCATATGCCAATTCAATACTAGTCAATGATTTATAGTTTCAATTTTCAATAACGATGATTTTAAAGGGGCGACTTGTTATGAGATGCATGGAATATTTATTTGTTTGACAAAAAAAATGTAGACTTTGAGTTGTACTGTAAATATAATATATTCATGTATATTCTTCAATATTCACCTAATGTATATTCTTCAGTATTCACCTAATTTCTTAATTTTTATGAAGACTAAATAAAAATACTATTTTAGCTTTGTAATTAATCTCATTTTGTATACAAACGCAAACTAGGTTGGATGTCGAGACACTCAGAGAACTACCTCTGGTTATTGTATATATTTTGGTGGTTATTTAATCTATTATACTGCGAAAAGACACTATACATTGTCTATATCAGGCTTAGAGGCCGAATACCAAGGAGTAGCTAATGTAGTGTCTGAATCATGTTGGATTAAAAACTTACTTTCTACATTGTTCTATGTTTTATTTTATCATATTTATTTTTATTTTATGTTTTCAAACCATGGAATGAATCTGATCATGTTGAAATGTGTTCTTCTTATGTTTTTTGCGTTTAAACTTTCATTTTTGCTTTTGTGTTTTGAACATTTCTAAGTTTTATTTTATCACATATACTTTTATTTTATGTTTTTAAACCATAGAATGAATTTGTCTGATAATTCTTTTTTTTTTTGTATATGCATAAATGTGTTCTAAAAGTGAACATAAATTGTGATAAATCTAATAATAAAATTAAGAAATCTTTTATGAATATTTCGGTAATCACACTTAATATTGTGATTTATTTATATATTGTTATTATTATCTAAAACATAAATTTAATTTTACGAATAAACGTTGATTATGGGGTGTTGGTTAAAGATTGACCCGAGTGTATTAAACATGGATAAATGATGAACAAGTGAATGTAACTATTTCAGGAAATGTTGATCGAGTGTTATGATCAAAATGCTAGAAAAATAAGAGATATGGAGTCCAAAAAAATCATACAGCAGCAATAAAAACAATTCACAAAAAATTCCAAATCATAAACTTAATCAAAATGTTAAAAGTTTTAATTTTGATTTGCCTATGCTGAAAGTTTTAATCTTGTTTTACCTAAAAATGACATTGTTCCGATAAATATGTGTCATACCCTCATTTTGGACCTAAAAATACTCACTCAAATTTCCCTGCTATTTTCCAATGCTTTCAAATTCACCGTGTTTTCTACTGTGCTTCAGTTGCATACATTACTGCTTCAGTCTTTTGAATTTTTGCATAAAATTGTACAAAAGGGTATTTTGGTCATTTCCTACAAAGGAACCCATTTTCAGTCCCTACAATTTGTCCCTGAGTCTTTTCAATTTGTTTTCATGAATCATTAATCAAAATTTGCACAAAATCATCTAGTTTTGTATCTGAGTCAGTCTGAGTCGTTTTTGCCCCAGGGGCATTTTAGTCTTTTCACATTATTTGGATTTTGGGCAGAGAGGTATTTTAAAATACCTCATTTGTGGTAGTTCGTTCATTTTAGTCCGTTTTGCCGTTTTTAATTGTTTCGCTTTACGTTGCATTTCAAATTACATTTTTAACCAATTTTATTATTTTTACATTTTAGTCCTAATATTTTCAAAAATTGCAATTTAGTCCAAATTTTATACTTTATTACAAAAACAGTTCAATTTCTTTTTAATTCTCAAAAAACAGTCCAATTTTTTCTTCTTCTTTTTTTTATTTTGCAGTTTAGTCCCAAATTCTTTAAAATTTGCAGTTTAGTCCTTTTTCAGATTCAGTCCACAGGTGCCACGCCAGCTCAGCCCAGTCCACGTGTCACTACCTCATTGGCCAGAATCACACATGGCAGGCTATAAATAGTGCACAGTGTCAGAGAATCAGATTGACGCGCCACATCACACAAACAGTTTCATCTTTCTCTCTCTTGGCAGTTACGGATCAAAATCCACAAATCCACAGAAAAGCTCAAGAACATTCATAAATCCTAGCATCAATTCCAGCACCAATTCAGCACAATTACACCCAAATTCATTGAATTTATCACTGAACCTGATTCACCGAAGCAAGCAATGGCGAAATGCGAACGAATTCAAGGCAATTTCAAGCAATTCTCAGAGATTCGAGGGAACCTTCATCATTGAACTGCTGAGCTCGTGGTTCAAACGCGAGCACGCCACCGGAGGTAGCGCGCTGCAAGCGTGAATGCAAGCTCTGGTTCGGAGAAGAAGAGGGAAGAAGAGGTGAAGGATTTCACAAGATCCGGATCGGAAGAAGAAAGAAGAGATCGAAACCAGTGCGCTAGAAAAGAACCAGAGCCAAGAATCGAAAGAAACGGCACACATCTCTAATCAAGAACACAGGTAACACTCAAACTTCATCTCATTTCACTGAGAATCATCGTATAACCAGAACGAAGTGAATCCATAGCAAGTTCAAACGGTCCGATCCAAAACCCTAGCCCTAACACAAAAAATTTGCTTGAAAAATCAAAGAAACGTTTCAAAATCCACAACGTGTGTAAACCGAAACGAATCCTTACATTTTCACCATGATTTCAGCCAAAAAACACAAGGAATCCGAACGGTTTGAACTTGCATCGACAAAACGAAAGATTCACATTGTTCCAACGGTAAAAAACATTTTCTTGTGAATGATTCATGATCAGAAGGGTAAGGTGAACAAAATAAGCCATGAATCTTGAGTTTCTGGGTAGATATGAGAAGTTAGGGTTAGGGTTAAAGAGAGAGCGGCGCAAGAGAGAAGAAGAAGAAAGAGAAACCATCCAAGGAAATGAGAGAACCGGGTCTGGAGCCTTTATATAGGCGCGTTAGATCGGTTCGGGTTGAACCCGATCCAGCGCCCGTGCGTTTAGTCCGTTGGATTTAGTCCGGATGGATCCGGATCAATCCAACGCCCCTGAGGCATCCTGGAGATCCGGATCCATCAGGTCTGTGGATTTGGGCCGGGTAATTCTGTTTCTTTTCAGTTTCTTTGCAATTTCCTGATATTTTGCTATGCACACTCCTCATGCTTGCTATTTGAGCCCCCTGTTCATTCTTTTTTTTTTACAAAAATCCTAAAAAATTACCATATGGTTTCTTGATATATTTTCATTGCTTTGTGGTGTTTTCACACTTTAAAGTGAATAAAAAGCATGTGCGTCAATTTTTATTGGATTTACATGTTTTGATGCCTTTTTGTGAATTTTCTTGCACTATTTTGGATCCAATTTTTGCTCTATGGAGTTGATATTTGATATGTGATTTTTGTGATGTGTTCATCTCTGAATTCATGCTATTTCTACATCCTTGCATGCCTAATTGTTAATTCTTTGGTTTTCAAACTTAATGGATCATTTCTTGCTTTACAAATTGACTCCTAGTCCTCTAGTTCATATGCTCAATAATGACTCCTTATTTTACAAGTTTGATTACAATTCACAATGCTACAATTTTGTTTGTTAATTTCTCTTTGCAAGTTTAATTGAAAGTTTCTCTTTGGTCAAGTTTAGTTGTTAATTTTGAGATGTAATTTGTTGTTGAAATGTGTGGATTTTAGGGTAAATATGACTCATAAATTCTCTTTAATTTTTGAAGTGCTTCCTTTAAAAGGGGGGGGGGGGGGGGGGGGGGGGGGGCTGTTTTGGTAAAGATCATAGGTTGTAGAATTTAGTTTAGATTTTAGGTCTTGGTTTGGTGTCATTTGCATTATTTTTGATATTAGTTCTTTTGCAATTTGCTTAACATTTTTGGTTATGTTCATTTCACCTTTTGTCATTTGTTTAGTACTTGCTTGTGCATTTCATCTTTCATGCATTGCTACTCATATTATCATTTCTCTACTTACTATTGATCCTCTCATTCCATGCCTTAAGCATTTTACAAGCATTACATCATTTCCACCTTTTTCTTTCTTTTAGTTTTTATGCAACTTTCTACTATCTCATGTAATATTTTAGGTTAGTTTTTGCTCTCTTTTTAAATTCATGCAAGACTATAGAATGTAAACTAGGACCCGATGTAAAGGACTATGGACTATAATGATGTACACCGACACATGCACCGACACACGCACACACGTTGTATGTCTATCGTTAGGTGTATGTTTAGGACACGCGATACTTAGAGAAAATTAATCTTTTTTGAAAAACAAATAACTTCCATCACTTCAAATATTTTCCAAATAAACCTTGGAGTCAAAACTCCAAAGGATTTTCCTTTATTTTTCTTAATCAAATCAAAATACAATTAATTTCCAACTTTAACCTTTTTTTTGTGTAAATAAATTGGACTAACCTCACTTGTTTTCAATCCTAACGCCTACACGGCCTCTTATCTCTTTCTTCAAAACCATTTTCAAAACTAAAAATTGAACCAACCCACAAAAACATTTTGAAAGAGAACTACATGGAATTTTGATCCCTTAAAAGGGTATGTAGGCAAGAGACTCAAAATCTCTCCAAGTCCAATAAAATAAAATCCCATCTTCTCCTTCTCATTCTTAAAACTAATCTCTTTTACAAGTAGCGATAAAAGTAAAGCATAAACGTAAAGCATAGTAAAACGGTTCCTATAGGATACTATAGTCATTACAGGTGCCTAACACCTTCCCGTAATGAAATCAGCCCCGAACTTAGGATTTCTAAGGTTTTTCTCGATTTTACCTTCCCCAAAAAAATAGAGACATCAATGATCGAAAGGTTCAAATCCAATTAATGATTTGACACCCGAAAATCGCGATGACAATATGGATGGTGGTTGTGGTGGTGGAAAAGTTATGGTCGGTGATACTGGCGAGGGAAGGTTGCAACCGTAGAGATATGAAATATGAAACTCAAAACTACTACTTTATTCGTAGAACTTAGACTATTAAATAGTCTAAACAACTAGGAATTGAAAAACATTGAGATCCGCTAAAATTGTTTGGATGACTCAGGGTGTAAGCCTAATAATAGTTTCTCATTATCTTATAACAGGAGAACTACAAAAACACAAATAAAAATAAATAAATTATTTTATCAGAGAACTACTGTAACATCTAGTAAGATGTTTGATACTAGAAACTGAGATAAATTAAAAATAAAATAGAATAAAATGATTCTGATAAAAGTTGAATCCTTTTTCGAACCTTTAATACAATAATTTCATAAAAAAATAAGCAAATCATACAACGAAAAACAACATTCTAGTCTATGACTCTAACTGTGATCCGGTAACAAAGAAGCTCTACATTGAATTGCTGACGAGTAGTCCGGACATACTATTCAACTTTCCAATGTCAAGCTAAACCTGAAAATATCACCCCAAACATAGTGAGCACAAAGACTCAGTAACATAGAATATAAAATAAAATGTGATGTTTTCAGCCATACGGAGAAAAATCCTCTCGTTAATATTACTAAATAATAAATCCTTATACATATTAACCTTATTACATAATAAAAATGATTTCCATACATAAGTGTCTTTATTGTTAAATTTAAACGTAGTTGTTAATTACTTTAACTGGACACTAAGGATTTTCCTTTTTACTGGATTTCAATTGTTTTCCAGGTTTGCCATGCAATGTCGTCCATTTTAACTAAATACTCAGGATTTGCCTTTCTACTGGATTTCCATTGTTTCCCAGGTTTGCCCTACAATATTATAATTTAACTGAACACTCATGATTTGCATTTCTACTAAGGATTACTTAGGTTTGCCCTGCAATGTTATTTTTTAACTGAACACTCAGGATTCGCCTTTCTACTGAGGATTACTCAGGTTTGCTCCCTGCAATGTTATTTTATTATATTATTCTTTTTAATGTTTATGTAGTCTTGAGCATGAGTGTATCTAAAGACCATTCATTTGTTAATGAAGTGATGATGTGCTAGCAACTTTCTTGTAGTTAAGTTAAACTAAAACTAACCTCTATTAGTCGGCCACAGAAACACTTACTCAAAACACTTCACAGCAGTAGAAGAAAATATACAATCAATGATCAAATGGTTACTTTCAAGCTACAAGCAAATTAAAATATTATATCTAAAGAATTCTATTTGTATTGCTTGTATATCGCAATTTTCTTCTAAATTGGCTAACTATCATTGAACATAAGCACTTTGAGTACAAAAAGTGGCCCAAAAAGAGTTAATTACATGGAAGGTTAAACAAGTATTCAACCACACTCAATGAATGTCACAAAACAAAAAGTACTTTCTCGAAAATTGAAACAGGGAAAAGGAAACAACCAAAGAAAAGCATATACCACCATAATCACAATATTTTAAGGTACAGTTCTGCATATGCAATTTTTTTTTCTCCCCCTCTCTTATCTTCTCTTCTCAATTCTTTTATTTTCTCGTATCTCTCTCTCACCCTTATTTTCTTCTTGATATTTTCTCGGTGTGTGGTGGTGAGGTAAATGGAATTGGGATATGGCTTTGGTGAGTGGATGGATTTCCCTAAAATGCCCTTGGACTTGGTTCACTCTAACATTCCAATTATTCTAATTTCTAACATTAACCCATAATAAAAAATATACATGATTCTTTCTACAATGTGAATAGTCATTCTTTGTAGGATAATAACAGGTAATAATAAGAATAATTTGGTTATGGAAATTGGGGATGTTACAACTACAAAAACACAAATAAATATCCAACTCTTACTATATTCTATTAGAATTGGTTATTATATAGTCCGTAAGTCGAATCAGACCAAAGTTGAACATCGGATTTGGACTTGTGGAAGTCAATGGTGCAGAACGGAACGCTAAGGGAATCATAACTCTTATCATCTCGTTTCCATTAGAAGCAAAAAACCTGCGAATAAATCAAACAATTAATCTATTACTACTATATTTAAAAGTGAGAAATTACGTTCACAAAAAATAAAATGAAAAGAAAAATCACTCAAGATTTGTGTCACGATCTCTGAAGTTTAGTGTTTGAACAACGACACTGGAGTATAGATTGCTTATGGTGAGCGTAGTAACGAGTTATCATTCGGGGTGATCCTTTCCGCCATTAAATGAAGATATAGAAGTGAAAGAGAAGGAAATTTATAAGTTTTTGCTCTTTGTAAATATAGTCAATTTTGTTTTTAATCTTCATAATTTTATTTTTTACATGTCTTGGTCCCTATAAAAAAATTAGGTTGGGGTTGAGATTGGACGGATGAATTTGATTGTGTGTATAAATGATTCATCATTTGGTTCCAGTGTTATAAATGTTTGTTGATAATTGATTTTACCTTTCCTAAGCTACTTATCATCTTGCTCTAATTCTACATTTTCTTTACTTATGTCCATATTGATTATTAACAACTTTTTATTAAGTTTGTGTTTTTCACAATAAAGTTTTAGTAGCTTAATCAACCATATTTTGAAAAAGGTAATTAGGCTCTTTTGAAAAGTGTTATAAAATGTTTGTAACTAGAATTTAACTGTTCAAAAGTATATTATTTGGTTGTGAAGACTCAAATTTATATTTTTTTAAACGTGTGTGTTTCTTAAAAGTATAAAAACTGAGGAACTTAGTTTTTGTGCTTGAAGCAAAATAACAAACAAATAAAATTAAGGTTCATATGTGTATTTGTCAATATTGACAAAAATTGATCGATTGCTTTATATATAATATTGTTGATGAAATATTTATCTAAACAATTATAATACTTGAATTCAAAAACAAAGAAGAAAAAAATGTGCGTAAGTATTCATGTTAGATGTCATAAACAATTTTTAACCAACAATCTCAATGTTAAATGATTCATAAGCACAATATGGCTAAACAAATGGATAATAGTGTAAATATTTTACGACTTAAAAGACCAATTTGTAACAAAACACATAAACGAACAATTTGTAACAAAAAAACTTAAAATGACTAACTTGTTATAAATATCTAACTTAGACAACTATGTTTTAATGTGTGTTGCATGATTTAATGTTATCCATATTTTCGTGTAACCTTTACGTGAGAGTTGTAACACCTTAATTTCCGGTGATAATTATTAAATAATATGAATATATTTAATAATATTTAACTGACCAATTATCGACACGATGACATAAATACCCTTGCCAATTAACAGCACCATTATTACATTTATTCATCTCATTAAAACAACATCATCACCAATTACTTAATCTCATTTATGAAAACTATATAACATTTTAATTTGTCTCACTATTAATAAACTTATTATTATAATCATGACCCCCATACAACTTATTCTTCGTCCCCCTATTATCGTCACTTGTAACATCGACAATTTTCATAATTATGACTTCATTCTAACTTAAAGTATTTATCTCACATCTATAATTACCTTGACTCTTCTTCCCTTAAACCTAACACCTTTCCTACGTTCTCACTCTTCATATATACTCGTCGATACATTTATCATGTACTTTAATTTACTATTATTTTTATCTTTAGTAGTTCATGAATTACCCTCTTAAAGCTCTCTACTTTACTTTCAAGTATTTCATAAGCATCATTTATTACTTCGTTTATCATGGTCACGTAACATTTATACTATCATCATACCTCATCATATTACAACGTTAACATCTTATTCGTTAATTAACATCCTATATATATATATATATATATATATATATATATATATATATATAGTTATCGTCTTCGTTAATTCAACATCATGTTTAAAACACACATCCATCATATTATATATAAGGTTGTTTTGTTCTACAAAACTATTCAAGACAACAATTTCTTATTTTCCCCCTAAAAAACAATTACTTACTTTTTAAATAGAGTTTTACGATAAAAAAGGTTAAATAAGTTTTTTGTCCCTATAAATATAACGAATTTTGATTTTAGTCTTTAAAAAATTAAATCGAATGTTTTCATACTCACGATTTTTTTTACTTTGTTTTTGTCATTAATAGCCACTTTATGTTCATGTAAATTTTAAGATTATAACTCTTTTATGTTTAAATTGTACTCATGTTATTTCCGGCTATTATATTCAACGTTTATATATTTTTATTATGTTAAAAAAATGTCAAAATTATATCCATTAGGATAAAAAATAAAACAATTTTTTTTATAAGGATGAAAACATTTCATTTTATTTTTTAGGGATTAAAATAAAAATTTGATATTATTTATAAAGACAAAAAACTTATTTATCCTAAATAAAAATATAAAAAAAGTACATATTTTATTTCACTTTTTTTCAATTGTGCAAAACGACGTAGTATGAGGTGTTGTCTGCTTCATTTATAAAAGCTACACAAGTGAACCAGAACTAGGGTTTGGATTTCACCAAAATCGTCGTTTCGGCAGAGCAAAACCCTAATCACAAAGCGCGCAGCTCAAAGCTTCAGCAGCCATGGGGCGTATGCATAGTGGCGGGTTCGTTTCCATTCCCTATTCTCATTCTCAATCGCAATTTCGTTTTCTTCCTTCAAAAATCAATGTTTTTGTTTTGAAATATTTCAATTTTTGGTTACAGGAAGGGTATTTCATCTTCTGCTTTACCATACAAGAGGTCTGCACCAGGATGGCTCAAGATCTCTACACAAGAAGTAATTTTTCTCTTACCATCATCATTTTCTTTGTCAATGTTCTGTCGTTATGTTATTAATCGATTGATTTATTAAGCTTAAAAATGTGATTTTTTGTATTTGAATTATAGGTGGAAGAGACTATTTGCAAGTTTGCAAAGAAGGGTTTGACTCCATCTCAGATCGGTGTCATTCTTAGGGATTCTCATGGAATTGCTCAAGTTAAGTTTATCACTGGCAGCAAAATCCTTAGGATCCTCAAGGCTCATGGTATGTTCTTTTCTATTTGTAATTGTTATTAGAATTTTATAATATGGGGGAGGTTTGGATTGGCTTTGAATATATTTAGTAGCATAGGCACTTGTGAAACCGATCAAGAGAGCTTATAGAAACAGTGTATGATGTTTACATAAGCACTTGTGAAACTGATTAGGAGAGTTTATAGAAAGTGTATAAGTATAACATTAGCATAAGCACTTGTGAAATTGATTAGGAGAGCTTAAAGAAACAGTGTATGATGTTTACATAAGCACTTGTGAAACTGATTAGGAGAGCTTCTTGAAAGTGTATAACATTAGCATAAGCACTTGTGAAATTGATTAGGAGAGCTTAAAGAAACAGTGTACTGCAGGTTATGTGAATTTAGATAAACAGTATAGCTTATGGAAACAGGTTAGATTGGTTATATTAGAGCTCTTATCTTTTGTTATTGAAGCAGTTTATTTATAAACATTTATGATGGGCACTTATTCTATAAGTTTTAATTTAGCTGTTTATACGAACATAACATATGTAGTAAAATGAGATTTTTTTTGGGGTTGATTTTAGGACTTGCACCTGAAATTCCTGAGGATCTGTACCATTTGATCAAGAAGGCAGTTTCAATTAGGAAGCATTTGGAGAGGAACAGAAAGGATAAGGACTCCAAGTTCAGGTTGATTCTTGTGGAGAGCAGAATCCACCGTCTTGCTCGCTATTACAAGAAGACCAAGAAACTCCCACCAGTCTGGAAGTAGTAAGTAACTTATTTGTTTACTCTTGTTGGTTGTCAATGTGATGCTTTGTTTACCTGTAGTAGTACTAGAAAAGGATGCTGAGCCATTGGTTTTTCTCATGTATAGAGTTTAACCATGTTTTGATGGGTGGAGTAAAGACATTTTGATCTATTTGAGGGATATCTTTTCCCCCTATGCCATTGTAGTAAATGTTAACCTATAATCTCAAATTTCATTGTTTTTTTCCTCTTGTCAAGTATTGAAGAATAAATTTTATATTTTGCACTCCGACACGAAGTCACTTTTCTACTGTTTTTATTGGATGCATTTATAGTTGTATAAAACAAAGTTCCTGGAGCAGAATGATTAAGCTATGTCTTCGTGTTTGCTTCCATGGATAGTTACTTGAATCATTTTCAACAGAAGATATATATCTAATAATATAATGGCTATGACATGATTATGAATTCATTTGATACTTTGTTATCAGTTTTGTTGAAATACTATTCCTTCTCCTTGTTTGATGTGCTTCTTTGTTTTCTGTGCCACATATGCCCGATGCTAGAATTGTAGGATATGTTCTAATTTGATCCTGGAGTTTTATTGCTTTTGTCGGTTGGATGCCAGTATCTTGTATTTTGTGGTGCAATTCTAATGTATCCTGATATTAATAATGACTTGTCTCTTTTGCAGCGAATCAACAACTGCCAGCACTTTGGTTGCTTAGAGAAGTCCTTGATTTTGACGTGTTATGCTGTTTTGCAGTCGCTTTTGGACTAGAAATTTGCTATATCGTATGTAGTATTTTTGGTGTCATGATCAGTCCGGGAAGACTTGAACTAGTTAATTTACTTATCAATGTCTTATTCCTTCCTTTTTATCAATTGTAGAACTAGCTGTTGTCATTTGAAGATGTGGCTGACTTCAGTTTTTACTTTTAATTTTAAGTTCTATACATGCTGGAAATCTTTGGAGAAAACCCATTTGACTGCATTTGAAGGATACATTGTTTGGCTTTTGAAGGAAAAACATGCTGATCCTATTATGTTGCGTTGGGTTTGGGCTCGAATTTTGTCAATAAATGAAACCAAATTAAAATAGTACAATGTGAAGAATATTCTTGAAAGATTTAGAATTCTATATTTGTTAATTATGTTTTGCAGCAGTTGTGTTTTGCCGCACTGATTGGCTGCCCAGACTGCAGGTTCAAATTATAGAATTAATGATTCTTGTTGTCCTTATTGTGGACTTTTAGAACGATTGCGTATCCCTTTATATAGAATCAGAACGTAGTTATGCTCCTTGTTCTTTCGCCTGGTGCCTGGACCGAAATTAAAGGAGACAATAATTTTTATTTTTAAGGGATGGTATTTGTTCATGCACCAGTCTTATCTCAATGACTAGGGCAAGTTGTGGTCGATATATGACATATAAGCCATTTTTCTTGATTAAGTTCTTATTTGATTCTAGTAAACCATCAAGTTGTTCCTTGATTTTGTCTGACTATCTCAAATAGGTCTATATGATCATGAGTATTTTAAAGATGTTCTTCTCTTGAACTGGCATGTTGATCCCTATATTTAATTACTAACTATCAATAAAGTCCTGTTATTTTAAAAAATTATAAATGTGGTCATAAGTTTATCCATTACTATCAGATTAGTCCATAACATATTCTTTGAAAAATTAATATGTGAACAAAATTTGAGTGAATAGATAAAGTTGTTCATTATTGAGTAATAGACAAATTTGTTCAAGGTTGCTCTAAAACTGTAATGTGTTAGTTGAGCACGTGACATCACTTCAGATCAGCATTCATTTTAAGTAAAAGCTGACGTTTAAATCCCGAGTCCAAGCTAGAGAGAGCATGTAATATGACAAGCACCTCCAACTCAAGCGTCATGTAAAAAGCTTAAAATTTAATGGTTTAATAGTTCACATTCAACCTTCAAATTTCAAATAACTAACTTAACGAATATTCAGAAATCCAACTATAAGGTCGACCTTAGCAACTTTCTTTCACACACTAGTTCTCATGATACACTATATCCAAAAGACTTCCAACTTACACAACTTGCCTAAATTCAAAAGAATAGTTCAAGATTGAGATGTACAATGAACTGATGTAGGGAAGAACACGAAATAGAACAATATATTCCCAAATACATGTTCCAACACCTACTTTGTTAAGTGAATTGGAAAAAGATTCGTCCACATTGCATTTGAAGCAAACTACACTTTGCTTGATCCATTGGGCATTTTCGCATTACCATGTAGTACTTGGTCTTATGTTGCGCGCGTCTTGCAAATTCAGCCGATTGTTTAATATCGATCCAGTTAGGCATGACAACAAAATCCATACTTGTGGGTACCCGTCCAAACCAAACCAAATTTGACTGGGTTTCCCCGCTTTGACTAGGTTTGGGTTTTCTCTGATTTCAAAACATGGGTACGAGACAGGTAACGAGAATATAGGTACCGACCCCAAACTCATACCCAAACTCATCCCGAATATAGAAGATCAATTTATTACACCTTTTATATAAATAAAAACCCAAACCCTAAATCATTTCACTCAAAGTCTCAGTCTTTCAGATGACACACATTTATCATAGTTCTTTCTTTTCTTCTTCCACATCTCTCCTTTCGGCCTTTTTCTTTCCATCACCATAGTCATCAATCACCATCATCTCTTTGCTGGATAATGCATTACCACATTGCGCTTTGGGCTGAAAAATACTTTTATTTTTAATAAAAAAATATCCATTGCGGGGATGGGGATGTGATTCGATTTCTTATCCTTGCTGGGTATGGGTAGGATAAAAAATAAGTATATAGGAGTAGGGTATGGAGACGGGGAAGGTAAAACCCGTTCCCATCCGCCCCATTGCCATGCCTAAATTCAGCTCGTTCACATGTGTCTTGAATTGTTTCAACACCAAAATTGCACGCGTTGTTATTTTTATGCTTTCATAAAATCCACAAGGTAACTCCAAAAATCTGCCTTTGGCGAGCATCTATATTTTGGAGAATAGAAAAGATATATGTAGAGCAAGATGACATAGTTTCTCGAACCTGTGGAATGATATGCCATAGTCATATACGCTGCTAACATCCAATACTCTTACTACAAAAAATAAATAGAAGATTTCTATCTTCATCATGCTCGACACATATACTGCATAAACAGCAAGACAAGGTACACCATTCTATAGCCGCATCCGTGTTGGTAAGCAATTGCGACAAAATTGCCATATAATCTTTTTAACCTTTGGTTGGGGTTTAAGCTTCCAGATGATACTCCAATGACATGTTTCTTTATGTTGCGTCACAACATTATCATTATTGATGATTTTCTGATAAGCGTTGTGAACTGTGTAATGATCGTCCTTTTCAAACGTCTAGGTAGCTACATTGTCATGGACCGATGGCAACAATGACGTTTGGAAAGTTTGTTGAGTTGTGTCTGAATCAAAAACATAGTTGATGAACTCCATATTCAATTGCTCGGTATTTGGCCTTAGCAGATGCGTTACCGTGAAATCATGCCACATGGTGTGCAAATCTGTTGATGGCGTAATTCACAGATGATCATGAAGCCAAGGCTAGTTCCAAACTAGTATGGTTTCTCCCGTGCCAATCAACCATTGAAAGTTTGAAACCCTCAGGTCACTACCTCTTTAACACTCCATATACCCCTCCACACACATATCCCCGGTTTTGTTTGAATTTATTTTATGCAAGCCCCAGTTGTGTTTGATAGATGCACCAAAGTAATCATTTTGAAGAAAATATTTAGCTTTGAAAAATTTAGTGATAAGCGATTCTGATATATCTATCAACTTATATGTTTCCTTTTCAATCATGGCTAAGTTGAAAGCTTTGAAGCTCATTCCAAAATACTTGAAAGTCGCTTTTTTTACTTCCGCTAATCATAGACAGAAGTCCCAAATACTTTTCGGTCCCAAGAACTTGTCGAACCCCAAGCGTGTCTAATATACGTTTATGGAGTTATGCTGGTGTTTATTCACTTTCTTTTCACATATGCTTTAAAGAAGAGGAAGCAGTCATATTGCATTAGAAAACATTGGAATAATTGCAATTAAAAGTCACTTGTGTTTAAAACTAATTTTCAATGTTTTATATGTTCCTGAAATTGATCAAAATCTTTTTTTAATGGCAAATGTGACTCCAAAAAGAAGCCTCTAGTGTTATCTAAATTTTGTTGAATACACGCCGTTAACATCCAATACTCTTACTACAAAATAAAAATAGATGATTGCTATCTTCATTATGCTCGACACGTACCACGGAAATAGCACAAGTTTTTAATCTTTGACAAGAGTTTAAGCTTTCAAATGATACTCCAATGACCTATTACTCTATGTTGCGTCACAACACTATCATTGTTAATGATTTCCCGATAAGCATTGTAGACTTTGTATTGATTGTCCTTTTCAAACCTCTAGGTAGCTACATTGTCATGGACCGATGGCAGCAGTGGCGTTTGGATAATTTGTTGAGTTGTGTCAGAATAAAAAACATAGTTGATGAACTCCATATTCCATTGCTTGGTATTTGACCTTAGCATATGCGTTACTGTAAGCTCATCCCACACGGTGTGCAAATATGTTGTTGGTGTAATACATATATGATCATGAAGCCAAGGCTAGTACCAAACCAATATGGTTTCTCTTGTGCCAATGCTTCGTTGAAGCCCTCGAGTCACCACCTATTTAACACTCCATGTACCCCGGACACATAGCCCAAATTGTGTTCGATATATGCACCAAAGTAATCTCTTTGTGGAACATATTTAGCTTTGAAAAATTTAGTGATAAGCGGGTCCGAGCTATTCATCATCTCCCATGTTTGCTTTCCAATCATGGCCATGTTGAAAGCTTTGAAGCTTATTCCACAAAAATTGAAAGTAGCTTTTTTACTTCTATCGATCATGGACGGGAGTCCCAAATACTTTCCGGTCCAAGAACTTGTCGAACCTCTGTCGTGTCTAATATACGGTTAAGGAGTTCTGCTGGTGTCTATTCATTTTCTTTTCACATATGCTCTAAAGAAGAGGAAGCAGTCATATGCAAATAATACTAATTTGAGATAAGTGAGCCATCTGTGCAGATGAGAGTTGAACCAATTGAATTGAAAGCGCCCATGCATGTGCCTGCGCTTCCAGAACTCCTTTGTGGAAACCCTATATAGACTCAACTCGACTCAGATATTCCTTTGATTTTCCTTCACGTTCGTCTTTCTCTTTCATCTTCCTCTGTCCTTTGATCGTAACAGAATTTCCATTCAGGTTCGCATTTCTCTTTACACAAATTGCATCATCGCATAATCGATATCAATCTCCTACGAGTTTTTCAAATCTTGATCACGTTATTCATCGATAATCGATTAGTTGTTAATTTCTCAAATCTCAATCTCGTTGTTCATCGATAATCGATTTCGATGTCGTTATTCATCGATAATCGATCTAGTTGTTAATTTTTAAGATGTCGATGATTCAGATATCGTTGTTCATAGATAATCGATTTCGATCTCGTTGTTAATTTTTCAGATCTGTTATTCATCTATAATCGATGTCTATCACGTTTTAAATTTTTTCAAATCTCTTTATTCATCGATAATCCAGTGTTATATGCTATGAATTTTTCAGATCTGGATCACCTTATTCATGGATAATCGATATTCATTCATTCTTGTTGCTTCTTTTTAGTTTTATGATTCTTTCTATTTTTATGCACCATTGATTGATGCGCTTTTATTAAACTTTATGTTAACTTTCATTTTTTGTATCTGTTCTCTGATTAGCTTGTATTTTCTTTGATTTATTTATTGATTTTATTTTATCATTAGGATGCAAGGAAAGAAAACTGGTAAGAAAGGTCGTAATAAGACTGGTAAGAAAGGTGGTCATAAGACGACTCGTAAGATGGCCCAAGATGCCATGGAAAAAGCCGTTTCTAATGCTGCACAGTTCAATATGGCAAGTATTTTGACATTTTCTATTGGTTGTTTATTGTCTGTTTTTAAGTATTACTGTTTCCGTCAAAAAAATAAAAAAGTAATAGTGTTAATGTTTTTTTTCTTTTTCTTGTAGGTGAAAATTGCAGAAGAGGTCAACCGCACTTTGAACGCTGTTGTCACAGGGTTGACATCTGCCAACGATAAGTTGAAAACTTTGGCGGAGATCCTTAGAAAAAGAAAATGAAATGGTAAAGGCTTTTACTCATGGTGTTGAAACCTGGAAGTTTGAAATCTAGAACTGTGTTTTGTTGTGTGTAGAATTTACAGTTTGTAAAAAAATGGTACTATATTCATTGGAACTTCTATTTTGGCGCTATGGCTGACATATCATAGCAGTATAGGAAGAGGAATAAACGGTGTTTGAATGCATATACTTCAATGCATCATTTAATATACGCCCTGTGTATATTTTTCAAATTTTGTATGCTTGTGTCATATAATCGTCATCATCTTTTACTTCTTTTCTTCTACAAGGTTAATCTTCAACAACTAGAATGAGGAAACAAATCCCATCCCTCTAATATTGCCTATATATACATTAGAACGTGATTTGGGAAGATGTTAATATTTCAAGCGAAATTGTTAATTTATTCTCCTACCTTTATGGCAGGACCGCAGTCAAAGAGGACAATAGTTTTCATTGAAAAAATAAATAGATTTAGAAGAATAATAGTGGTTTTCTGGTCTTTAATTGGGATCAAGCACTTGATGTATTTGCTTGAGAGCTCCCGTTTGTTTATCTTTAAAACGAAGAGAGGTATTTGCAACGGTGAAGCTAGCAATATTTTTGAGGTGGCCACATATTGATTTTTTATTTAAGCAAAAAAAAATATCATAATGATTATTACGTACATAAAATTTACTTCATAAAATGCATTTAAAATAACAAGAATGGATTATAAAGAGTTATAATTTACTAATAACTTTTTTTTAGGTATAGAGAAAAAATTCAAAGTGTTAATAATGGGTTAATCAACTACCGTTAATTCTGTTTGGGTCAATAGTGATAGAATTTATTTTTGTGGAGATAGTTATAGATATTGTTGTTGTCGTCGTCATATTTTCATTCTCAATCAAAGAATATGTATATTTTTTTATGTTCACCCTTCGGTTCTTAGAAGACGGGATCAAGTTATCCGGAGTTCGATTAAAAAGTAGTAGTTATAAAGAAAATAAAATTATTCCATCTAAAATTAAACTTGGGGTAGCAAAATATATATTATTAGGGGTAGCTTAACATAAAAATATACCTATTTATTCAATGATTTTTTTTTCTTTGGGGTAGCCATAGCTACCCCTCTAACATGAAAGCAATCGCCCCTGGGTATTTGTTGCATAAATAACTTGATGTTTTGCTTTCATGGTCTTATGAAGATTATACTTAAAAAAGTCGGCTCTACCCATAAATAACTAATCTAAATCTTCCCTTATGTACAAAGTTTCTATTTGATTCAGACCCTTTGTTCAATTTAATTGATGACTTCAGAATACGATACAATGGTTCATAGTTATTTGAGTTCGTAGACAAATTTACAGTCAGAATCATAGTTTTAAAAACTAGTTCGGATCGACCAGTCCGACCGAGAGATAGTTCCAAAATTTTACGATAGAGGCTTGACATTACATGTTAGTTGAGGACATGACAATCGTTGTTTGCATTCATTTTGAGTAAAAGTGGACTTTTTTTTGAAGGAAGTAAAAGTGGACTTTTAAATGCCAAGTCCAAGCAAGCTAATATAGAAAGCATATAATTTTACAAGTATCTCCAGCTCAAGCGTCAATCGTCAAGTAAGCTTAAAACAATGAAATATAAAATTTGGTTTAATAATTCACACCCAACTTTCAAATTTCAAACAATTAATTTAACCAATGAAATTCAGAAATCCAACTATAAGGTCGAGCTTAGCAACTTTCTTTCACACACTGGTTTTCTTGATAACACAATATATGCAAAAGACTTCCAACTTACACAAGAATACTTCAAGATAATAATGTACAATGAACTTATGTAGCGAAGAACATGAAATAGAACTATATATTCCCAAACGAAATGTATAGAAGTTTCTCTAGAGGCAACGGGCTTTTCCTTCGTGAATTCACTAGGAGAGAAATACAAAGTAATTTCATGAGCCAAGTTGCAACATTTTGAACTTTCAACTAGCTGGTTGTCTAGATTATGGGACTCTGAGCTTTCTGGGGTAGGATTGATCTCACTTCGGTAGATGGATTTCCAATCCTCTCTTATCATCCTTATCCGTGTCATCTTCAGGTGATTTGTCAGAGTCATATCGTCATTCTCTTTGCTAGGACTTCCTCCAACATCACCTTTAGGAATACCTAAAACTAGAACCAAATCTGGCTGAGCTTCCACGGCTGAGCTTCCACACCAACTCGCCTAAGGCTTTGTTTGCGAGTTAGGAGGGGAAGGGAGAGGAATGCTTGGGAAAAAATGAATGAGCAAGTGGAAGAAATAGAGGAAAATGGAAGGGAAGGGCTTTGAAGGGTTAACTTTTCTTCATAATACTAATCTACGTTGTTATATTATTTTTAAAATTAAAAACATAGAAATCATATGCATTAATTTATCATTCTCTAAAAAACTACTCTTTTAAAAAAATTGAAAGATTTGCTCAAAAAAAAAAGAAGAAAGAATTTTCTATTTTCCCTTATATTTTCTACCCCTCAAAGTCTTTCATTCCCCTTCCCTCCAAACTCGCAAACAAAACCTAAACCTTAAATGCAACTACTACCATGATAATAGGCAAAGGTTAAAACTTAAAACACAAATCCATTAGTATAACATACCCAAAATACGAAAAATTGGATACCTGCATACAATTCATTCATTATATGTATCACCAAAAAAAAAAAAATTCATTCATTATATACCTAAAGAGGATTTTTGTTCTAAAGAGGATTTACTACTTTCAATACTCATTCGTCCGAAAATAGAAGCGGAAATTAGTAACAAAATAGATTTATTTGGTCCAAAATTTATACTAAATAGATCAACTATTTTTTTTTAAAGGAACCAAATAGATCAACTATTGTTAATCCATATTTGCTTATATTTTGGGACGATAACTCATTATAAACAATAAATTTATCTAATCCAATTATTAATTATTCTCATAATATGTTAATGATTAAACACATAATCATTTTATAAATACAAAATTCATAGCTATATAATCTAACCATTTTAAAAATAGTCAGAATAGGATATTTTATAAAAAAAGATAAATAATTTAGTTAAAAGTGACATAATTTATTAATTTCATTGGTATATGTAATAACTCTAAGACGACGACTAAAACGAAATTGGGACAGTTTAATGAATAACTAATGTATCTGTCTATCTTGTCAATATCATTGATCAAATACTTCAATTAATCTATTAATAAAAAAATAATATTTTGTTTATAATAGTGATAAAATGATTTATATTTTATGTTTATAAATATTCATAATATATATAATTTAGTGCCAACATATAACACAGTTTCTTAGGCAGGGATAACACGTGGTTGCAGCCATGGCTACTACTAGTAACATGGCACCTACGATTTCTGTTTGCTGGCAGCGTCCTTCGTTGGGAAGATACAAGTGTAACATCGATGCTGCATTCTCTTCTAGTCGTAACCGCACTGATATTGGTATTTGTGTCTGGGACTCCGAAGGTACGTTTATCTTGGCAAAAGTTGTCAGTTTTCTGTGTATTTACTCGGTCGATGTTGGTGAAGCATTGGATTACATAGTGCTATGCAGTGGTTGAGTGACATGCAATTTGACAATGTTGATTTTGAAACCGATTCCAAGATAACTCGTGATTCCTTTCATTCTACTCATGACAACATTTTCGAATTTGGTTACATTAATACTTCATGTTGGTCACCGTTTAGTTCTTCTTTTACCAACTCTAGGGTGGAGTTTGTTAGGCGACATGCAAACGCGGTTGCTCTTGTGCTTGTAGGAGAAGCCACGTTATTAGTTAATCATGCCGTTTATTTTACTATACCTATTGTATTGAATCTATTATTATTAATGAAATGTTATAAACATATTTCCCTAAAAAAACATATAACACAGCTGGCCTGTCTAGTTCGATTGGCCAAGTAGCATTGTCATCTATCCAAACCCAATCATTCAAAAAAATATATCTAAGCCCAAGATCAATAATTATATGGGATTTATTTTCCCACCTATGCCATACTCGCGCGCCCTATAATTTTTCCAAAAATACCCTTTGTCTGGATTCTAAAATCCGAACAAGATTGTTAGGGTTTTTCGGATTCTAAATTTCGAAACTTTACAAAATTCATTTTTTGTGTTGTATTTGATATATGTTTCTATTTTTCATTTCACCACTAACAAAGTACAATTTTTTGTATATAATCATTGAACAATTGATCTCTCATACAATTGTTTATGTGATTTTTCATAAATAAAATTTACAATATTTTTAATGTGGGGTCGATATTTAATTTTTAATAGAACATAAATCAAAATTATTAAAAACTTTATAACAAAATAGTTAATAGAGTGGGGGCACTTGCCCCCGATGTACTGCATGTAGATCCGTGGCTGCTTGTGAAATTAGCTGAGCCTCAAATAAGAAACTTGGGACATTAGCTGTGTTTGCAAAGACAAGGTATGAGAAATATAAAACAAAATATTATCACGTAAAAGATAAGTCCTTCTTTATGGCCTACTAAAGTATTAGCATCCAATGCAATGTATAGAATAAGCAAAACCATTCTGTTGTTGAATCAAGATGTTGTAGAAGACCATAGTGAGAGGAAGTTGTGAGAGTTATGATTGCTGATATATTGGGTGCATGTTTAACTAACTTCCCTCATGTTATATCTATCAAGTTTTGAGCAGTGGTATCGAAGAGAGGTAGGATAGTGTTAGAGAAACAGTTGGTAAAACTACGAAGATAAAAGAAATGATTGAAAAGAGTGCTTTTCCCGAGTTGGATTGTTGCCGTGGGACTAACATTGAAGATTGGCGTTTAATGCTTAAGCAAAACAGGTTCTGTTGTCCCTCTGTACTATCTTCACGGGAGGAGAATGACATTTGCACTGCTCCTCTTAAGTTAAGAGACATTTGCCTAGATATTGATTAGAAGCTAGAGGTACTGGTACTTTTACAATTTTATAAATAGATTGTTGAAAAAGCCTTAAGCTTTTGCTTGATGTATGTAAATATATGAAGTTTATAGATTTATAAAGTTAAATTGAGGTAAGAATAAGATTCACTATTCTACTCCGATATGTCAACCTGCAATAACAAATTGTGGGTAACAGAAAGATTAGAAAAAATGCATAGTAAACCAATAGTTGTTTGTTGGAACACCATTTCATAAAGTGCTCAACACATTTTCAACGTGTGATTGGTTTCAAAAGCAAGCTAAACATGACAAACCTGTTGACAAATTCATGCCTTAAACGCCCTATTCTATGTTTCTTTAGTTCAATAATGCAAAAAGTACAAGTTGCTTCAATTCAACAAGGCATTCGTTCCATTGTTCACTCTAATTAAAACTTTTTATTGCTCCCTTCATCGCGCGAAAGCAATGGCGATTCATCAACAAGTTATAGTTAAAGTGGACAAGTTTGCATTCCCAACAGATATGATGGTGACGGAGATGACCGCATTTGACGAATGTCCTGTGGTCTTAGCTAGGGATACCTTTCCTCACAACTACAAAGGCATTGATTGATGTAGAACAAGGGGAGGTGATCTTGAGGTCAAACAATGAGTACTTATCCTACAAAGGATTGTTCTCCATGGCTGAATGTTGCACGGCTAAGGTAAGGAATATGCATCTGGAGGTTAACATAAAGAGGGAGAATACATCAAAAAGCTGTAATATTTTGGAAGAATGAAAATTAAACATAACTCATATCATAATTGAATAAAAGACTTGCATTAATAAAATCCAACTGATAAATAGAGCTTTGTCTTAAAACCCTAATTAAGAGGTGTTTAGGTTACTCATGGTAACAAAAGACATAATACAAAAGAAATAAACATACTCTAAGACAAAGTTGACAAGATTTGAGGCTCCCCTTTTCTGTGGAAGAAGATATATTTATAGGCATATATTTGTTGGCTTTAGGTTAAAATATTGGGCTTTTCCCCAAACCACAGGGAAAATACAACAAAAAACTATATTTTTTTCGGAAGAGCATGTGTGGGGCACGTGACAGTGTGATAGAGAGGAGTAGCTCTCTATCCTATACGCCTGGTGCGCAATGGGCTTTAACTTTTAGGGCAAAAAAATAACTTGGTGAACGAAAACACCAAAGAAAAACACTCAAAGGAAAGTTGGAGAATGAAAACACTCTAAGAACGAAGAAAAAAGACAATTTGTTCTTTAAGTGATGGATTAATAATCTTTGAGTGTTTTCTTTGAGTGAAGGATTAAAAAACCCTTTTTTCTTCGTTCATTGAGTGTTTTCGTTCACCAACTTTGTTTTGGTGTTTTCCTTTGGTTGTTCCCCTTGCATCTTTCTTGGTGTGTTTTCGTTCTTGGGACAAAATTTCTCCAACTTGTAATGTCTTTAAAGCCTTCTTGAACATTAATAATCATCATTTTATATTTTCACATTTTCATAAACTTCCGTGAGGTGGTTTGCTTGTCGAATTACATGATTTCTCAATAAAAACCCAAAACATGTATGAAATTGTCGGGTTTAGGGAAGAAAAAAAATTACATATTGGCTCGATTGAAAACATTACAAAATGTCCATTAGACCATGAACAACTTCTCTAAAACTCCTCCAAAATGACTCAAATGTTTGATAAAGTGACTGAAAAACATATTGAACATAACGTAAGATGATCTGTCATCAAGCAACCCAACTCTCAATAACAGACACATTGGCATGCAAAACCGAAAAAATGCATGTGATGGGCCCAACCATAATGGGATTTTATCCAACTTCATATATAAGCCATCACTTGTGTCCCTAAAATAATAGCCCGCGGACAACTTGTCGCGTCATTTTTCAGAGATCAAGGCTATTTGATTAACTTTTGACTCACTAAATTATTTCACTTTTGAAAAAATTATTTAATTTAGAAGGGGTCCGGGGGTTGGTTACATAAGGGGAAGGTGTTAGCACCCCTTATGTTCGTAGTACTCTACGAGAACCTTTCGACTTTATTTTACTTTTTGTGCTATAAATGCTTATTTTTTAGTTAAAAGAAGGAACATAAGAATAGTGATTAAAGAAAAGAAAGAAGCTTATTATCTACATTTTTTATTGATTCGGAAGGATTAGGTCATTTGCCTACGTACCCGTGAGGGATCAGAACCTCGTAGTTCGGGGTAGAAATTAATGTTTGATTGGTTTTGTGTTTTTTATTAATTTTTGAAGAAAAGTTTTAAAGTAAAAAGCCAAGTGGCAAATAAGAATTGATTTGTATTTTTTATATTGAAAGAAAATAGACTCAAGGTATAATTAAATTGATTTGAATTTGATTAAGAAAATAAAATAAAAACGGGTCACTTGATTGAAAATCAAGTTTATTATGAAAATATTTTTTGCATTTTTGATATATTAAAATGAATAAATAAATAAATTAAAGACAATGCATATTTTTGTGATTTTTGATGTTTCCCCTTCTAAGTGCATATTAATAAATAACATAATTAAAATAAATTACGTGGAAACGAAAAAAAACGTATTTTAATACCTTGGAACCGAAAGGGACAAAAATGAGTAGAAAAAGAAGAAAAACTCGTCAACACAAGTTGAATGAGGGAGAAGAGAGGAAAATCACATGAAGCATCAACTGTGAATTTCGGTGTCCGGATTGCACCGTGTGAGTTCTCTATTTATAGAGAAAATTCACAACTAATAAGTGAGAGACTTTAGGAACAATTAATTCACATATTAGATCTAGTACAAAAATATCTCAATTGAGTGCCAAAATATATTATATTAAGTACAAAAATATATTATTCAGTACATAAATATGTTATTCGGTACACAAATATATTATTGAGTATTAAAAAATATATTTCGGATCAAACACTAAAATATATTAGATTGCCTACCAAAATATTTCAGATTGTGTTCCAAAATATTCTAGATTGCGTTCTAAAATACTTTAGCAAAACTTGGGACAAAGAAAGCACTTTTTAATAATGATCAAATTAAATATTTAATTTATCATTTCCAAATAATAAAATATATATCAATATATATTTTTCTGGTGCTTACTTCGTTCAAAATCATGTACCCCCATTAATTAGATGTACACCCCCACTATAGAATCTTAGTTCAAAAATTGGGGTATGACACAACTGTTTAGATATGGGTCTAAGCCCATCCAATAATAAGTCCCAAAAGACTCTTCCCTAAAGGAATCTAATGACATGTGTTCTTTGAGCAGACGACACCACAAGAAGGTAGCCCAAGCTACCAGCAACAGAGAAGTACACATAGTCAGACGAATAACAGATAGGGTTCGTAGCATAAGAAGACACATGTCAAGGTGAACAATGAGGATAGTTTGTTTCATAGGAGCTCCTACATACCATAGTTGAACAATCGATAATGTCCGCGCACAAAACCACCAAAAGAAAAGTTCTACATTTGTCTCTAAAAGGACAATGAATGTCCTTCCAAGATAACTGTCCAAGCAAGGATGCAAGGGGCTAAAACCTTATCATCCACTGTAAATGTTGTCTCTTAAGCCTGGGGTCAAGTATATTCACTTTTCACCACATAAAACAAATCATTCAACACTCACTAGTTTTTGCGTCGGAGCACGTGGAGGTACACCACCTCTATACGTTCGAAGAAGAAGGCATCATCTGACGAAATTGTTTTACACAAATGTCATTCAACGCCATCGACCTAAGGCCATCGACCTAAGGATCTCAGGTCCGACATAATCAAATAAAATGAGGAGTTTGAAATATTTCCGATTATATATAATCCAAAATATTCAAGAAATTACTCAAATTATATAATCTACACAGAGCTCATGAAAAATTAGTCGGGTGGGAAAAACAATTCTCAAATGATAATAATAATAGCATTAATTAATTAAGATTATAAAGCCCATATGACGGGGACAAGAATGTCATTGCACCTTGATAACGAAGGAGTGTATATAACAGCCTCTGCTGAAAGAAGTCTTTCAGTCTTTATACGATTACTGTACCAACCAGGTTTCTGCCTCCGACGTCCTCTTCTCTTTAACATGTAAGTTCGATTCTTTCCTTCTTTTCTTTCAGTCCTATTATTTTTTTTTCTTCCAAATTATTTCCTTTCATGCTATTATTCCCCTTCCCTTCTCTTCCTCTGATTTTTGGATTCTTTTAGCTTCTGTTTCTTTTTAGATTCTTTCAGCCCTCTAATTTCTTTTACATCATTCTAATTGTCCCGAATGAATTTGTTTTCTGAAGGCTTCTCCGGGAAAATACGAGGAAGCCTACACCATATGGAGGTATGGCCTACGTTGTGTTTTATCTTTGAATTTGTGTTAGTTGATGAATCGATGAAAACTAGTAACTATTTTGTGTATTGTGTATGAATGAACAATTGTATCATTAACATAGGTTATAAGATATTAGTATTACGATGGGTGTATGCCTGTGCTTATTTTTAGCATAATATCCTATTGAGTCTATGTTTGGTTTATGCAACAGAATATGAAATCATACTTCCATTGGACGATGATGATCAACAAGTCAATAGAGAAGATGCATTAGTGTTTATCAATCAAGTTAAAGTTGTCTTTCAAGATAAGATGGAAAAGTTCTATGAGTTTGCACAAGTCTTAAACGATTACAAGGCTCAAAGAGTTGACTGTAGAGGTATCCTTGCAAGAGTGGAAAAGTTGTTTAAGGGGCATTCAGATTTAGTTTATCGATTCAATAAATTCGTGCCAGAGGAATATCAAATCAAACTTGATGAACAAGGTCATCAATTAGCAATAAAAGATACATTTCTCAACCAAGTAAAAGTTGTTTTTCAAGATAAGATGGAAAAATATTTTGAGTTTTTAGAAGTCGTGAAGGATCACAATGCTCAAGGGATTGATAGAAGAGGTGTGGCTGCAATAGTGAAAGAGTTGTTTAAAGGGCATACACATTTAATTTTGGGATTCAACACCTACTTGCCCAAAGAATATCAAATCACACCTTCATTTCAGGTTGATAGTCATGAAACTGGTTAGTAATTTATGATTACTTCACTTCACATGCTTTATATGTTTGTATATTTATTCTATCCACCATGCTTTTGCTGTTGTGCCATCAGCCATATTTATATGCCGGATTTTTAGGTAATCGTCGTTATCTTTTATGTGTTCTAAACTAATCAAATTGATATATTATCATTTCCACAAACTCACAACACCAACATAAACACAAATCAACAATTTCAATGCCACAATATTGAAAAAGTTGTGGCATCCTTTTCTCAAGTGCCCAAACTATAGGTTTAATAGCCAAACAAGCATGAACTAGGTAAGAAATAGACAAGGCACCACACTCAAGAATAAAAAGCAAAAAAGGAACTTATGCTCAACTCACTTTCTAAAGGGAAATATGTTTGGTATACACCTACATGGGGTGATGCATACACCTTGAGTGAGAAAGAGATTAGAGAGAGTGATGTTATAGATTGGTGATTTGATAGGAATAGAGAGATACAGATAAAATGAGGTGTAGGAAAATTTGAGGTGTCAAATTTCATAATTGGTTGGTGGAGAAATTTTATTTTTCATTTTCCTCAAAACTTGATCAAATGGTCTTTGCACACGCCTAATTATAGAGTTTAGTTTCTCTCCTAAATATTAATATTCAAGGAAGACTAATAAGAAAGACAAGTTTAAAAATCAATTAGTATTACAAAATAAATTAAAAAATTCCTAAAATTTATTTCTATAAGAATAAGGGGATATACAAAATTGCGCGAATTACAAGAAAATTAAACTAATGAGTCATACCATGAAGTTATGAGAAAGGGTGGTTGGACAAAGACTAAGAAAAGAGACTCGAGTTACTTTTATAAAAATGGTGGATCGCACATAATTGTTGTGTATATATGTTGGTCTCGATTTTTATTTTAGGAAAAACAATAATAAACGTTTCTTTATCTCCTCGCCTTGCATGATATTATCATACAGACAACATATGCTTTAGGCCTAAATAATAGACTTAATTGCAGTTTTAACCCCCTAACTTTCATAAAGTTGCGATTTTGGTCCCCTAAGAAAAAAAAACTACAAAACGGCCCCCTAAGTTTTGCATTTGTGGCAGTTTTGGCCCCCAATGCTAATTTTGACTCGGTCTACGCTGACGTGGCACCCTAAATGAGGTGCCACGTGTTATTTTTTTATTTTTTTTGCCTTAGGGGCCAAAACTGCTATAAATGCAAAACTTATGGGGCCGTTTTGTAGTTTTTCTTCTTAGGGGCTAAAATCGCAACTTTTTGAAAGTTAGAGGGTTAAAACTGCAATTAAGCCTAAATAATACTAGTATATATTTGGCAGTCATCTAAGATTGTTATTGTTGTGATACACAGGGGATAAAGTGAAGAAGGTGGCAGAGATCGATAAACTTCCATGGGATGTACTTGATATCATTTTTAAAATTTTAGATTTTGACGACCTCTTCCAATTTACTGGTGTGTGCAAGAATTGGAGGGCATTTCATAAAATTTATTGGAAAAATTTCTTAACATTCCATGAACCATTACTTGTTAAAAAGTCCTCCCATGTTATGAAATCTTTTTCCTTCATCAACATAGCTAACCAAAAAGTTTATCACTCAAAGATGATCAATTATTTTTGGCACTATGCCTATTCCGGGTCTTCGAGTGGATATCTAATCATGACAGGAAACAATAATTCATTTCTGCTAATGAATCCATTTACAAGAAGAAAGAAGGTAATCAATACCTCAACATTTAAAGTTAATTTTTCTGATTTTGCTTACCACGTCTTACTGGCTTTTGGCAAAGGCTCTGAGGAATTTGTCTTACTGGCTTTATGTAAAAGTTCTGACAGTTTGCATGTTTATCAATCCCGAAATTTTAGTTGGGTTACATATTCGAGATTGGGATATCCATGGATGATTGTTGATTTTGTTGTTTTACATAATACTATATATGTTGTCACCAATAATGCCAACATAGGAGTGCTCAACTTGAATTCTGCAAATATAAAATTTCTAGAACTGAAGAATACTCCCGGTGTAGCTTCTTCATCACACTTAAGGTTGGTTGTTTGTGATGAACAACTTTTAGTGGTTAATACTATGTCCAAGGTGGTACTTACTGTGTATAAGATAAACTTCTCAACTATGAATTATGTTAAATTGAAAACTTTGGGTGATGCTGCATTATTTTATGCTCCTGGGGGGAGCTACCATGCACTGAGCAACCCAAACATGTGGGGTTATGAAAGAAACTCTGTGCATGTCATCAATCATTCAGCTACAAAATGCAAAGTGTTTATAGGAGATGATGACAAGCTGCCAAAATACGTCGAGGATAATACACTTCGAGCTCCTTTTATTGGAAGGCCCTACTTGTTGGATTGGTGTTTTAGACATCTACACTATGAGGTAGATTATTCTATAGTTGAGTAAACCTAGCTTATTATACAATGTGTACCTTGTGATTTTTGTACTTGGATCTTATTTCTAGTGTTTCATTTTGATTTACTAATAATTTAATTAGATTGGAAAACTTTTGGGAAATTTTAACAAGTGCCTCAAGGGAATTTTATCTTGGGAATGACGTATTCAACACATTGAAAGTTTAAAAAGTAATTTCATCTACATAAAACTTGTAAATTATTTCTACATTTGAATCTTTAACTAGTGTCGTAAGGGTATTGGTTAACAAAACCTCGAACTTTTTCATAGTTTTTAATTTTAGTGTCATAAAAGTATTGAGATTAAAATAAAAAAGATTTTATTTGTGTAACAAATATTGAGAAGTGTTCGAGTAATTTCCTAAAAAAAAGTACCCCGAGTAATGAATATGTTTGGGTGGAAGAAATAATTTTTTTTCTTTGCAGCAGTCAAATTTTTAAGTGGCTTTTAGGATAAGGGTTCAATTAAGTCCCTCATTGATAAATTATTTTTTAAACCTCGTTGGATTTAATGAACATTTAAGATTTTCATAAAATAAAAAATAGAACTTTGAAAGATTGCTACACATAATCATGAAATAGATGATCTAAATAATTCATAAGGTGTTGTCGAGTAATTTAAGCGTACAAAGTAGAGCTGTCAAAACGGGCGGCCCAGCCCTAAACGGGCCGGCCCTAACGGGCTTCGGGCTTTATCAGGCCGGGCCAAAAAGCCCGGTTGAAAAACGGACTTGAAATATACTACCCGAGCCCGGCCCTACACGGGCCGCGGGCTAACGGGCCGGCCCGTATTAAAAATTACATTTTTTATATATAAAACAAGTATTATAAAATACTTCTATAATTTTTTTTTTATAAATAATATTTTTAATATGTTTAAATAATGTCTAGTACAAAAATAAATTGTAAATATTTCCGTACACTAGTCGTAAACTAAAACGGCGAGGAAAACAATTTTAAATAAATTAGATACGTTATGGTTATAAATATTTATATATTCGATCTTTAAAATTATAAATAACGAAACAAGTAAATATAATTTTATATTACATTTATATGTGTTAATTCATTGAATTTTCACTTTTATTTTTTACTTTGATAATCAACTAAGTAAAGAATTATTTGAAAAATTATATATAATTTATAGGATTTTTTTTGTCATGCGGGCTAACGGGCTACCCGCGGCCCGTTCGGGCTAGCCCTAACGGGTACCGGGCTTTTTAGGGCCGGGCTAAAAAGCCCTATTAAAATTCGGGCTCAATATTTAAGGCCCAAGCCCTAAAATTAATCGGGATAAACGGCCCGGCCCGTTTTGACAGCTCTAGTACAAAGAAGGTGGTATTGCGGCTAGAAAATGAAATTGAACTTTTCTAAATTCAACTTTGTGTTCGTGTCCTTGAAGCATTGGCATGTGGCAACAGTGGGAAACATATGGGTGAATCATCAATTTCGTCCTAGAATTTGCAAGCATTAGACAAAACCGTCCCTAAATTTTGCAAAATATCAATTTCGTTCTTGAATTTCTCTCAGGTCCATCAAAATGGTCCCTCCGTCCAAAAGGTCTAATAGTGATGTTGAGCTGGCTCCCTGCATGCTGTGTTGTCATGTACACATGCAAAAAGGAAGCCACGTGTACAAGGACTAAATTGATGGAAACGCAAAAAATTCAGTTTTCACTTTTCAAATGCAATTTTTTCTGCATTTCCATTTTTACCCATGTTTTATCCTTACCTTCCACCTTCAGATTTCAATCATACCCATTAAAACAGTCTCTGACCTTTCTTCTTCCTGCTAAAACCTTCATCACCTTCTCCTCTTCAAAATCATCATCATCGCCGGCGATCAACGGTGGGTTTTTGAAGAACGAAACAGTCTTTGGTTAAGGTAAGTCTCACGTTCATCTCACCTTCTCCTCCTCTTGTTCATTTTCACCATATTTTTTTTGCCGTTTTTTTTATTTTCGTTTTTAGTTTTCAAAGATCAAGTTGTGTTTTCTATGTTTTGTATTTTGTTCTGCAAAACTTGCCTTTCAAAGACCAAACTGATAGTGAGTTATATAATTCAAGGACTGATTGGATGTTTTTCAACATAATCAAGGGATCGATTTGATGGATAACCATAAAATTTAAGGACTAATTTGATGTCAATATTTTAACAGAAAGGTTACATGAAGATTCATCTTCAACCTCTTTTCATTACAATATTACACACGTCTAGTACAATTCAGAAGCATGTTCACAAACTCAAACAAGCAAATCATGACTATCAAAAACTTAATCAACTTAAGCTCAATTCTTAAAGTATCAACTTTGTCCATCAACTTCACCCTCCAAACAACTTCATTCCCACCCCCATCATTTTGTATTCAATTACAACAGTTTTATTTGAAGGAATTTTGGGGATTTTTTTTATTTCAGATTCAATCAAAAAATTAGGGTTTGAGGTTATTTCAATTCGGGAAGAACGTTATCACTAATTATTGGAAGAATTTTTGTGAATTTTGGTGTGTGGATTAAAGATTGTAGAATTAGGGTTCCAGTTTTATACATTTGGGGAAGAAATAGTCGTTGGGGAAGATGACATTCTTACATTTTCTGCAAATCAGCCAAATTAGTCCTTGAAAATGTTGGTTACAATCGACCATATTAATCCCTACATATGTGGCATCTGACATGGCAATCCACGTGAGAGGTTAACGACCACGTCAGCTCCGTTAACAGCCCAATTAATTGAAAGGACGAAATTGATTGACATTTTACAAATTCAAGAACGAAATTGATATTTCGCAAAATTTGGGGAGGATTTTGACTGATGCTTGCAAATTCAGGGACGAAGTTGATGATTCACTTTCGAAAACATATACATAGATAATTGTTTTGAATAATGGACCGATGAATAAGAAATAACAAAGTGAGAAGCGAGCAATTGTTGTCGTTTATTTTGATTTTTTTTTTGGTCACAACACAACAGGTCATTTATTTTGATTTCATTTCATTTGTAATATTTTTTCTATACTTTTTTAAACAAAAAATTGAATTGAAGAATAAAGGGGTGTTGATGAATCATGGACCAATGACATATTTCTTTACATTGGTTCAAATAACAATTCAAGATCTTTCATTTGGGGAAATACCTTGCTTAATCTTCTACATGATTGACATCATAAGCACCCCGAAAAATGTTAATGTAAGGGCACCGATGGTGGATATGGACGTTTGTGAGCAAAGAAGGGGCGGGGGGAGGATGAAGAAAAAGATGTGTGTGATCTAACTAATGATTCTTATTTATTATTGTAAGTGGTCCACAGATGAGGGACTTAATTGATCTCTCATCCTAAAATTCATCAAATTTCAAATATATATATATATATATATATATATATATATATATATATAACATATAATATAAATTATTTTTTAATATTAAATAAATTTTCTATGAAGTCTTGATACATATATATGTAGATACTTATACACAATTTTTTTAAAATTTAGGATATGATACACCGAAGATATGGCAACAATCTTGTAATAAAACTTATATTCATGTAAAATACTTGTATGAAATTACCAACAAAATTTCTTCTAACATACGATAAATAAATAATATAATAATATTCTTTAAAAATAACTAAATAGTATTGTAAAATAATTTAATTTAAAAGAATCATATCGTCGACACATGTCATAATAGATTTTATTTAAAATAAAAATAAATACTTCAAAATTAATGAGCAGTTACCAGTAGCGACGAAACTAGCAAATTTTTTTATGCAATGGCCAAATATAATGAAAAAGTAAAATATTTTAAAAACCAACATAATAAATTTAGGTAAAAGATGTTTTTAATCCTTTAAATTATAATTTTTATTGGTTTATTTCATACAAAAAATTCATTCAATTTTTGTCTATATTTATTTTAAAATTTTACAAAAAAATAATAGTGTTTTTAGTATTACCTTTAATCTCTATAAACAAAAATTAAGGTCTAAAAATAAACAAAATCTTAGGAACATAACTTAAAAATGGCAAGTGTTGTAGAGACTAAAAACAAATTTAATCTAAAAATTAACCAATATGTAAAAAAAAATCACAATAATTTTTACTTATATGAAATGTAAATTAAAACAGCAACAAAAAATAATTGACAATAATTATTTAGAAAAGTTGGGCAAAAAGAGTTTCAAAGCGAATTTTATTCCTAATTGGTTGTTTCCTAAATAAATTAATAATGTCATTTTCAATATAAACGAATATGTTATTTGCAAGAAACTCATTGTCCATTTAATTTTTTATGACTATTGTCTTGATAATTCTTATTGTTGAAAAGGTTTTATCTATAATTGTTACTGAGACTCGAAGTATAAAAACCAATACAAATAAATCTATCAATCATCTAATAATTTTTTTACTTTCTTATTTATGTTAATTTTCGGCAACTGAACTTGTTAGGGGTAGCTCAAAGTTTATTATTTCAGTTCAAGAATAATATTTTTTTGGGGATTGCCAAAGGTACCCCTTCTACTTGAAAGAATATGTCCCTTGTTACTAGGTGTCACATATTTTAAAAAATTGTTAATGTTTTCATTGTAGACAGACGAAATGACAAAATCATTATAAACTCACACACACAAGTGGACGTGTCGGAGTTCAAACCTCGATCATGACATCCAACATAACAATTTTGACATTTTTATCGGTTGAGTTAGGACATGTGGACAAATTGTTATCCTTGAAGTATATCAACAATTAATATATATTCAAGTGGGATTTTTGGGCGTTGGGGACAATCGCTTCTATATATTCCACCTTGCGAGGTAGTATGGGCTAAGCGCAACTATAATTTTGTCGCTCTAATGTTTTTGCATTGTTTTTAGGAAAATGCTAGATCCAGTGACAAGCGCTTTCACGATATTTTCTGGACATTAGGTGGCATGCGGTGATTTGCTTGTTATGAGACATGCCAACCATGTTTTCCGTTGAATTCAAATGGTAAAGGGGTTTTAGAAACTTCCAACACTCTTGTCTTTTATCTCTCTCACTCTTGTATTTTAAATTTTTTGTTGATTGTTAGCCATTCTTGCATCACCTTGATGCTAGAGTTGGACTGATAGTTGAGTTGTAATTGTGAATCACTCGTAAGCTTTTAATTAAGAGTGGCAACTGTTTATTGGAGTGTGTCTCCATCTTGTTTGTATTTGTTGTAATCACGGATTGTGTGATTGAGAGGAAGTGAGATCAGATTTCATATCTAGGCGTGTCTTTGATAGAAATATGACGGGTAGTGATTAGGTGTGAATGCAAGTAAACCGAAGGTTGTTTATGTAGGACTTCAAACTAATACTATTATAGTGGATTTCCTTCTTGACTTGGATGCCCCAGATGTAGGTGACGTTGCACCGAACGTCCGAACCGGGTTAACAAATACCTTGTGCCATTTACTTTCTTCAATTTACTTTAAGTTGTTAATTGTGTTGTTACGATGTCTTGACATTGTGTTTGACATTTGTTTACTACGTGCCAGAATTTCAATAGTCTTCTTAAGGCACCTTATGACTCTTTCAATAGCATGTCAATGCTTCTCACTTGGTTTACTATTAAACTTGAACAAGAGTCTCACGACATGGACAATGTTGAGTCTAATACATTCAGTGACAAACCTTAGGACTGCCAATGATGCTCATATATTCTATTTCTCTAACTCCATCTCAAGTGTTCTTGAAGATTTTTACACTTAGATTATAAGGCAAGCTAGCAAGTTTAAAAAAAAAAGGGCAACCCGGTGCACTGAAGCTCTCGCATACGCAGGGTCCGGAAAAGGGTCCCACCATTTGGTGTATTGTACGCAGCTTTACCCTGTTTTTACACAAGAGGCTGTTTCCAGGACTTGAACCCGTGACCTTACAATCAAATAATTACATTTTCTCAAGATCTTTTTAACACTGTGAGATTGATGAAAAAAGTTCTATTTTTTGATCTAGTAATCTTGAAACCAAGAATTACTTCAACTTCTTCCTTTCTATGTAACATTCCTCATTCCCTCGTTCCTTTTTCCATGGAATCCATAGCTTTGAAAAAACCCACGAAGAAGAAGAACGAGATCTGGAATTGGAAGAGATCTCAACTTTTGAATCTCAGATCGATGACGTTTACGGCGGATCGAAGAGAGGAGGTTGGTGGTTGTGGTACTGGGTGGGAGAGAGGGAGAGGTACGAAGGATCGACGAGTGGATAGATGGGTTCGTGTTGAGATCTCAGATGCATATATGGAGTGGAGTGCGAAATTTGTGAGGTTCATGTTTTATGCACCGCCTTTTCATTCAGCTTTTGTATTTTGAGAGTTTGACAACCATGCAAAGTGTTTAATTTCTTTAAAACAGTATCAGTAGATAATGGTATTTTCCAAGATTTCAACCAACATTATAGAACAATATGATATTGTTAAATTAAAAAGATCAAACGGTTTAAATTAAAAAAATCAGTAGGATCTATGATTGACCACTCTTAAGTTTGGTCTACCATAGAAATTTGGAGTTAAAATTAATAGTTATGGATTTATCTGACTAACAAAGGTTAACTTGAGGGATCCACACATAGATTTTATTAATTATGAGACTAAAATGAAAAATAAAAAGTAATTAAGGGACTTAATAACTTATTAAGCCTAAAATAAATCACCCATTATCACACAAATAAAATATATATTTTTTTTAAGAGGAGGCCAACTTTATTAACTCAAGAGATGGGGAAAACACCACAAGTGTCAAATTTTACAAGAGATTGCAAATAAGGGGGGCATGATCAATAAAGTGATATTAAAAAAGTAGTAAGACCATATTGTGCAAGCATGTGCCTATATTGATTTGTCTCTTTAAAGGCAATACAAATTGTACTATTCCAATATCTATTATGGGGCAAACCACAAATTTCATTGATCAAGTGAGTAAGGGAGTGTATTTTGTATGACCTTTCTTGACCAATGAACTAGAGATAGGAAATCCGTCTCAAAAATTATGTCCTTGACACCCATATCTCGGGCAAGTAAGATGCCGCTACGAAGGGCCCAAGTTTCAGCAAAAATGGCACTGCTGGAGCTCACCTTGGAGTAGAAACCTCTTAAAAAATTGTCATTTTGATCTCACAATATCCCACCACAAGCCAAGGAACTCATAAGTGAATAATGAGCACCATCGACATTCATTTTGAGGACCCTTGTTGGCGGTTTACGCCACACCGGTGTCTTTTTGTTTCAACTTCTTCTCTTCTCCTTTATACTAGTCACTTCTTTCACAACCCAAAACAAGCTTCGGTTTTCTATTTTCAGAACCACTATTAGATTTATCTATTATAAGCGTAAATCTTGCCTTTATTGGTTGACAATATGTCTAATTAATCATCTCTTCTAGATCTTCATATTTCATTTTAGGAATAAAATACTCCGCAACATCAAAGAAATAAGCCTCTAAATCTGAATTTCGAACAACAACAGATTCAACCATATCTATGTATGCATAACAAATAAAATGTGTGTAAAAATGAATAAAATACTAGACAAAGTGCTAATAAAACTTAGGGAAAAAACATAACATTCGCCAGATAATTATCTGATGGTTATAGAGGTACATCTATATGCTCTAATTGATGGAATACTAGAATTTTATACTGAAATTAAATGTGAAAGGAAGAAGTAGGGTTATCTTGCTAATTGATTGCAAATGAGTGAAAATTAACGTTTTTTGTTGGAATGGTTGTGTTGAAAAAACCTAAAATCGTTCAAAAATTGTAAGGTTTAGAAGAAAATGAAAGCACAACAAATGTGTTTTATCCAATATAACGAATATTATTAGATACGTTCCGGAACAAGGCTACCAATAGATAGCAATAATTATTGGGTGGACACAAGAATTTAGGACCTTTATTTGGTCACAAATAAAAAAGAACAAATAGTCACTTTAGTCCTTGGCTCTGCACCTTACGTCACATACGTCTTTGACTCAGGATTTAATACAAACAAGTCCCTAACTCTACACTTCTGTTATCACTTTAGTCCCTGCCGTTAAAAAAAAAATCTGTTAAGTGATAATGTGGCACGCTGACAAGGAGTATAACGTGTCACAGGGACTAAAGTGAAAGTAAAAAAATGGTCACTTTGGTCCCAGAATCGAAAATCAATATCCTCAATTTACTATTAGATCTCTGACTGTGTATACTTACTGTCAGTTAGGTCCCTGAATCAAAAATCAATATCATCAACTTACTGTTAGGTCCCTGACTGTGTATACTTCCTGTCAGTTAGGTCCCTAACAATAAAAACAAAATTTCACTAAGATCCTTGGCAAATTGTTAGTTTAACATGCTACTTACTAACAACACTAAGATATATGTGCTAAATACCAAAATATTATTATAATACTTATAAAAATGATTTCATAATTTAATAACAAATGTTTTCATAACATAACTATTAAGTCATTAATGTCAACCATAGAGTAATCCAAATATTGCACCATATTTGGGCATATAATAACAAATGCATGTCTCAATGAACAACAAATGCTTACATCTTTCATGTCAACTCCAAGATTTACTCCAAGAGGTCCGATGCCAACTATGTGATGTATGTTAGTTTATTTATGTACCGAAATTGCTAAATTATTAGCACAATTGTGGTGCAATATTTTGTTTAATATTTTGTTGAATCATTATGTAATGACTTGTTGAAGTATATGCCCAAATATAGTCCAATTTTTTGATTACTCTATGGTTGACATTAATGACTTAATAGTTATGTTATGGAAACATTTGTTATTAAACTATGATTATAAGTGTTATAACAATGTTTTGGTATTTAGCACAGATACCTTCGTGTTGTCAGTAAGTAGTATGTTAAACTAACAACTTGCTAGGATCTTAGTGAAATTTTGTTTTTACTATCAGGGACCTAACTGACAGTAAGTATACACAGTCAGAGACCTAACAGTAAGTTGATGATATTGATTTTCGATTTATGGACCTAACTAACAGTAAGTATACACAGTCAGGGATCTAACAGTAAATTGAGGATAATAATTTTCGATTCAGGGACCAAAGTGATAATTTTTTACTTTCACTTTAGTCCATGTGACACGTCATACTCCTTGTCAGCGTGTCACATCATCACTTAACATATTTTTTTAACGGCAGGGACTAAAGTGATAACGGAAGTGTAGAGTCAAGGACTTGTTTGTATTTAATCCTGAGTCAGGGACCTATATGACAGTGAGGTGCAAAGTCAGGGACTAAAGTGACTATTTGCTCAATAAAAAAAAGTAGACATGCTATAATCATTTAAAAATTAATAATTATTTAATTATTTTTTTTTTTTCTACTTTTTCCTTTCTATGTGTGTGACCGAATTGAAGGTTCAAATCCTTGTGTCCAGCCAAGACGTTTCGATAGATAATATAAGCATACCTACCAAGACATGTGAAATAGGGGTAATTTGGGTATTTTAAGGGGCTTTAGAGATTTGGGGCCCTAAAAATAAATTTTCTAAATATAAATAAATGTTCTTTATAAAAGAGTTTAGTTATAGTTATGATTTATTGTCCGTGTAAAATTTTCTATACACAAACTTATGCCTCCTTCTTATGCTCGCCCTGTATACACATTGCAAAGCAGCAATCTGCATATTTTTTCTCTTCAAGCAATGAAAGGAGCAAAGGTTGGTTCTGGGATGGGAGTAGCCAAACAAAGGATTATGAAGCCTGATACAAATGCCTCTCAAATCAATTTCATCATATATAGACTCAGATTCATATATTTGTTATTCTTTCATATTCATCTGATCATACAAGAATTTGCTTAAGGTTCGTCTTTCTCTTTACAAGCTTATACAAATGCCTCTTAAATCATTTCATCCTATGTATCTCTGTTATTCTTTCGTATTCCTCTGATCATAACAGAATTTCCGTTCAGGTTCGCATTTCTCTTTACACAATATGCATCATTGCATAATCGATATCTATTTCCTACGAATTTTTCAGATCTGGATCACGTTATTCATCGATAATCGATCTAGTTGTTAATTTTTCAAATGTCGATCTCGTTATTATGCGATGATTCAGATCTCGTTGTTCATGGATAATCGATTTCGTCCTCGTTATTAATTTTTCAGATGCGTTATTCATCGATAATCGATGTCTATCTCGTTGTTAATTTTTCAAATCTATTACTCATCGATAATCAAGTGTTACATGCTAAGAAATTTCATATCTGAATCACGTGATTCATGGATAATCGATATTCATTCATGCTTGTTGCATCTTTTTAGTTTTATGATTCTTTCTTAATTTTTGAAATGTCGTTACTCATCTATAATCAAGTGTTATATGCTAAGAATTTTTCATATCTGAATCACGTGATTCATGGATAATCGATATTGTTGCTTCTTTTTAGTTTTATGATTCTTTCTAGTTATGCACCATCGATGTATGCTTCTTTATAGTTTTATGTAACATTGACGCATGCTGATTCATGCTTTCATTTTATGATTAGCTTGAATTTTCTTTAATCTGTTTTTGCATTTTTCTTCAATCTTTTATCGTTAGGATGATAGGAACAAAAATCAGAAAAGGAAAGAAGACCGGAAAAGAGATCAAGCCAGAGAAAGTGAACCATGCCACGGTGAATGATGTTTCAGAGGAAGTGAAAAAGGCTACAGATCTTCCTGAGGCAGTAGCCAATCTGATGAACTTGGAACCTAAAGTGGTAATTTATTGAATTTGTTTAAGTTAACAAAGATTTATGCTTTTTTCTTTAAGAATAACATTAGCCGATTTTTCTCTATAGTGGAGAGATTTGATGGGAGGACAAAATGATGAGACGCCTGAAGAGTTTGCTGAAGCAATAGTGAATTCTGTCAACACCCATCCTTTGGTAAGCAAATTACTCCTAAGCCTGTTTTAGATTTCAAGATAATATTACTTCAGGAATATTTATGGAGTATCAACACACAAAATGATGAGAGTACATATGCTTATTAATGGAGTATGTTATTTTAGATTTGAGATATTTTTCATTCAAATATTATTAACTGTTCTTTTTGTTATGTATAAAATAGATGTTGTCATTGAATAATACAATGAAGTACTTGAGATTTATTGCAAGTCAAGTCATATTACTTAACCAAAAGCTTGATGTGGTCGTTGGGATGATGATGGGGGGTGAGGATAGAGAAGAAGGGTCTGTTCCTAATGACATCCCTGAGGTGAATCAGCTTGATTTGAATGATCTTGAAGGTATGACAGACAATATGATGTTAATAGACCAGCAAATGGTAAGTTATTGAAGTTTGATTAGTTGATGAAGTTTTATGATTTTTTTCTTTAAAGATAACATAAACTGATTTTCCTACAGTTCAAAAAATATTTCGACATGAAGACAAAGCAAGCAGAAGAGTTGGCTATAGCTATAGGGATGTCTGCCGACACAGATCCTTTGGTAACACTAATCTTATTTCTTTTAAAATAATACTGTTTTTGTTTTTATTAATAAACTAGTGTTTGGATTTGCGAAATCCATTGCTTCATGTTTCTCACGTCCCAAAGCACTCTAAACATAATTTTTGTATAGCTACAATTACAAGTTTCTATGCATTCATGTGCTTGTGGCCGTATTTCCAAACAGGGGCTAAATGAGAGGAGTGTATCATTGTTTGAAGTTCTTACATATTATTTGAGATTTTTTCTTTAAAATAATCCACTGTTGTTATTTATAATAGTTGAAAGGACTGTATCATGGTTTGAAATTCGTAAATGTTGTTTTTATTAGCAAAAAAAACGTTGTTGAATGTGTTTTTTCAGTTTTTGAATTTTGTCTCTTTGAAATAATATTAACCTTTGCTTTTTTTAATAGACGAAGCAATTGTATCTCGGTTACATGTGCTTGAGGAATATTGTCAAAGAAGTCAACATTGCCAACACTCAGCTTGATAAGATCGTAGGTCTGTTGGGAGATGGTAAAAGGAAGAAGAGTAGATCTGTTTGGGGAGATGGGAAAAAGAAGAGTAGACTTGGTTGAAATCTGCCAACGAATAGTTGGGTACTATGGGTGAGAGATACTTGGAAAATGAAACTGGATTGGCTTTTGGAGGTTGAAATCTGGAACTGTTTTTTTCTCTGTGTAGAATTTAAAATTTGTAAAAAAAAAAATGCTTTCATTGCACACCCTGTTTCATAGTTGTAAAGGAAGGTGTATATTTTGGCCGTGGACATAACATAGTAGTAGAGGAAGATATTTTGGCTGTGGACATAACATAGTAGTAGAGGAAGAGGTATGTTTGATTCCAGGGAAATATGGGTATAAATGTGTTTGAATCCAGGGAAATACACGTTCAATGCACGCCCTGTATATACTTTCATTTCCTCTTTTTCTTCTTTTAAGTGTTGGTTTCATTTCCTTCTTTTAGTTTCAAAGCAGCAATCTAAGCCCATAAACATCTGTACTCTACTCTAGTTTTTACACACTCCCGGTTTAATTAGTTACAAGGTACTAATGTTAGTCTCTTCCCAAACTAGACATTACGGTTTTACCAATTGTGTAATTGCTATCAACCCTACCATGTCTCTATTTTGCATTTAATGTATCACAGATGAATTCTTTTGCGTCGGTACAGATCTTAATCAGTTTGATTTGTTTGCCTGTTATTCGGTACCAGATTTGATCCCTCCGTGAACTATTTGGTCAAAAATATTGGGTACAATTAAATGGTAGTATTACGAAGAAAAATTCTACAAAATGGTAGTATTCTTTTGCTCCGGCAGATGAAGTCTTTTGCTCTGACAGTTAAATGATATTTGCCAGTTAAATTATAGCAATTACGAAAGAGATTGAATAGTATATATTAATCCCTCCATGAACTGGCAGATGAATTCTTTTGCTCTGCATCCACATTGCATAAATTAAAAAAGAACTCTTTGCCAGTTCTAAGATTGGGTACAAGCAATTACGAAGAGATCGAATAGTATATTTATTTAAGGGTTGATTAAATTTTTAGTCGCTATAAATATCTCCACTTTTGTTTTTAGTCTCTATAAAATAAATCACATTTTTTTAGTCCCTTTAAAATTTTGTCAAACTTTTTAGTCCCCGTTATTAAGTAACCTTAACGGATGCTGACGTGGCATTGCCACATCAGTTTTTTGATGACATGGCTATTGACACGTGGAAAGCTTATTTGGAATATGTATTTAGATTAAAAAATAAAATAAAAAGAATTAAAATATAAAAAACATGGTAAAATAAACAGTAAAAGAAAAACATCTCAGAATTGGGATTTTCATCAAACAACAACTTGAATCCAAAAGAAACCCGTCGAACAAGCACACCATTTAACAACAACAACTTGAAATCGAACACGAATTCTGAAGACGAAATCGATTACGAAGACGAAGCCGCAGGAAAAAGAACGAAGTTGAAATCCAATCGAAACTGGTCCAGTGCGGTTGAGACTCATACGATGTGCTGTGATTTTTAGTCCTCTAAACTAGTCCTTTCGAAACAGATGTGCTGCGATTTCTCTGATACAATTTGATGAAGATGACGACGACATTGTTGATTGATGAAAACAAGAACAAGGTGATGGGGTGAGAAATCAAATAAATGGAATAATATATAAATGTATTGCGATTATGTTTGACGATGAAACCAGGTGTAATTAAATATGAATGAAATTGGGGGATTGGGGTTATGGAAGGAACAAGAAGGTGATGGAGAAGGAGATAAACAAGAAGAAGAAATCTGGAAGGGGAGGGTCGCTGGTAAAGAAGAGAAGAGAGAAAAAAGAAAATGGACTTTTTAATTTAAAAATAGGGATACTTTAGGAATTTCATAATTTATCATTATTTTAAAAAAGTTATTAACAACGTGTGCCACATCAACATCTGTTAAGGTCACTTAACGGCAAGGACTACAAACTTTGACAAATATTTTTATAAGGATTAAAAAATTTGATTTATTATTATAGGAACTAAAAACAAATCTGAAGATATTTATAGAGATAAAAAACTTATAGATGCAGGACCAGAGATCAATTTAATGTAGGTAGTGATTTTAGATTTTAAATTTATGTATTAATCATTTCAATTGTTTGGTACTTCAAATTCAAATCACTATACATTTTTTTTTGGTACAAAACTGGTATACGTAGTTTTTTTTAAGAAGTGGTATATGTAATTATTAAACTATTAGATTTTTGATCCGTGCGTCATGTAGGTCTAATTAAAAATCAAAAACAAATTTAATAAGTATAATATTATACAATAAAAAAAAGTATAAATTAAAATATACATATCTCAGAATTTGCCAGTTTTAATCCCTTCCGTGAACTATTTGGTAAAAAATATATGATGTTTAAATTGATGTTGTTAAGGAAATTTTTATAATTTAATCGATTTTGATCTTTATTCAACATTAGATCATATTTTGGTAGTTTGATGTGCGTGTGAGCAATTGTTGGTTGCCTAAAGAGTAATTATCTCAAAGAAAATAAGTCAGATACCTTGTGTAATCATTTAAGTTCAATGTTTGCAACAAATTTTTTTTTTGAAAAGACAAAAATGGATTATATAACCACTAGCAGCCTATCCCCTTTAACACAAGGTGTACTCAAGAGGATGCCACAAAATTACAAGATGTCAATGTACAAGAAATATAAACAAGGGTCAACCGATATTCAAACACAGCAGAGGATCCGACCACCTTTGAGAACCTAAAACAAAAGTAACGTTATGGGTTTTAAGCCACCACAAAGAATTACACTTAACCTTTTCCAACAAATCTAACATGGAAATTTGACCGTTATTAAATAGCCTGTGATTGCGAGCATTCCATATAACCCACACACCCAGAAGCCATAGCAGCTGCAAAAAGGATGTACGGGTCCTTGACGAACCTAAAGCATTTGTAAACTGAAAGAAATGATCATGAGCAGTATACGGATCCGCACCAGAAACACCAAGCCACTGTCGCATAAGCTGCCATAAAGTACCAAATTTTTTGCAATGAAAGAACATATGAGAAGCGGTTTCTGTATCTCCACATCCCGTGACACGCTGTATGTCCGTCTGTTGTAAATCACCATGCCGAAGAAGATAAATGAAATATAAACATTGTTCCTATCATTAAAATAAGGAGCGTATATTTATTACTAATACACAAAAAAAAAAGATAAATATTTGAACCCTAAAATCAAAATCTGTTTCAAATTTGTCAAAGTTAATCTTAACGATTTGTTGTCCCTGTTGTAAAAGTTAATCTTAACGATTTAGTGCCCCCATAGTCGCGATAAAAAACATGTCTTCTTTTTTTTAGGGGAAAAAACATGTCGTCTGTTCTATACATTGTTTAATTTCTATTACATAAGTTAAACCTTATATTAAGTTTCTATAATTAACCAAATATGATATGTATTCTCAATTGGAGGGAGTAAATTGTTAATCAAAATATTGCTTTCAACAATATCTAGGAATTTATGTTTCATAACCTGTAACTAGGGATGCTAATGGGTACTTATGAGTACATATAGTATGATACTCGTCCCCACTCTCTTGGATAAATATGATACCCGTGTCCGTCCCGTACCCTCGTGGGTACCCGCGAGTATTGAGGTATGCATAGGTTTTGATGGATACCCATGAATTTTTGAATTTATTTATTTATTTGTACAAATAATAACTTTTTTTTAATTACCAAAAAACTTTAACTTTTAAACATTCATGCATAATCCATTCAAAGTTTCATAAATCATACATAATCCATAAAAAATTCATGATTCTTATATAATCCATATGTTTTATGATGTGAATGAAGTGGAAACAGTGAACTTAATAAGATGAATTAAAAAAATTAAAAATAAAATAGGTTATTATTGAAGAATTTTAGGTGGGTGGTAAAATTTCCTTCAATAATGTAACAATTTTGAGTAATAAGATAAAATATATAAATATATTTTAATAATTTACTTAATTTATTATCGAGTATGTGTACCCGTGGGTATGAATACAATCAAATCCGTATCTGTATTCATATAATAATGGGTAGTCAAATACCCGCTTATTTTATCCGTGGATACTCATTTAACTACTCGTCGCGTACCTATGACGGATTCACGGATACCCGTGGCCATAGCTATTTTTGCCACCCCTACCAACAACAAAGTGATGTTCCTTTGAGGAAAAAAAAAAAAAGGTGATGTTATCATTGTTGAGGATCAAGAGGAGCAACTACTCAGTGTCCTTTTTTACGACCAACAAATCCTCAAAACTTTAGCTTATTGATGGTGGATGCATAAATCATATCTCAATGATCAAAATCTTTTAATAAAACTCAGCAAAACAGTAAATTGTAATTTCCAAAAATCGAAATTGGAAATGAAGCACATATTGCACTAGAAGACATTGGAATAATTGCAATTAAAAATCGCTTGTGTTTAAAACTAATTTTCAATGTTTTATATGTTCATGAAATTGATCAAAATCTTTTTTATTGGCAAATGTTTTGGTGAGCATCTAAATTTTGAATCTTTCTCTTCTCCTAACAAGTTTTACTCCCGTCCAACTAAAATACTCTCACGTGAGTTAATTCACACAAGGTTCTGTTTTTATATTTTCATATCTGTCCAACTACCTACACACTATCTCACAATTAACACAGATTTGTCAAATTACAAATTTGTCTTGGAGTTGGTTTATATCATGGCAGGGCAGCAACCTATTTGAGTTTGTCGATCAGTGATTGGCTTGATAATCCATTGATGTGTAAAAATATGAAACATTGTGAATATGAAAAAACAAAACGTGGATGAGTTAACTCAGGCATGTGTTAATTCCAGTGTGAGTTAACTCACGCAGCGTGACTTAAGTCACATATGTGTAAAAATTAAGTCCCGTTTTTTACACTTGCGTGAGTTAACTCACGTAGGGGTATTTTAGGTATTTCAGTTGGACGGGAGTGAAACTTGTTAGGAGAAAAGCAGGAGTCCTAGATTTTGGAGAATACACACTATTAACATCCAATACTCTTATTACAAACAAAAAATAGATGATTGCTATCTTCATCATGCTCGACATTAGGGTCGTTCCTACGAATTCGGAAGCTCGGTTCTGTAAGTGAAAAAAGGTCCGGAATAAAATAAAAATGTATTTTTTTTAAAAGAACAATGTTCTATTTAAATTTTTTAAAAGATAAAAAGAAGGTGCCGTATATATGCGATACACCCAAAGGTGAAAATCACTGTTGTATACATGAGGGACCTCAAACACCCTCCCAAAAAAACATCCACTTAACACCAAAGCAAGATGACCTAATTCTAATAGGTCTAAAACAAGACAACAACAAAATTTGAGGCCCATATCTTGGGGAGGCCCAACTCCATTGAGCTGTTTGCACACCCGAAGGTCCGGCCATGCTCGACACATACCACACAAATAGCACAAGTTTTTAACCTTTGGTGGGAGTTTAAGCTTCCAGATGATACTCCAATGACCTTTTACTCTATGTTGAGTCACAACACTATCATTGTTGATGATTTCCCGATAAGCATCGCAAACCATGTAATGATAGTCCCTTTCAAACCTCTAGGTGGCTACATTGTCATGGACGGATGGCAGCGGTGGCGTTTGAAAAGTTTGTTGAGTTGTGTCTGAATAAAAAACATAGTTGATGAACCCCATATTCCATTGCTTGGTATTTGGCCTTAACAGATGCATTACTGTAAGCTGATCACACATGGTGTGAAAATTTGTTGATGACGTAATACACGTATGATCACGAAGCCAAGGCTAATTTCAAACCAACGTAATACATGTATGATCACGAAGCCCAGACTAATTCCAAACCAATATGGTTTCTCTCGTGCCAATACTCCATTGAAACCCTCGAGTCACCACCTCTTTAACACTCCATGTACCCCTCCACACATAGCCCAGATTGTGTTCGATATATGCACCAAAGTAATCTCTTTGTGGAACATATTTAGCTTTGAAAAATTTAGTGATAAGCGGGTCCGAGCTATTCATCAACTCCCATGTTTGCTTTCCAATCATGGCCATGTTGAAAGCTTTGAAACTTATTCCACAAAAATTGAAAGTAGCTTTTTTACTTCTATCGATCATGGACGGGAGTCCCAAATACTTTCCGGTCCAAGAACTTGTCGAACCTCTGTCGTGTCTAATATACGGTTAAGGAGTTCTGCTGGTGTCTATTCATTTTCTTTTCACATATGCTCTAAAGAAGAGGAAGCAGTCATATGCAAATAATACTAATTTGAGATAAGTGAGCCATCTGTGCAGATGAGAGTTGAACCAATTGAATTGAAAGCGCCCATGCATGTGCCTGCGCTTCCAGAACTCCTTTGTGGAAACCCTATATAGACTCAACTCGACTCAGATATTCCTTTGATTTTCCTTCACGTTCGTCTTTCTCTTTCATCTTCCTCTGTCCTTTGATCGGAACAGAATTGCCATTCAGGTTCGCATTTCTCTTTACACAAAATGCATCATCGCATAATCAATATCAGTCTCCTACGAGTTTTTCAAATCTTGATCACGCTATTCATCGATAATCGATTAGTTGTTAATTTCTCAAATCTCAATCTCGTTGTTCATCGATAATCGATTTCGATGTCGTTATTCATCGATAATCGATCTAGTTGTTAATTTTTAAGATGTCGATCTTGTTATTGTGCGATGATTCAGATATCGTTGTTCATAGATAATCGATTTCGATCTCGTTATTAATTTTTCAGATCTGTTATTCATCTATAATCGATGTCTATCACGTTTTAAATTTTTTCAAATCTCTTTATTCATCGATAATCCAGTGTTATATGCTAAGAATTTTTCAGATCTGGATCACGTTATTCATGGATAATCGATATTCATTCATTCTTGTTGCTTCTTTTTAGTTTTATGATTCTTTCTATTTTTATGCACCATTGATGCTCTCCATTCATGCTTGTATTAAGCTCCATGATAATTTTCCTTATTTTTTCTTTGTTGCTGTATTTATCTGTTTTTTTTTTCTTCGTTATCTTTATCACTAGGATGCAAGGAAAAAAGAGCGGTAATAAAGGCAGTAATAACCCTGGAGAGGAGATACAACCACCTAAGGAATGGACTAAGGAGGAGGAGCAAGCTCTAAGGGATGCTCATGAGGTTTTTGGCGAATCATGGGGTGCTGTTCTGAAGTCTAAAAGGTTTAAGGCGATTTTTGCTGGCAGGCTCGAGTATATGTTACGTGTAAGAATTTTCTTTCCTGTTAATCTTCTCCACAGTTTTGTTTGTCTATCACTTTAACCTAACTGTGTTTATTTTTATTGTTTTAGAATAAATGGAGATCTATGAAGGTCCAAGATGCTATGGAAAAAGCTGTTCAAAGTGTTTCACCGTACAATTTGGCAAGTATTTTGATATTTTCTATTGATTCTATATTGTTGTTTTAAGTAATAGTGTTAATATTTTTTATTTTTTTTGTAGTTTAATCTTCTTAAAGAGGTCAACAGCACTTTGGGCGATACCGTAACTGGTTTGAAATCTGCCAACCAGAAGCTGGATACTATGGTGGAGATGCTTAAAAAATGAAACGGTGTATAATGCTTTTTTACCCTTGGAGAGTGAAATCTGAAACTATGTTGGGAGTAGAACTTCTAGTTTGGCTGTGGACATAACATAGCAGTATAGGAAGAGGAATAAATGGTGTTTGAATGCATCATCATTTAATGCACGCCCTGTATATACTTTTCGAATATTGTATGCTTTTGTCATATAATTGTCGTCCTATTTTACTTCTTTTCTTCTAAAAAGGTTAACCTTCAACAACTAGAATGAGGAAACAAATCCTATCCCTCTAATATTGCCTATATATACATTAGAATGTGATTTGGGAAGATGTTAATATTTCAAGCGAAATTGTTAATTTGTTCTCCTACCCCACAGTGAAAAAAGACAATATTTTTTATTGAAAAAATAGATTTAGAAGAATAATAGTGGTTTTCTGATCTTTAACTGGGATCAATCACTTAGCTTGTTGTATTTGCTTGACAGCTACTTCATGGTCTTAGGAAGATTATACTTGAAAATTGAGTCGGGTCTACCCATAAATAACTGATCCAAATCTTCCCTTATGTAATACATCTCTAAAAATAGGAAAATGATATGATATATATGAACACATAAATTAACATCAACACCGTATAATGCTTGGTAAGAATACTCTTCTTGTTCTTCATAATATTATTTACCGGTTTTCGTGCCACACAAGTCTGCTTACTTTTCCCTAAAAAAAAAAATCTGCTTACTTTTTGGTTGGTGTCCATAATATTATTTTGCCTTTTGTTTTTCTAAAAATATAACGTGTTTCCACGAGAGTCCACAATAAAGTCCTTAATTGTAAAGCTCCATTAATGCTCCTCTCGTTACCCTGAGTTTTAATCTGCTCAAAAGATTTAGGGTAAGATTGTGCAACAAGTTGATTATGTTGATGGCAAACAAAGAGGATTTTGGCTATGTTTTGTAGAGGTATAAGGTATAAAAAAAAAAAAAAACTGCAATGGTGCTGGTGTTGGTCATGGAGGGGTGAAGAGCCACATAGTCGGTGTCAGTGAGGAAGACAAACAGTGCAGATATGAAATAGGGAAAAAAAAATCAAGTGCAGAAGTGCATCATAAAATACAATTTGGTATAACTACTTGATCACACGTTAGTTGAGCACATGGCATATCCCTTGGAATCATTGTTTGCGATCATTTTGAGTAAAAGTGGACTTCTAAATCCCAAGTCCAAGCTAGATAGAAAGCATATAATTGTACAAGCATCTCCATCTCAAGCGTCAAGTAAAAGAATAAAACATGAAATATAAAATTTGATGGTTTAATAATTCACATCCAACCTTCAAATTTCAAATGATTAATTTAGCCAACGAAATTCGGAAATCCAACTATAAGATCGACCTTAGCAACTTTCTTTCACACGCTAGTTTTCATGATACACAATATATCTAAAAGACTTCCAACTTACACAACTTGCCTAAATTCAAAAGAATAGTTCAAGATTATAATGTACAATGAACTGATGTAGGGAAGAACATGAAATAGAACAATATATTCCAAAACGAAATGTACAGAAGTTTCTCGAGGCACTACGGGAATTTCCTTCGTGAGTTCACTAGGAATGACATACAAGGCGATTTCATGATCCAAGTTGCAACATTCTGAACTTTCAACTTGTTGGTTGTCTAAATTACGGGATTCTGAGCTTTCTGGGGTAGGATTGATCTCACTTTCCGTAGATGGATTTTCTGATCCTCCCCTATCATCCTTATTCGTATCATCTTTAGGTGATTTGTCGGAGTCATTGTCGTCATTCTCTTTGCTAGGACTTCCTCCAATATCACCTTTAGGAATACCGTGAACCAAATCTGGCCGAGCTTCCACACCAACTCGCCTAAGGTGCAACTATCATGATAATAGACAAAGGTTAAAACATAAATCCATGAGCACAACATACCCCAAATATGAACAATGGGATACTTGCATATATACCTGAAGATGTAGGTTGACTTCATCTGGTCGTGAAAGGAAAGGAAAATCTCCACCTGTTTTCAAAGATGCGCGCCTTGCCTCAGGATATCTTTCACTCAGTTGTTCTTTAAGTTGATGAGGAATTGCGCAGTAGTCATTAGTCTTCAAGAAACATGCAAGACAAGTAGATTTATAAAAGATGAAACTGGGTTTACAAAACATCTCACAGCATACTACTTGTGTCATAATCCAATGGCAAACGAGAAAATAGTCATACGCAATAATTACAACATTAGACATTTTCATCACGAAGTCAAACGTAAAAGATATTTTTTTTTTTGAGGGAAAACGTAAAAGATATATGTTTATGGTGAATTTTAGAAACAACTGCCAGTAGAATGTAATATATCAGCGAGGGAGGTATTATAGAACACAAAGCTTGTACTAGGCCCACGAAAGCAATAAGTTAACAAAGGCACCATGCAAAAAAGAAATTCACTTCAGAAGGGAGTGATCTACATGATAAAGAAAGGAGCAGATTTGTACTAAGATGACATACATCCATTATAGTGATAAATGAATCTGAAAGAAGAAGGGGTCCCACTGAAGCATCATCTGTTGTCAGCGACATTCTGGAGGCCAAGTCTTCTCTGGAAAGGGTTTCCACCTGAATATGTCGCGCATTACAGAATCAAATAAAAAAATCAAGTCATTTAAGACATGTAATACAAAAGTATACAAGTTTATCATATGCAGGATACCGAAATGCATTTTAAAAGAAATGCACAAGTTTATCATATGAACTCTATTTGTTGTCTAAAAGCAAGAAAACTTCTAGCATACAAAAAGGCAACAGTGGCAGACTATTAATAAGCATGAGATTATGCAAGATAAACAGTACCTGTGAAACAACAAAGTCAACTGAATCCGCAATAAATGGTTCATGGGGACCATCACGAATTCCTGTTAAGACATACCGCTTCAACAAAAAAGAAGGCGTCCAACTAACACTGTAAATGCAACAATAAAGCTGGACCAATTAATGGTTGGAGGACATAATAGATCTAATGAAGAGCTAACTTAATAAATAACAAGAAATGATCAAGCAAAATGGATTATAAAGATTTTTTCTGTACAAAAAAGTTTAAGTGGATGGCATATTGCCTGTTTCCAGGTAATGCAGGACATATATATCACCACGGGTTCACAAAAGTAATTACAGATGTGCAGAGTCAACGGAATTTTTAAGAGTGATTTGTCTATTGCCACAGAAATAAATCCATTATTTAAATATATCATTCTAATTTCTGTGATTAATGTGATTGTACCTATAATAATTTATTTACAATGCATAGATTTCTATTTGTGTATGAAATGTAATCATTCAGGCATTTGTTCCCAAGAAATTACACTAGGTCAGCACACATCTGAGTTTCTTTCATTAATGGAAAGGACACAAAACCACAGACAATTTTCTCATTTCTAGTCTATATATCAATAATTACTCTCTACAACAGAATTTAAGATAAGTACATTGGTGCCCAAGGCATTGCAGCAGAGAAACTTCGTGTCTCCAAAAATGAATTTGATAAAACCAATGACCGAACTCGTCTTGGACGATGCTGAGCAAAGAGCTGTGCTAGGAAGCCACCAAGGGATGTTCCATAAAGATGTACCTGTGACAGATTAAACCAGTTTACTAAATATATCCATAAGTTGTTGAACTCGAACCTATCACCCAAACAAATGTGTATATTTTTCATAGACAGATCTTTAGACTTAGTATGCACAGCTAGCAGATAAGTTTGTTGTTAAAGCTAATAAAAGCATGTGTCAAGTAGAGCGCATTTCCTCCTCAACAGTCACATGTACAAAATAGTCAGATGTACGGTTAGCTAACTTTCATTCTGTAAGGAATTATTCCAATCATTCATAGAATTAACTTGCAGAAGAGATTAACCATGCAGAGATTAGTAATGAAATATAAAATTAAAGGACCAGAACTCAAGTCTCAACCAAATAAATCATATTTCCAGAAAAAAAAACTATATCCTTGCTGAAATGCTATCCGTTGGAAGTTGGAATGATTGAATGCTATAAATTGTAACCGGCTAGTAGCTCAAAATCAAATAATCATTAAACCTTTAAAATAAAGTAGGCTAGTCACCAGGAAAAATAGTAGGCTAGCCTGCAATTTCGGAGGAATAGCAATATATTTAGGCTCGCATGCTGGATCTTAAAATCTAATACAAAAGGACTTGGTTTCAAAAATATGGAGAGGAAAAACACATCATTTAATTTATTGTAAACAAGTTCATTTAAAATAGCAATTTAAATTTTTAAGTGAGCATCTTCAAAGAAGCTCTTAAAACTGAACTCCTTACTTCAGTGTATACTTGGGCTAATGTGCCAAGATTGCAATTCCACACTTGGGCTAACTCTCCAAGATTTTTAGTTAAGGTTAGACTTTCACTTGGGCTCGGGTTGTTTGGCCAACCCAAATTCTATAGCATGTTGAGAAATCTTAAAAATATCAAGGAGTTAACACAGACATCCCACACAATATCCAAAGTTATAACATGTTAAAGCTCTTAACAAAATCATAAAAGTGCAGAAAAATAACTTTCCCCTGATATGAACATCAGAGGATACACAAAATTGAAAAGTTGTTAGAAGCTCAAGAGAAGTTTAAATAACTCTTTAAACTAGCTGCAAATTATAAAAAAAGAGCTTTCCATGAATTGAAACGCTCAATTTGTTCAACAAAGGGTACATGTACCAGTGTTTGATACCAAATAAAGCACAATCGCTCCAATTATTTTTTATTTTTTTAATATATATTTAGCATCAATGTGAGATAATATTTAGTAAAACTCTACAGATGAAAGACGATAGAGAATGCTAAGTAACAGTTTGATAAAAAAAATTGATAGTAGAATGCACAAGTTTGAGGAGATCATACATGGTGCACATCAATAGCATCCAAGAACTTTTCAAATGCTTGAATCCACTCGGTGTGATGCCATACACGAGGTATATCTACAGATATGACACGGTAGCCCTGCATTAAATGAACACATAGGTAACTCCTTCAAGAATTGCAATACATGAGAATTATTGAAAATATAATACAGGTATACAATCATCAAATAAAGTGAATTCTAGTAAACTCGTGTTAGCAGGCGATATACGACAAGAATATTTTATCGCATAGTGCTATTTATTACAAAGGACATTATACATAATGTATTAATGATGCACAATCATCGGTTATAGAGACGGTTATACATATTTTGTCGTATGGTGCTATTTATTACAAAGGATATTTTGTCGCATACATCGGTTGTAGGGACGGTTGCACATTATTAAATACATCACAATAAATAGCTTTCATATAAAGTTAGAGAGCTATTTTTATAAAAGCGTGAAGGGAGCAAAACTTGACCATAAACGGATAGTCCAGAACTCAAGATTAAAAGTAATTCAATGATCACACGACCACTTCAAAAAATCACATACTTGGTTTTGATCTTGACCGTTTTGTCAAATCTAATCTTAAACACTCCTATATGTTGTATGGCCGATAATTATTTTTGTCGTGACAACATGCTTTCACTCAATACTTATACGACCATATGTGATAGAAGAAATGAAAACAGAAAAAGCATTGTCAAATGAAAACAACCATTATAGTTAGAGCAAAGTGAATAAATCATAACCATTGAATCATACATTTATAGTCAAAATTAGACGATATAGTGATGCAAGTTTTTCAAGCAGCAAATAATCTTCAAGTAACTTGTAACATCAACTACCCAAGTAAGATGGCATGTTCAACATTACATCTTTTCAACTTCAACTATAAGGTATTGCTCTCACTTCTAATCGAAGACATGTCCAGCGTCAGTGTCCGACACATACACATGTAATTACACTCAATTATGTCATTTTCTTAAACTACTGTCCGTGTCAACGTGTCGGTGTCGTGTCCGTGCTTCATAGAATTGAGTATTAGAAAAGCAATAGAATACCTTGATGGATAATGACATAATCTGTTTGTAGTAAACATCAGCAGTTCCAGCAGTTCCAGGAAGACATATAAGTGGAGGTACAACTTTTGGACCAAAGTCATAATATCGCCATTGCTTTGTTCCAATCTACAAAGAATGAATCATCAAATAATGAAAAACCCTTAATACCCACCCAAACCAGTGAAATTATTGAATTAATAGTAAAAAAAATTGAGCTGGATCTAATTATTATGTACGAATGCAGAAACAGTAGTAAATTTGGAATAATCGAGAAAGGAACATACGGGAATTTTGTGAAGAGGAACTTGAGACTTGAAGTGAACGTAATCACCAGGCGCCGAAAAAGCGCCTTTCATCGCTAACCTGCTGCTTTGATTTTGATTTTGATTCTGATTCTTTCACCGATCTTTTTCAATTCAGCACACAAAAGAACCACGGTGATGATGATGATGTATAATTGTACTATGCATTATTAATTAATATCATTGTTTATGCACGCAGGCATATACCAGTTCGTGATTTTTGATCTGATCCAATCAAATTAGTAATTACCCCCGTCAAATTTACTAATTAAATCTTGTTCTTTTCGTTACAGTTATTACGCCGCTTACAAACAATTATTTTTACATTCACCGTTTTTTTCCTTCTCTTTTTTTTTCTTCGATTTTTTTAAGTTTTTAATGGGGATTTTTTTTGCCCCACTTTTTAATTCATTGGGTCAAATAATGTCTCATGCTATTAATAATTGACATATTTTTTTTTATAATAAAAAATTTAGACCAGTAGGTTTTAGAAGGTACAACTATCAAGACAAACTTTAAGGCTAAAAAACCACTCATAAATTTACTTCCATATCATTAAGCAAATAGACTCTCACATCGACATCAGAAGTAAAACCTACGCGTTATTGTAAATGACTCAACTTCTTATCAAATAAATAAACATTGATTGGTTTTATAATTGACATGTTAAATCATAGTACGATTTAAACTCATATATTCATCATTCTTTGAGTCATATTCTCCAACCTTCTTAACATAACCATTGATCCATCTACCATATATACCACGAAAAATACCACCACAACCATCAATTTGTCCCTTATCCGTGCAAACACCATCACCATTAAACTTAATCCAACATTCATGTGTCACTTCCAACCTATGTAAACAATATCCTTCACCCGAGGTCTTCTATAAAGAGGCTCCAATCTGTACTCCTCAATGTCTCTAACAATAATAAGAATTAATAATCATTTTAATCATTATATTATCACTCTCTTTAATTTACTTCGCAAAGTATATAAATGTAATAAGTAATCTACAAGGTATGTAAAACACGTTTTATGTTTGTTTACGCGCAATAAGATATGAGTTGTGTTATTTAAACATCAAAATATATTTACTACATATGACGTTGTATATGTTTATCTTGATAACCATTAAAATCAACATAATCATTTTCGAAAAAAATCACGCATAAATCGTAAACGACTATTATTTTAAAACGAAGAGAGTATCATTTAAGTTGTATTTATGGGATCCAAATTATTAATTTATTCTTCGGCTAATATCATCATATCATATGTACATGCATTTTTGTCTTTTAGAAAAAACTCATATGAGCTTATATTTTTATTTCATTTTTTCATAATTTATTGTAGAGGTTATCCGCCGAATATTCTCTCTTCAAATGTTTGTTAGCTGTCATTGCACAGCATAAACCCTTCCCCTCTTGACTCTTAACTTGATTAACATTCCTTTCCTGGTCTCATCCCAAGCTAACTTATCAGGATCTTTCAATTACAAAAGCACCATTGTCACTAGAAACATCACTCATAGTCGTTTACTATTGTTTTTAAAGAATCTGTTTTATTAAAAAAAAAAAATCCTTAAAATATTATTTTCAAGTTATTAAACACATAATAATCGATTATGAGTTTAGGGTTTAGGGTTTAGGGCTAAACCCTAAACTAAATAATCGAAAGGCAACTTTAGAACACATAAAATAGAATACCTCTAAAAAAACATAAAATAGAATACATTCACTTTAATAAATAATTGTTTGTTCAACGCTAACCTTCTAACATAATTATGAATATGATATGAAAACGTTTATGACATAATTATGATATCATACAACTATCGATCCTAGTTTTCCCCCGATCGCTAAGTTATACAGAACAAAAATAGTAAGTCTACAATTAGGTACATGATCAGACAGATGACGATCGTAGTTTCCCCGAGATTGCCTACTGCCTAGGATAGGTGGAACTCACTGAGACATTCTGTCTCACCCCAATCCTTTTATTTATTTTACAGATTAGCAGGTTGCTCATGGCAAGAGGAGGCAGATATGCAGTTGGATGAATTATCATCATGCGCTCGTTTCGTACCAACTTCAGATATTTTTCATGTATTCAAATACTTATCAGATATATGTATTTGACGGTGGATATTTTATCAGATGTACGATCTTGTGACAATGTATTTATTCATTTGAAAGAAATTCTGTTGTAAATTTTAATGTATCCAATGCTAAGTTAATGCACATACTAAACTTTTTAGATACGTTTAGTGTGGGCGTTGACTAAAATATTACATTTTGTATAATGGATCAGCAACATCACATTTTTAAAGATGTTAACTAGTTCATTCAAAATCAATTTTCATCAACTGCAAAACCCAACACATGCTTAAACGATATCATATGTTGATTTCGATCAAATCGTAAAGAACCACAACCATATAAAACAGTTACGATAGGCAATCTATTTCGTTCCCTGAAAGTGTCACTTCAATTTTATAGTTTTTATAGTTAAGTCTCATCCTTATAAAAATGTAGGTTTGGCTAAAACCTGGAGTCGGTATTTTATGGCAATCATATCATGGTCGTATGCAATGCAGAAGCAAGCTAGTTCATGGTGCATGTGCATACTTCTTACATACTTCAAAGTATGGCTACCGTAAAAAGTCTCATAAAAAAGAAAGATGAACTTTGTCGAAATTCAAAGCACCCAAAAATTATATCCGAAAATATGTATGTATTAGCCTGAACACCGGTTAAAGAAGCCAAAACAAAAAAGTTTTAAGTTGAAGATAACACTTTTTAAATTTTTGAAGAGTGATTGTACAACTTCCAATACAATATTACTATATTTGACTCCTTAATCAGTGCCTCAGACATTTGTTAGCATGTTCTTTAGTATACTCATCAATACTATAAAGAAAGTAGTTCGAGTACTTGAATTGAATGTCACGCTATGAGCAAGCAAACGTGTGCTATAAGAAACATTATAGGTGGTAGATGATCTTCCAATATGCAATGAGTGAGTGCGGTATCTAATGAGTAATCAAAGCTTGAGGAACAAATTTCAACTCATCTCTTAAATGAATTAAATTTCAGGGCCCATAAGTTTGATCATTAACAGTTGACATTTTACATGTTTGGTCTATTACTACCTCTTTCAAACAATAAATAAACCCATTGACCATATGAAGAATAAGAATCAGTTGAGTCATTAGTGAGTTTGGTACAAAGTTTCTTCAATCACTATCGGACAACGACATAAGAATTGCAACAAGATTGCATGTCATCAATCAATCTGTACCAGAAAAATGAAGCGGTACTAACTGAACAACTTGATCATTTTCAAAACTAGCATTGCAGTTAATATATATATAACCAAATGTTTCTTAAGTCACTTTGAGTTTGAAAGCAACAATTTTCCCCCCAAACAAAGGATGTTGTCGCCTGCAGAATTACTACCGTCAGTGTTTACCTGATATGGACATTCCAGAAATCAAAAGAAATCCTAGAAATCCTGCATTTCCACCGCTTATTTTAGTAACACTTCTATATATAGGCTGCAGCAGTTTCCCTGTCAAGTTACTTGACAAAAGCTTTGCGCTTCCTTGAATTAGAATTTGGAAATCTGTGAGCAGTTATGCTACTCAAAATTGATGTCTGCATATAAAAACCTTTCCATGACAAAGGTTGAGGTGAGATGATAAGCACCAATTCACACAGTATATGATCTTAAATGCATTCATGGTTTAAGGCTTTAAGCCACTCTTGATAGTTTATATCAAGATTCAAGGCCAAACTGCCAATGAAATGTGAGAGAAACATGTAAATTTCTAGGAAGTATTTGATTAAAGTTAATTGTCATCAAACTTCCTTGAACAAATATTATTACAATCCACATGACTAAAGAGTGGCATGACCAATAATCAATATTTATCAGTTTGGTTCTGTTCAGATTCAACTTCATAGCAATGATCGCCTGCTAAGTACTCAATCATCATCCTAAACTGGCTGCCATAAAACGGCATTTAAATGTGAAAAACAAATAAGCTATATGCTTCTACTAATTGTCACTCTAAAACTAAACAATACTCGTTATGACAGAAACTTATTACGACCAAATGTCATCATTGGCATGACTTATACCTGCACATCGGCAAGCAGTGGCAATCTTATTTATCATCAGAATCAAAGAATGACAAAATAATCTTAGCAACAATACCAGCATTATATCCTCAAAGCCAAATAACTAGTTAATTCATCACCAACTCAGCCAGTTTAAAACCCAAAAATAATGCAAAACAAGTACATACAAATTACTAATAAGATGTTTGGAAGAGTTTATACAGTATGTCAGAACATAAGCATTAAGCACTTAAACTAATAGTTGAATGCTAGTGTACTCAAAAATCAGTCAAGGCATATTCATAAGTTGAATTGTACTTATTTCAACAAGTTGCAGGAAAATCTTCTGAATATGTGCTTATCAGGGCTTCAAGTAAAGGTCTGCCACTCCAACATAAGCCGCGACTTATTGATTTTTGATAGTCAAAACCATAAAACAACCGCAATTGAGGCAGGCTTCAATGAGCGCATTTGACTGTGACTCTTTGCAGAATTACATAAAGATCGCAACGTGACTATAACCATGATTTAAAACCTTGGTGCTTAATTGAATACTCTAAAAATACTACTAGCATATTGAATAATTACTTAAATAAATTGTTCATACAATCAAATTCAGAGTACAATTTCATATTACTAGGCAATAATCAGAATCTGAATCTGAATTCAAAACATAAAAAGAACAAAGAGCATGGCATGAAACATAATTAGTAGTATCATATCAATTTGATCTCTCAAATCAGAAATGAAGAATGTACAAGGACTAACCTAGAAGGCATGCATAAAATGGTAGACTAAAAATAAACCAAATTACAAGAAAGAGAAAAGATAAACTAAAATATCCATTGTAAAAGAAAAGAAAGCAATGACAAATGCAGCAAAAGAATCACCAAGATGCTTTCTTGATAGACCCAGAAGAATAAAACTCAAGATACCACTTCACAAATTTCCTCAACCCTGTTTCCAAATCAATGGTAGGTTTATAACCAAATTCCCTCTGAGCCAAACTAATATTAGCATGAGTGAATTTCACATCGCCGTTTCTCGGCATAGGAAGCACTCTCTTCTTTGCATTAACCTTCAAAAGCTTCTCCAAAATAGCAACAAGCTTACTCACAGGAACAGGTGAAGTATTCCCCAAATTAAAAACCCTAAATTGAGCTGAACCTTTCTTCTTTCCACCACTCCCAGTACTCTTTTTCGCGGTATCCAAAGCCCCTAAACAACCCTTAACAACATCATCAATGTAAGTAAAATCCCTAGCCACTGATCCACCATCTGGTGATTCAAACACTGTTATCTGTTTCCCCTTCAAAATATCCTTTGTGAAGAAGAAATACGCCATATCAGGCCTTCCCCAAGGCCCATAAACCGTGAAAAATCGCAATGCTGTGATCGAAAGCCCGTAGATATGATTATAAGTATGCGCAATTCCTTCACCTGCTTTCTTCGTCGCTGCATAAAGACTCGCCGGTTGGTCTGTTCGATCTTTCTCCGAAAACGGAACCTTTGAATTCAATCCATAAACGGAGCTAGACGAAGCCCAAACAATCGCTGGTTGAGGATTTGCAGATTTACACGCTTCTAGAAGAACGGTGAAACCAGCGAGGTTGCTATGAACGTACGAGTTAGGGTTTTGCATAGCATAACGAACACCAGCTTGTGCCGCGAGATGCATCACGTGCGTAAACGGAACCACGTCGAAAAGCTTCTTGAGAAGCGCACCGTCGTTGATATCACCTTCCACGACGAAAATTCCGGCGCGTTCTAGAAGCTTCTGACGAGCGTGTTTTAGGTTAACATCATAGTACCGATTGAAATTATCAATCCCAAGAACACCGTCGCCACGGCGTTTTAAAGCGAGTGCGACATGACTTCCGACGAAACCAGCGGCGCCGGTGACGAGAACAATTTTGTTGGAAGCCGAATTCCGGCGAGCTGATTTCGACACGAGACGTTCCCAGTGAGAACCGCCCCATGAGTCACCGAGGACGCGGCGGGGTGCGGTGGTTGACGGTGGTGGAGGGTTGAAGGTGGAGAATAAAAGAAAAACAAGGAAAGCGGATAAGAGAATGCAGAGGAATGTGTATCTTGAATGTGGAGGGTGGATTCTAAAGCGGTGATGAGGTTTATCCGGTTTTAATTTCCCCGGTGTTGAAGGTGTTGTAGTTTCGTTATTCACTTGCTGCGCCATTTAATTACTCTCTAAACCCTCACTCTTTCTTTTACACTGTCACTACTGAACTCGTTAGACGCGTTTTTTTATTTATTTATAGACCAAAGTTTAGGCGGTGGGATAAATGTGTATGGTAGAAAATTTCGTAAGCAAAATAAATGGAGATATAAATGGAGATTTCAGTCATTTATTGCAAAATGGGCCTAATTTATTAACTAATCACACGGTTTAGACATCAAAATCAATAAAGGGACATGGATTTGTTTTTTTTAGGAAATTAATTGGGTGCAAGGTAAATTTCGATCTGGCTGATCTAAATGATTTTTCATTAAAATCGTTTCCGTTTTAAATATTGTGCCAGTGCAACACAGTTGTTGAGTTGTAACGATGGGTGAGTTTTCTCTCGTGTCTGTTGAGTTGTAACCTTCACCGTTAATCAGTGGGTGAACATCTCGTAACAATATGTCAATATCTGAATTTTAACCCGAATACAAGATGTAGCACTTGAGTAACGTATCATTTGATGATATAGGTGATATTGACAAATCATAATACCACAAATATAAAAAAAAACCTTGTGAAGAAAAAAGAAAGAAAATTAGTTGTAATCTTTGAATTGGTCAATATCAACAAATGCTATGTCACCAAAGTGTTACTTAAAAATATAAGTGAATAATTCAATTTGTATGTATTTTGTATACACTAAGGATGTAATATTTTTTAAACATGTCTCCAATCAAATGCTTTACATACCATTTCTACTAACAATATATGAAATCTACTAATAATATATGAAAGTTGAATTACAGCAAAATTTCATAGTTGTTCTCCTTCATGATCTTAATTTTATACGTATAATTGTCATTTTGCAAAACTTAACTTAATTGTTTTTTAAAAAAATTAATTATGGATAATGGTCTTCACAATTTTCACGGATAACTATGAAATTAATTAATTTGTTAAAAATTTAAACAAAAAATGACTTAAAAACAAATATTATGGAACTATACAGCATACAACAAATTTCCACGCGTATTTGTTTTTAGGATGCAAAATTAATAAGTCTCTAGAATACTTTTTTTTTTGTGGTATCCGGGGTTCGAACCTCAGACTTTGCATATATTATGTTATGTTCTTACGAGCTACGGGGATATCTCTAGAATACTTTTAAAACATTATTTGTTTTTTAATTAAAAACAAAATGGTGTAGCCAAATTTTTCTATACAAAAAGAATTGTAACTAATTTGCACTTCCACATATAGGTGGATGCACATTATTTTAAGTGCGTTCAATCGTCATATACATTTAATTAATTTTTTTGGTTTATTACTACAAAACTTCCAACTAATTTCCTATATTTTGCAAATAAAAATGTCAATGTGTTCTTCCTTCTTCTCCTTATTATTTGATTCTCTAATTTTTAAATAAATTGGCCAAAAAATTCAAGCATAAATATACTGAATTAGTTTATTCTCATCTCTTTTAGTATCCTCATTCTCATATATATACATAAAATTTTATTTATTCTCATCTCTTTTAGTATCCTCATTCTCATATATATACATAAAATTTTATTTATGCTTATATTTATGTAAGCATTAATAGGCTTCGGTGAAATTTCGTATAGAAAACACATGTACTATATAGCACTCCTCTTTTAGTATCCTCTTCTCATCTACCGTTGATTTTACAAATTTACAATATTTGATGATGGACTCTCTGCACCTTATCTGACCACTCGTTTATCTTTCCTTTGTATGATATGGATTCAAATTTTCATTTTCCATACATCCTCTACACCTCTCTGTTTCAGTATTTTTTTTTTAAGGTGATTTCTAGAGATGAAAACTTGGATAAAGGTACAATTCATGGAAGGAAGAATGTTTGCATTTTCCTCATAGCAAGTAGGGCTGGGGGGGGGGGGGGGGATTGTGCTAAGTTAGAATGAGTACTCTTATATATGGGATTTTAAAGGGTAAATCCGAAGTAATATACCAAATTTTCTTCTCAATAAATTCAGAAGACAGAAGATATTGGTTTACAATACTCTTTGCCGGAAGGTAGGTGCCTTTCAAATTATGCATTATAAAATCTTAGGCCTACTTTATTACTTCCTTGTTGACTGTTGTAATTGACTCATCCTCAAGTAACCCACAAGGCCACAACTAAACGCAAGTTTTCATTCCAGTTTTATGACTTTAAACTATTTTTATTATCCCAAATTCAATACATTATAAGACAACTGGAATATATACTTTGATTGAAAACATTTGAAAGAGAATGAATTTTCTCATTAATATACTTGATACATAAATTACACATGATTATATGAGTGGTAATTCCGTATTCCCTTGATCAGTATATATATTATAGGTCGTGTAGATGGTGGTGAAATGCCTCATATGGTATATGGTGGATTGATGCTTGAAAATCGTTCAAAACTCTAATAATGATCGATGATGCTCTCCATAACTATAAGCTCGTTTTATTTATGGTCCTCACAATTGATAAAGTGAGACAATCAATGTTTGTTCAATAAAAAAACCAGAAAATCAAATATCAGTATCTCAAAACCCAACTTATATTTGTTTGCAATCAACACTGATCACATTACCATCTCAACCATAATGACATGGAGAACCACAACTTCTACTTAAAAGTTATAACGCTGAACATCATTAAAGTTTTGAACAATTTTCAAGCATCAACAAGCGTAGAATACACACACTTTCCCAACCTATACCAATTGCTTACATGATAATTTGAATAGTGAATATAATATTCAATTCTATTTATAAAGATCTGGATTCGACAGTCGTGGTGTGGGTATGGCAAGCAGAGGTGTCTTCTTTTTTAGAACAATACCAAATTTCTCTGACACTTCCAGATTTGCTCCTTGAGGTACTGTCCAATCAAACAAGTGCACAAGGGTGGCTACAAAGTACAAAACCGTCCTCTCAGCCATTGCTATTCCGGCACAAATCCTTCTTCCAGAGCCAAAAGGGAAATAGTTGAAGTCATTCCCACTATAATCCCATTTACCATCCAAGAATCTTGTAGGATCAAATTCTAGTGGGTTCTCCCAAACATAAGGGTCTCTATGAATAGCCCAAACGTTGATAAAGACACGAGATCCCTCTGGAATTGTGTAGCCTCCAATGTTGGTGGTTTCACTTGGGCAGTGAGGGACTAAAAGTGGAAGTGCAGGGTGCAAACGAAGAGTTTCTTTCATCACTGCATGTAAGTAGGTTAGCTTGTGAATATGAGACTCTTCTACTAAGTTATCTTTTCCAACCACAGATTCTAACTCCTCTTGAACCTTCCTCATCACTTCTGGTTTGTTCATCATTTCTGCCATTACAAACTCAATTGTGTTGGATGATGTGTCTGATCCACCCACTACCATGTCCTGTTTATGTTCATCCACAATATTGGTAAAAAAATATAATTCAATGTCAGTAATCAAGATTTTGGTATTTTAGAACTTGGTACCAATTGGTGTCTACATTTTGTTTGATTAAACATGATTTTAAAATAACTTAATTGTACTTTTGGTACTTAGTATAACACGATTGTCCTATTTTAGTGTTCGATTGTCCTATTTTAGTGTTCAAGTTTGAATTGTACGATTGAGTCCTCTAAATATTTGTGATTGTGCAACTTAAGTCCTCAATGTTTTAATCGCGCGAATCAAATTCTCTAGGTATCCTAATTATGCGATTTTAAGTTCGCAAAGTTCTAATGGTGTGAATTGAATCTTTTAGGTATTGCGATTTTGATCCTTACATCTCATTGTCGTTCAATTTCTGATCGAAATGCTAATATATCATACATAGGTATGACCTTCACAAATTTCACCGATAACAAGTTATGTTACCAAGTCATGCCTATACGAGACATCAGCATCACATTTTTAACAAGATATTGAACCTGAATTGAATTGAGGAAGCAAAATCACACAATTGTTATATCTAGATGACATATTTTCAGCATTCAAATACATAACTGCACAATCATGATATTCAGAGAATCCATTTTGTACAATTAGAATATGAAAAGGCTAAGAAAAGACTCAATGCATGCAATTAGAATTTGTGGACCAACATCAAACAATCCATAGTTCAATTATGCTTTAATAAAACAATTAAATATTTGATTACTTCAAATCAAATTCATTTTAGTTATAAATTTCATCTAACCCAACAAAACTAACTTGCATCAAACCTATCAATGTTATAGTAATCCTATATTGCAAAAAAAAAAAGGTGTGAAGAAACTAAAATAGAAACGTTTGTGAAAGTAGCATACCATAAGAAGAGCCTTAACATGAGTACTTGTAAACGGTGTCTTAGAATCACCCTCCTCCTTCAAATTCAACAAAAACTGCAAAAAATCCTTACTTTCGTTATTCTCCTTTCCCTCAACCTCCTTCTTCAATCTTTCACCAATCATCTTCTCAAATATTCCATCAAAGCGAGGCACTAAAAGATTCATCTCTTTCTCAACACCCTGCAAATCAAACCGGGCTAACCCGGGAAAAAAATCCGATAAATTCGGTTTCCCCAAAAGCTGCACCATCTCCGCCACCGCCTCCCTAAACTCCGCCCCTAAACTCTCCCTCTCTTCCCCTTCCACTCCCGCACCCCACATCATATTCGTGATAACATTCAACACCGTTAAAAAAACCTGCTCGCCAATATTCACCGTTGACCCGATCCGATCATGAATATACCCCACCGTTTTCCGAACTTCACCTCGTCGGAGCTCGTAAACGGAGTCAAGAGTCGTGTTACTAAGCATCTTGACGACGCAGATTTTTCTCAGCATACGCCACTGTGGACCGTACGGGCTCCATACTATATCGTTGCCGCCGTAAGTGGCGGCTCTACCGGCGGCAGGGACGTCACGGTTGGCAAAAACTGTGTCGTGGTCTTTAAGAACTTGGCGTGCTGTGGAAGGTGAAGTCAAAACAATACCGAGTTTGCTTCCGAGCCAGAGCTTGTAAATTGGGCCGTGGGCTTGGGCTAGCCCGGCGAAGTAAGTGTGAAGTTCTGGGTCGAGTGATAGAAGGTTGCCGAAGATAGGAAAGCCCGGTGGGCCTGGTGGTAGGTTTTGGGTTTTAGATTTGAAGAAGAAGATATATATGTACCAAGTGATTGTGGAGATTATTAAGAGTGCTATGATTAGTGTTGTGGTGTTTTCACCGTTGTACCAATCTTTAAGGTTTGTGAGTGAAACCATGATGCTATTGCTGTGTTATGTTTGAGAATTCGGAAAGGAAATAATAGTTGAAGATATTAAGGACAAATATGCAAAAACGACAAATATGGATTTCAAAGAACGGTGGATGAGAGAGATAGGACAATATATACGGAATCTACAAGAAAACAAAGTCACAATGCATTTAGTGTTCATTCTTTATATAAGCTATTTTGTCGTATAAAACCCCAAGTAGATAATATCTAAATTATTATCGACTATGTTATCTCTTTCACAAGTTCTTGGTAGATTTTCCATCACAACAATTCTCGTAAGGTGATTATGGTTCATGTGGACGCGACACATTTAGAACCTCGGATCACATATATTTAGATTAAATACAGTCACATTCTAATAAATAGTGGTGGTAGTAAGTGGAGGTAGCATTTGTCTTAGAAGTTAAGAGCTCCACGTTTTGATAATCTACATGTAAATGAATTAGTCTATCTTATAAGTCGATTTTGTGAATGAGTTAAGCTTGATATACAATTTGGTATGGTAATAGAAAACACAGGTGTCAATTTTTTTTTTTAATAAAGAAAACACAGGTGTCATGTTAGTTGTGATTGGGCACATGGGACTCACGCTATTGAGGTTGTTTTGTAGTTTTTATATTGCAAAGATTCTTAAGCAGGTAGATGTAAAAACGCATTTCGACACATCCTCTTGTGAGTTAGTTTTTGAGAGTGGGATATTTAACTTGGTAGTTGGGGTTTACAACAATGAACCAAGTTGTTTGATATTATTTAAATGGAAAGTTTTACGGTACACTAACAAAATTTAGTGTATTGTACTTTTGTTTCACAAAATTTATAAATTAAAGATTATTTTTATGAAATAAAAAATTATTTATCAATGTTTATATTTTAGTAAACATTATTTCATAAAAAAAACATCATTTATTTGTTTATAAAGATCATATTAATATTTTACATTTTGCCATAAAAAATAATCAATATTCATTGTTATGAGTAATAAAAATTTGTAAAAATTAAATTTTATTTCGTCGATGCTTTTGGTAAATTAAATTTAATTATTATAGTTGTCAACGATAGAAAACAATTATTTTTCTTCAAAAACACAACTCGTTTATTATTAATTTAACGACTTGGTGTACCGATACACCTAAATTTATTGAGTGTACCATATAATTTTTCTATTTAAATTCCGAGTATTTATTTTTTGTCTATTTTCATATTTAACAGGGTCAATGCTCAATCCCTACAATTTCGTGCGGGGTGGGGGTTAGTCTTGCAAATTTGATGGAAAATAACAAATCACGATCAATCATGTGTGTGATTTTAGAAGTCGTTACGATTAAAGTTAATCACTTTCTTTTCATTATGATTAAAGTCAATCACTTTTTTTATTAATTAGACAATTATGATTGATCGACAACATAAAAAAAATCACGATGACGTACACAAATTAAATCCCTCTTACAAATTGATTTCAAATAATTTGTTTGACCTTTAAATTAGAACAAGAGAAAATGGGAAATGGTCTAAAACATAGGTGGTGGCAAGTAGGGATGTAAATGAATATCCATGGATGCGGATAATGTGGTATCTGTGTCTGCTCTGTTGGATAAATATGAAATCCGTACGCTATTCATATCCATCGAAGTCAATATGCACTTTTGTTGCCTTCACACTAAGTAAGGGTAGTTTTGACAGTCCAACTCAAGCTGAAAAGCTTGCGAATACGTTTGACCAAAGTAGGAGTTGTTCCACCAAAATTGCAATTTTCAATAATCATGTTGACCAAGATCTTTGAGTCACTCTCCACTATAAGATGAGTGGTGTTCTCCCTCCACGCCATGTCCAAACCAAGGCACATGCCCCATATTTTAGCATGAAAAGCATCACACATTCCAATCTTCTTGAAGTAGCCTTTGATCCATCTACAATCAGAGTCTCGAAGAAGCCCTCTACACCCTGCAAGAGTGTCAAATCCCTTCCAAGCGCTATCACAATTAAGCTTGAATTCTGCTCTTTACCCAAACTGTTTTGCTCATTCTCAAAGTAAATAACCAAAATGCCCTTACATGACTTAAGTCACGCTAGTGTATGATTTACGTGAGTTAAAATACGCTACGTGAGTTAACTCACTCTAGTGTTAATATATAAATACTGAAGCGTGAGTTAACTCACGTTACAAAATATGCAATTTTTTCGAATTTATTTAAATGGTAATATTGAAGTAGCAATAAATGTCATAAGAAAGGGGGGGTTTGAATTGTGACCCTTTTAAAAATTATTCCTGGAATATTTAAACAAACAAATATGCTCAAGAAAATTCTTGGTTAGTGTTAGTAATAATAAATTATTATAATATAAGGACCAGAGAGTTCTGGAATAAAGGACTGAAATAAATAAAGCAGTAAAGGACCAGAAAACTCTGGATATATAACTGAAATAAATAAAGCGATAAGGGATCAGAAAACTCTGGAAATATAATTGAAATAAATAAAGCGATAAATGACCAGAGAACTCTGGAGATATTAATAATAAAATAAATAGGACCAGAATGTTCTGGATAATTATTGAGTAGTAGATTAATTATTTAATTTTAGTTTAAGGACCAGAGCACTCTGGAATATTAATATAGTTAGTTATAGATTATATGTGACGGCCAGAAGTTAAGAGATGAGAGAAGAGAGAGAACACAAGAGAATTTATCCTGGTTCGTCTAACCGGCTACGTCCAGTCCCCACACTTTCAGTGTGAGATTTTTCCACTATAGTTTCAAGCCACCAGAACGTTCTTAGTAGCACTATAGTCCTTGATCACACCAGATCAATTTAGTCACAAATCTTGATCACACCAGATCAATTCTATCTCAAACTATTAAGCCCAATAGACTTGAGATCTAAATACAATTTGTATATGAGAGGTTTTAGGTTGTGGATCCTATTTTCTCAACACTTGTTTGAGATTATGATAAAACAAACTTGAAAGATTATGATCCAAATCTAATGAAAGAGTAGAAGTTTGTTTGTTGTTGTAGTTGAAGAGCTTTGATGAATATTTCTTTGAATATTCACGTGAGAGAAGAAATTGATATTTCTTTGAGAGAGTTTGTATTCTTTGATTGGAAGCTCTTGAAGAAACATAGTGGAGGTATGCTTGCTTATTTATAGAAGCTTGTGATAGAGAGGCTTCAAGGCAGATGGCAGCTGTATCCAATTCATAGAAGGCTTCCCCATGTGCGTGTGTTTCTTCATTTTGAAGTGCAAGAATGTTGGTAAGTGAGGACTTGTGAGTTGTAGAACATTCTTGAAACATTCTCTTGAGTGACAGCTGTTTCATGGCAAACATTTAATGACAGCTGTTTTCTCCTTTCATGAGGCATCCCATGTGCGTGAGTTTTTCCTTCTTGATGCGCAAGGATGCTAAAAAATGAAAGCTTGTGAGATGCAGAACGTTCTTGAGACATTCTCTTGAGCTACAACTATGTGACAGCAAGTATACGTGTGAAAGTGTGATAGCTGTGATATGGTGGCATTGTCAAAACATCCTTATCTTTGTTGTACTTTCACCAGAACGTTCTTGAGAACTTTCTTCTTTGTTGTTCCTTTATTCTTGAGAACATTCTTCTTCATTCTTGAGAACATTCTTCTTGTTATAGGTTTTAGCTTTTCTTCTTTTGAGACTCACGTGTCTTTGGCCTTTTGTTACTGATTATTCCTTTTGTTGCTTCGCTTTCCCATGACACTTAGATTTGCTTCCCTTTTGGTGACATTCTTCAAAGGTATCTTTTTATCCTTTTTTGGTGAGACAAAGGGAGCAATTTGTTCTTGCTTTCAATGATGTAAGTGTTGTAGTATAAAGTGTATGAGTGCCTTTTTGCTCTTTTGCTTTTATGAGATTATTATGCAAGCTTAGAATGTTCTTCTCTTTAACAAGAACATTCTCCATGAAACATTTCTCACAAAACATATTAGTAGATAACAAGTTAAAAACATATATAATGTTTGTGATCTTTAAAACATCAAATAAGGATTTTGTCCTCAACAATCTCCCCCTTTTTGATGATGACAAACATTTATAATTTGTTTTTGATTTTGATATTAAATTTTGAGAATTGATAATTTATTTGTGAAATAATTTTATCAATAACCCCCCCTCAATTTTAGCATCCAAGATATTTTTGAATAAATTGAGAATATATGCAATAATGCACCAAAATAAATAATGAACCTCAAATATCATTTCATATATAACGATGATGATACATAATTCAAGTTCATACATGGTTCATATATCAAAATAGCATAGAGTAGCAAAATGACATAGAAACAAAATATAAAAAGTGCATAATACAGAAGTACATGGAATATTAATACAAGGCAGCAACATATTTTTAAGAGGCAAACTAGCAGCCTAAAACTATGTCCTTGTACGCATTAAGTGCGCAGCAGCAATACCATTCCAAAATCAAAAGTTGTACTTCTAATTATCTCCCCCTTTGTCACATAAAAAAGGAGATAAAGCACCATTAACTTCATTTAGAAGGAGAGGATCCATCAGAAGATGATGAATTTGAGGGAACCGGCATAGGAATTGCAGGTGGTGGAGGAAAAGGATTAGCCATTGGTGGTTCAACACCCCATTTGATACTTAGAGAGTTGTACCATTGCCTCAAGCATGTACTTTTCATAGAATCGTACACAGTGTGATTCATGATTCCATGAAATGCATCAAACAATTTCAAGACATCCTTCCTAATCTTTCTTATTTCTTTCCCAACTTTTGTCTTCTTAGGAGAAGGTTCATTCAAGGAAGGAGGAAGAAATGCGCCAGTTAACACATTGAAAGAAGGAGAGTTAGACTTAGCAGGAGCAGATGACTCATAGAATGGTGGATCCACAAAGAATTTGTCAATAGATTCAGATCGAAAGAGAGCTGAATAATTGTGTTTTGGAGGAGAGATATATAGAGGAGCAGTAACTGAAACTTTGTTAGATGGAGCAGCCTCTTCAAAAAAGCATTTCATTTCATTTACATTCTGAAATTTTGGAAGGATTGGATTTTTGGCAAAATTTTCTAACAACCTAGCATGTTCTTCAGAAACTGGAGAGTTATTTGTTGGAGTTTTGGCTTCGGTTTGAAGACAATTGAGAAGATGTTCCATTGAAATAGGGTCATTTTGTTCTTTTGAGACTAAGAGATTGAGACATATCCACATAAGAAGGAATGAAAGACTCTGGTTTGGTTTTCATTTGGTGAACATTTTTAGGCCCAAAGGTTGAGATTTTGAAACTCCAAATCTCATCCTGCAAAGGAATATTGAGTAACCTAAAGATTTTGCAGAGTGCCATTCCATATGGAACAGTGCTGGTTTTGGTAGTGGAGTTAGCAGCACTCATCATATTTTTGAGAATGATGAATGGGAGATTAACTTGTTTTCCCATAAACATGTGATAGATTAACAGAATATCATTGTGAGATATGTGATTAAAAGTGCCATTCTTAGGAAGGAGACTGTTATGAACCATATTTGCAAGAATTTGAGTGGTGTATTGCAAGTTTGAACAAGACAAATCAGTTGCATTTGGTTTGTAAATTGTTTCAAGAACAACATTACGATCTAGATGAAGTACATCATACCAATCATCTCCAAACACGGCTGGACCTTCTAAAGGAATGTTTAACAGTTTAGAGATTGTTTCTAAGCTAATCTCTACTTTGACACCTTTAATGTGAGAAATAATCACATTTTTATCAGGATAGCATTCAGCCATGCAGCAAAAAGCTTGAACAACTTCTGGGTAAAACTTTTCCCTAATTTGAAGAAAGGGAACCCAACCTAGAGCATCAGGGTATTTTTTAACAAAAATTTCAGCATCTTGCAATTTCTGAAAATCAAAATACCGACCTACCCCAATAGGTTTAGAGGACCATTTATCAAAAAAGGTTTTGGTAAGGTCAGGATCAATCAGAGGAGCAAACCTAGACTTAGACACAGATAGATTATGAGTCTTACCCCTTTTTGAAGCAGACCTCTTGCCTTGAGAAGGTTCGAAGTCTTCAGTGATTTTTCGTTTCCCTTTGTTTCTGACACGAGAGCTTTCCAGAGAACGTTCTAGAGTTGCTTCAACTTCTTCCTTTTCTTCAGGCTGTGATTCTGGAATTTCCTTAGGAATTTCAGTTTGAGAAGAGGGCTTTTCAGGAACGATAACTGTAACGCCCCAGCTGCTATTTTACTATTTTTGGTTGATTTTAATATGTTTGGTGTATTTTATATGAAAATGTTGATTTATGTGAATATTAGTGTGTTGTTATTTGATATATATTTTATTATATAATTATTTGTAGAATTTTATGAAAATAGGGGAAATAATATTTATTTTAGAAAAAGAGGGATTTATTTGGAGTTAATAGAATTAAGGAGGGTTAATGAGAAATTTAATAAGATTTAGTGAGGGAGTAAATAGAAAAAAAAGGAGTTATGTTTTGGTTGGTAAGGAATAGAAAGAGGCAGACAAAAACTTTGTACGTACAGTAAAGAAAACATAGCTTTTTGGGAGAAAGAGAGAAGAACCAAGAGCAAAGGAGGATTAGCCAAGAGGAGAGATTTGCTGTAGCTTTTTATTCATCTAATCAGGTAAGGGTGAGCCTAACTTCAATAATCTTAATTGTGAATCATCTGTTCTTGATTGGCATAGAGTTTGAGAGGAATTGAGATGGGTTTTATGAACTAGGGTTATGATGAAATGGTGATGGATTGATGTGAGATTGTGTTGTAATGCTGTAGAGACGTGTTACAGAACCTAGATTATCCCCTAGGACAACATTGCAGATGATTTAGGGGTTTGATTTGAGAGAATTGGCATGTTTTGGTGAGATTAGGTCTGAACCCGTGTGGGTTCTGAGATCGCTCGCCTGTGGCGAGTGATCACTCGCCGTGGCGAGTAGCCTTTGTTTGCTCGCGAGGCGAGCAGCATAGCTCGCCGTGGCGAGCTTGTCCCTTAAATTTTAGGACTTTGGCCCAAGTGATGATGGTTTTGAGTGCCCTTATATTTATAGAGATGACCTGTGAAGTTGGTTTAGCCAAATTGGATTTAGAAAACCTTAAAAAGGAGATTTTTTGGTGAAAAATGTCAAAAGGCCGAGAGCACCCAGGATTGCTCGCCTTCAGCTCGCCCCCAACTCGCCTTTGGCGAGTGAGCTGATGTGAGTACTCGCCTGTGGCGAGCAGGTTACTCGCTGTGGCGAGTTAGTAGTTTTTGGACTGTTTGTTGTTTTGCGATTCTGTTTTCGCATGGGACTTGAGAGGGACCCTTGGGGTAGTGTTGGAGATGTTTTATACCCTTAGATGAGTTACGTAAAGATGATTGCTGATGGTTCTTTTATGTTGTGAATAATTGATGTATTGTTGATAGTAAGTAATGTTTAAATATGAGGACTATGTGATTGTGATGATGTTACGTGTTGCGATGTATATGATTAATGAGATGATGTTCTGCCATGTAACTATTATACTTGCATGTGTCAGTTTTGCATTATGAATGATGGTCTTGAGACGGTGTATTAAGTTGTTAAACGACGAGTCCATGCATTTGCATATTTATGAGACAGTGGAGCTTTATGCTCAAAGCGACGGTGAAGCTTTATGCTCAAAGCGACGGTGGAGCTTTATGCTCAAAGCGACGGTGAGGCATATTAATGCTATAAATATATGGTACCACATGCATGATGTTGAAACGTTAGGTGTTGCATTTAGTCGAGTCAATTGTGACATATATGTGATGATGTTTGAGACGTTGATGGATGATGTGATGTTGTTTACGATGATGTTTATGACGTTGTTATGATGTGCTGCAATGTATATGTTGTGAGTTGGATTTATGATTGTTAATCTTGACGTTTGATTTATATATTAATATTATTGTTGTGAATCTCACCCCTTCTGCTGGAATTGCCGCCTCGTGGGCAAGTGCAGGTAGCGAAGGATAGATAGGAGTTGGCTCTCGTGTCGTAGGCTCTGATATGTAATGGGATGGGATTTGATGTTTATGATTTCATTCTTTTATGTATCGGTTTTTGAGAACATGTTGCTTAGATTTTTATTGACGTTGAAGATTTAAAACATCGTTGAATAATATTTTTATTATGTTGAGGCCTTGTGCCAAGGAGGTTGATTTTAGTTGTTGATTGATTATCAAATAAATATTCCGCTGCAGATTTTTATAAAACGATGTGTTGAATTAAATAGTTTTTATATTCTATTTAAACTGAATTTTGAAAAGTAGATGTAATACTCCGTTGTATGTTGAAAACTCTGATAATTATACCTGTTTACGTTGTTTTGGGAAAACGGGGTGTTACAATAACAACAGGGATAGGTTGGATTTCACCCAAATCATCAGGATTTTGGGTTTGCTCAGTTTCCCTAATTGTAGGAGGATTAATGGTTTTCGGATTTTTAGTGATGGAAGCGGTTTTCAGAGATATAAGGTTAGGGTTTGATTTTTGTGAAGATCGAGCTTGAGTATCATCTTCATCTGAATCGATGATTTCATGAACGGTTTTATCCTTGTTTTAACTTTTCTTCTTTTGAGACTCACGTGTCTTTGGCCTTTTGTTACTGATTATTCCTTTTGTTGCTTGGCTTTCCCATGACACTTAGATTTGCTTCCCTTTTGGTGACATTCTTCAAAGGTATCTTTTTATCCTTTTTTGGTGAGACAAAGGGAGCAATTTGTTCTTGCTTTCAATGATGTAAGTGTTGTAGTATAAAGTGTATGAGTGTCTTTTTGCTCTTTTGCTTTTATGAGATTATTATGCAAGCTTAGAATTTTCTTCTCTTTAACAAGAACATTCTCCATGAAACATTTCTCACAAAACATATTAGTAGATAACAAGTTAAAAACATATATAATGTTTGTGATCTTTAAAACATCAAATAAGGATTTTGTCCTCAACAAATATAAATAATTATTCAAATGGTAATATGAATAAGGGTTAATATGTTTTTAGCCCCCTGTAATTTAGGCGAGTTCCGGTTTACCCCCCTGTAAAAAAAAAAGTTTAGATTCCAACCTTATAATTTAAGATTCTTTCGTTTTAAACCCTGAGGCTATATGACTGGACAAAATACTGACGTGGCATGCTGAGTGGCACGCTGACTGTATAATTAATTTTGTTTTTTATTTTTTAAAGGGCACATGTGGCATTTTGCCTATTTTTTTAAAATAAAAAATAATATAAATGAAATTATATTAATTTAAAAAATCTGAAAATTTATTTTTGAAAATAAAATCGTAAAAAACAATATTTTTCGAAAAAAAAAACCGAGTTTTCTAAAAAAAATAAAAATTATGGAATTTAATTTTTAAAATAAGAAAACTACAGAATTTAGGAAAAAAAAATCTGAAATTAAAAAGAAAGTTCAGATTTTTTCTACCAAAAATAAAAATTCTGGAATTTAATTTTTAAAATAAAAAAAGTTAGTATTTTTTCGAATTTTTTTTCTACCAAAACTAAGAATTCTGGAATTAAATTTTTAAAATAAAAAAAAACAAATTTGAAATTAATAAAAAGTACAGATTTTTTTCAAAAAAAAAGTTTTTAAAATTTTTTTCTACAAAAATAAAATCCGGATTTTTTTGTAAACCTAAATATAACTTTTTTATAATTCGGGTTAAAATATGAAAATAAAATTTTGAAAATTATATAATTTGAAAAAAAAAATTGAAATTTTAAAGAACTATGCCCGAAACAAATAAATTTTTTAAAGAACTATTCCAGAAATAAATTTTTTAATTTTCTATCTTACTTTAATTTCTTTTATTGTCCTCTTTAGTTGTATTTTTCTTTCTTTCAGATTGAAAAAATTACAAAGTATACGTTTTTTGCAGATCGAGATAAGAAATTCAAAAAATTTATTTTATTTTAATTTTCAAAATCTTAATTTCAGATTTTTTTTATTTTTTGAAAATAAATTTGAATTTGTTTACGATTTTTTGAATTTTGTAAATTTTAAAAAAAATCTAATTTTTTTTTCTGATTTTTTCAATTTTGAAAAAAATAATCTTACTTTTTTTTCTTTCTATTTTTTATTTTTAAATTAATATAAATGAAAATAAAAAATTAAAAACAAAATTAATTATACAGTCAGCGCGCCACATCATCCAAAAACGCTGACTCAGCGTGCCACATTATCAGGTTTGTACAGTCAGATGGCCTCTGGGTCTAACACGAAAGAATCTTCAAATTACAGGGTCTATTTCGAAAGAATCTTTAAATTATAGGGTTGGAATCTTAATTTTTTTTTACAGGGGATAAATCGGAACTCGCCCAAATTACAGGGGGATAAAAATATATTAACTCTATGAATAATATAAATAATATCAATGCTAATAATATAAATGGTAATATAAATTCTTAACAATTACATAATAACACCTCATTTTATTAATACTTTGATACAATTACATAATACATAATTTGATACATTTTACTGGAATAAAATAAATATGCTTCTTTAAGGTAAAAATATACCAACTTTGGGGTAATAGAGGATTAATGTCAGTGGCAAAAGAGAGCAGCCTTCTTGGGGCAAAAAGACATCATCCCTTCGGGGTAAATGTAAATGTGGTTCTTTTTATATCCCAAGAAAGAGTCTTTTTACCCACGGTGAAAAGTTTTTGGGGTAAAAAGAAGCAGATTTACTTTTACCCCAAGGGTTGACCTCCAAGTAGGTTGCCCTATTTTACCCCCTCCCTTGACCTTTTTTTACCACTAAGTTGGCCCCAAAAAAGCTAAGAAAACCTAAAGAGATTCGAGGAGAAGAGAAGGCATGGTGTGAGGAAATAGTGAGTTTTGGAGGGGTATTTATAGGGAGAAATGAGTACCATAGGTTTTATTAGTACTAAATGCAGTTAAAAGAGTAAAACAAAAGTGTAGAAATGAGTTAAATTGAATGTGGAATAACTGACCAACTTTAAAAAAACGTGTTCTTAAACTTAAACCACCAGCCAATCTAGTGCGAGTTAAGTCCCACTAGTGTTAACCTTGGCGTGAGTTAAGTCACGCTAGTGTTAGTCTTGACCTGAGTTAACTCAAGCTAGTGTTAGCCTTGACCTAAGTGAACAAATAAACTCAGCGTAAATTCAAATAAATAAATACTAATTACACTCAGCATGAATTTGAATAAAAAATTGTGTATTCAATAAATTCAAATCAAGGTCACATTACATTACATTAAATTACATTCTGGAATGCATCTTCCAACTACAACAATTATCTTGCCTCTAAATGGTGTAAATTCAAACTTGCTAAGCAGCAGGACTCGAACATACGCCCCAGAAGTGCTATTGTTTCATTCTAAAGGTTAAATTCGTGTTGGTCTTGGTTTTAAATGATAGTATCCAAGTGCCAACGGAATGAGGTCCAGACCTTGACACTTCAATACCATCATTTAAACGAAGCCAACAAAAATTTAACCTTTTGAATGGAACAATAGCACTTCCAGACGTATGCTGGAGACCTGCCGTTTAATAAGTTTAAATTACCCCATCTAGAGGAAGACAATTGTTGTAGTTGGAAGGTGCATTCCCTACCTAATCACGATCTTCTGGCGGAATCAAACTGTTGATAATATCTTCAGTTGATCTCAGCAACGTTACACGCATATCGATCCACTGGACACATGTTGTGCTCCCAAAACATGTTCGTCACATTTTCGTCGTTCTTTAACTTCACCCAAGTGAATGATACTCTCCCCTCGTCGAACGTTGGACATTTATACCGAACGTTTTCCACCCTCCTTGTGTATCCAGAGCTCACTCCTTGGTTGAATTCATTCAGTTCATCCTTGAGGCCTCTTAACGTTACATCGAGGCACCAAACCTTCAACCTCTGAGGTTCTCCGTCGTTGAATTGTGCATGAACATTGATCCACCCGACCATTGTTTCAAATCTACACAATAAGAAATTAAAAACAATCAATGAAAAACTCATTCAAACATTTCATCAAACAGTTGAAGTGCAAATTATACATAAACCCTAAAAATGATGACTACAACATAAACATGCAAACATCTAAATAATTAAGCAATATTACTCATTTGCATGTAACATTGTATCATATCTTGCAAAAAAAAAAAAAAAAATTAAACAAACCCTAAATCTAAAAAAATCCAATCTAAGTGTAAAAAATCTAACATAATCATGCAAACATCTAAACATCATAACAATTAAGCACTATAAGTCATTTGCATGTAACATTCTATCATTTCTTGCAAAAAAAATTAAAATTTTAACAAAGCACTAAACCTAAAAAATTCTAGATTAAGTGAAAAATCTATCATATCAACATAATTTAAGTGAAAGCTTACTTGTTCTTGTTGTTGGAGTGTTGTTTGATTTGAAGTTGAAGGAATTTTGGAGTTGTGTAATTTGAGAGAGAATTGAGATTTGAGTGTGTTGTTTGAAAATGGAATGAGGCAGAATGAGGCTCTGCCCGGGCTAATAACAGCATGTAGCGTGAGTTAGCTCACGCTACGTGACTTAACTCATGCTACTCTTGGAACTGGCTTGAGTTAACTCACGTTGCGTGACTTAAGTCACGCAAGGGCATTTTGGATATTTTCTTTGAGAATGAGCGAAACCATTTGGGTAAAGAGCAAAATTCATTAAGCTTAACCCTGTTAGATAATAAAATATTGAGCTTAAGTCATTGGGCCTTTATATTAGTAAGGTAGAGTCCATTAGGTTTTATTATATATTCTCTTATAATCTTTTGTAATGTTAAGCAATTATGATTCCAATGAAACCCTAGCCGTCTTTGTTATTCACTCTTTTTCTATTTTGTATTTGTATTGTTAACAAACCCAACCAACTGAAGGTCGCATCCAACCGATGCATGTAGTTTCCTTTTGATGAGGACTTTTATGCACCAACTTTGTATTGTCTTCTATCTCCCTAGTAAACTTTTGAATAACCAGTGTTGGATAGCTTGGTCTTTGAAATCCTATTTCAAAAATATATTTGTTTCACCAATTTCACAAATACCAACATGATGTCATGAAAGTAGTATGCCAAGTAGCATGATTATCTCCATTCCCTTTTTTATTAGGTTGTTAAAGATCCACTCCCTACAATTTGAAAGTAGTCTGCCAAGTAGCATGATTATCTCCAATCCCTTTTTTATTAGGTTGTTAAAGATCCACTCCCTACAATCAAAAGAAGACGGAACAAGTCTGGGCCATACCTGAGTGGCGTGCACGCAATCACGAAGGACATGAATGATTGTTTCATCCTCTCGCGCACAACAAGGACAAGTAGGTACCAATAGGCCATTACTACATATTGGCATTGATAACATTGTTATTAATATATATTTTGTTTTTACATTAATGGTGTGTCTCTCTCTATATATGTATATATACTGGGCCTTAAAATTTTAAAGGCTCAGCTCGGCAGAGCTGTTTGCATCCTAGAAGGTACGACCCTACTAAAGAAGCAAACCTCTCCGTCATGCAACACTTAAGCTTTGGGTTTGGAAGCTTATAATCTTTCTTATGGAGATCCTTTGAATATGAAAAAGGTCTTATATATAAAAGGTTTCATCAATCACTCAGATTGGATGATGGATGATCACACTCTCTCAATCAGTAATAGGCTCTAAAATTGATGTTCGCATCCTCTCTTTCACATTTTAGAGGGAGGGATGAAAGAGAATAGCAAATTTAAGTGTAAGAAAGAGATAAAAGAAGAGAGAGGTAGAGAGGATGGAGAGAGTGAAGGAAAGAGATGGAAGGAGAGGATCATGTCCCTAAAATCACATCACTATTATTCTTGGTAGAATAAAACTTCAACTTTGAATTGAAAAGCTACAACCTTGTTACTATAGTACTACGATGAGCGCTCTATAACTTCGTGTGCAACCAATCAAAGCCCAAATCGAGAAGAATCCATCACTACTTTAACAGAGGAAATGACAAATATCACTCTCATCACTACTGGATGAATCACTATAATCCGAACCACTAGTGACGCCCATAAAGCCAAATATATCCTTATGATAGACTTTATTGTACCAATGTACCATCGAATTTCTTAGTTGGAGAATAACACATTTTGTAATATTAAAAAGCATTCGGGGGGAGGTTTCCCAACCTCCTCTCATCAAATTCTGTCTCACAAATAATCACCGCTGAGAAAGAAATGATAAACTATGCAAGAACAAAAGGGAAAAATTAAAGAAAAATGAATGAATACCCCGAGAGTAAAGGAAATGATAGGAGCAAACCCAATTGAGAGATAGATGTCAACAAAATCACTATTTTCAAGAACGACTTCAAATACTTTAGAAACATTTACATGAATTATACACTCACATCAAGCATATCAAATACAACTTTGCGTAAATGCAGTCAATGGTTGAGACCTGCAAGTTTGAATCCAAGTGGTGCCAATTTCTGGCTCGAACCCATAATGAGACAATCATAACTAGGATGATTCTTAAAGTTTTACGGGTCTTTGACATAATATGAAAAAATAACCTTTTATATAATAGGTCATCATTTTTTTAGCTCATTGTTGTGATTTTATTAACTTTTCATTTTGTTTTTTTCCCGCTTTTCACTACCAAATAATTTTTTTAAACAACATCTGAAGATAAATCAAATACTTTATAGACACAAAAATTGAATACTCATATTTATTATGGATTTAAAATGGTAAATCACAAAGAATATGCCTAATTTTCGTCTCTGGACATTTTAGACTGAAGAATATACTATGCGTATCGAGAAGAAACATGTCAGTATCAAAATTACTGCTTATAATGTATTCCCACTTCACTACTTTCTTGGTTATAATTGGCTTATCTTCAAAAAATTTAGACAAATAAAAACAAATTTCTCTTCCATTTTTCTTCTTTTTTATATAGTGTAGCTAAATAAATTATTTAGACTAAACTTCAAGTTGCCCACATCTAAATGCAAGTATTCATTCTAATTTTATATGCTAATGTAATAATGTTTTTGCAGACTTTAAGCTATTTGGATTATCTCAAATTCAATGCATTGTACACATCTGGAATACATATATTTATTGAAAACATTTGAAAGAGAATGAAACATCCTCAGACAAATACTTGATACATAAAATGCAAGAGATTATACTAGCTTTAAGTGCTAAATCTAGATTCCCTTGATCAATATTCATATGATAGGTGGTTTCTAGGGTAGAGAAGTGTCTCATATGGTGTATGTTAGACTAATACTTGAAAATTGTTAAAAACTCCAGCAATGATCAATGCTATTCTTAGCAACATTCAAGTTTTGAACAATTTTCACGCATCAACAATCGTAGTACACGACACTTTCCCTCCCTACCAATTACGTACCTATATGATGATATCAATATTCAATATAGTATCGAAATCTATTTATAAAGATCTGGATTCGACAGCCGTGGTGTGGGTATGGCAAGCAAAGGTGTCTTCTTTTTGAGAATAATACCATATTTCTCTGATACATCTAACTTTTCTCCTGGAGGTATTGTCCAATCAAAAGAGTGCACAAGGGTGGCTATGAAGTACAAAACATTCCTCTCAGCCATTGCTATTCCAGCACATATCCTTCTTCCCGAGCCAAAGGGGAAATAACTAAAGTCATTCCCTTTATAATCCAATTTACCATCCAAGAACCTTGTCGGATCAAATTCCAGTGGTTTCTTCCAAATGGAAGGGTCTCTATGAATAGCCCAAACGTTAACAAACACACAAGATCCCTTTGGAATTGTGTAGCCTCCTACATTGGTGGTTTCACTTGGGCAATGAGGCATTAGAAGTGGAAGTGATGGGTGCAAACGAAGGGTTTCTTTCATTACTGCTTGCAAGTAGGGTAGCTTGTGAATATGAGACTCTTCTACTAAGTTATCTTTCCCAACCACTGCTTCCAATTCTTCTTGAACTTTCCTCATTACTTCTGGCTTGTTCATCATTTCTGCCATTGCAAACTCAACGGTATTGGAGGATGTGTCTGATCCACCAAGTACCATGTCCTGTTCATACAAACTCAATGCCATTAAGTTCTTTAACACGCGCCTTAGGACACATGTTAGCATTCTTAAATAAATTTTAATTTGAATCAAAGTTAAACCAACCATATACCGCAAAAAAAAGTGAGAAGATGTTAAACATAAATGTTGAACAAAGGTAGCATACCAGAAGAAGAGCCTTCACATGGGTGCTTGTGAATGGGGTCTTAGAATCACCTTCCTCCTTCAAATTCAACAAAAACTGCAAAAAATCCTTACTTTCATTCTCCTTTCCCTCTACATCTTTCTTAACTCGTTCACCAATCATTTTTTCAAATATCCCATCAAAACAAGGCACCAAAAGATTCATATCTTTCACAATACCCTGCAAATCGAACCGGGCCAAGGCAGGAAAAAAATCCGACAAGTTCGGCTTCCCAATGAGCTGCACCATCTCTGCCGCTGTCTTCCTAAACTCCGCTCCTAAACTCTCCCTCTCTCCGTCCTCCATTGCCGCACCCCACATCATATTAGTAATCACATTCAACACCGTCAAAAACACTTGCTCCCCAACACTCACCGTTGACCCGGCACGGTTGTGAATATACTCTACCATTTTCCTAACCTCTCCGCGGCGGAGCTCGTAGACTGAATCAAGGCTTTTATTGCTAAGCATCTTCACCACGCAAACTTTCCTCAGCATCCGCCATTGTGGTCCGTACGGGCTCCATGATATATCCGAGCCACCATATGTAGCTGCTTTTCCAGCGGCCGGGGGATCACGGTTGGCGAAAACGGTGTCGTAGTCTTTTAGAACTTCACGAGCTGTGGAAGGTGAAGTTAAGACGATGCCGAGTTTGCTACCAAGCCTAAGCTTGAAAATTGGGCCGTGGGCTTGGGCTAGCCTGGTGAAGTAAGTGTGAAGCTCTGGCTCGAGTGATAGAAGGTTACCGATAATAGGAAGGCCCGGCGGGCCTGGTGGTAGGTTTTGAGATTTTGATTTGAAGAAGTAGAGATGTATGTACCAAATGATTGTGGAAATCGTTAAGAGAGTAATGAGTAGTGTTGTGGTGTCACAGTTGTACCAATATTTCATGTTCGTGTTTTTGAACAAAGAAATTGTGAGTGGAATCATGATGGTGTAATAGGCTTGCTTATTTTGTGTAATGTGTTTGAGAGTTCGTGTTGAAGATATATATATTAAGGAGACGGCCAGCAATGCAATGGGAATCATGCAAAAACAACAAATGTACGCACACATATATGGATATTTTGCATGTAGGGCGGACGAGAATGAAGGAATATATTTTACGGTCACGGCCATTTATAGACAATTTCAGACACAGCAATTGTTGCGACATGCTACCGAAAAAAATAAAAATTGTTGCAACATCCACTAATGAAAAAAATCAATCAATGATGAGCATGGTAAATGGGTTTTGTTTGTTCGTCAGCAATTTAATTAGTACATTTAAATGATTTGTTCTTACGTCAATAAATTACGACGAAGATATTAACCAAAAAATAAATAAATTCTAACGAAGATATTTTTTTATTTTTTTTTTTTATGTTGAAGAATACCACAAAAATACTACTCCCTCCGTTCCTTTTTAAGTGTGTTTTTAGAAAATTTTCATCAAAATAACAAAGTGTATTTTTTCACGTTTTCTTTCAATTATACCCTCCTTTTAATTCAACAATAAATTCATATTTTTTTGCACACACTTTATCTTTCCAATAAATTTAATATGTTATCTTTTTCTCGTAACAAACAGTTGTTAGTTATTATCTTTTTCTCCAACAAATTCCTATTTTTTTACGCGCTCTCTCTCCCTAAATAAACAATTGTCAATTTTTTAAATATTCCGCACATCTTTTAAATTATTATAAGTCAATATAAAAATTATTTCAACTTCACATTAATCAAAAACTAAGAAAAACTTTACTTCCTTCCAACTCCTTTAATCAAAGTTAAGACTTCAACTATGGCTTCAACCAATGCTAGATTCGCATTGTGCGACATCTTATTTATAGAATTTTTAAATTTATAGAATTGTTATTCATCTTATTTATAGAATTTTAACTCTTCTTTGAACCATTGTTTGTAACAAAATTTTGTTTAAATTTAAAGATAATAAGAAACAAACTTTGTTTAAAAAAAACAAACAAACTTTAGCTTTCCAAATAAATAACATTAATTAGATTTTTTGAAAAAGTTAAGAGTAATTGAAAAAGGGTATAATTGACAAATCATACCGTAAAAATACAAAAAAGACAGTTAAATAGGAACGAAAAATACACGCTAAAAAGACACTTAAAAAGGAACGGAGGGAGTATATAAATTGTTATTATATTCATTAATTGACGTGATATTACTTTGTTAAATACATATTTAAAATAAATTTATAGGATCAGTGTATCGTAATTAAACTTATTTATTAATTTATATAGTAGCAACATATTATTTTATGTATATGTAAACTTGTTTACATTATTTTATGAACAAAAAAACTTGTTTGCATACAGCGTATATAAAATTTTACATTAATAATGCAAATCTTATTTACATTTGATAGTGCATATAAATTAAATTCACCATTTGATAGTGTGTATATAAAGTATCCTTTACAAGATGTATTTTTTTTTTATTTACAGATTTTAAAATATGTATATGTGCGTCGGAATAATAGAATTTTGTTATTTAAACATTTATTTATATGACAATTTTTGATACAATCAAAATTTTAAAAAAAATAAAATATTTACACAAAAATCAAACCAATAAAAGAAAAAGTAAGACATAAGAATATAAAAAAGAAAGTTATCATGTAAATATCATTTATCTAAATCATGTAACCAAATAAAAGCCGACAACTTTAAACGGAATCAACCGTATATATAAGTTAAACTTACAACAGCTTTAAACAGAATCAACCGTATATATAAATTAAACTTGTCAGCAAAAAGACAAATACGGAGTTACTCAAGAAGGATTTTGTTTATGTTGTTTGCTTTCAATGCCCAAATGACTCTATTAGTATCTTTGGGCACGTAAAAACCAGTGGATTTATCCCCTTTGCCTTAGTCGTCTTCATCATGTGGCTATTTTTTGTATTATTATCACAAGTGCTTCGGTTGCTTCAAAAAAAAGTGCTTCGGCTGTGAACTCTTATCAACACACATATATAGAGGATGTGTCACTACATATCTATCGTTAATATTTTTTTCTATTTTATTTTACGAGAAGAAGAGAAAGTAAATTGGAAAAACAGAAGATAAAGAAAAAGAAATTGAACATGATAGAAATGATAAGGAAAAAGTTAAGGATTGAATGTTTTATTCATGAGAGTATAAAAAATAGAGTGAGTTGCAGAAAATTTTATGGATTTGTTTATGTAGTTTGATTACTAGGTGATTATGCTACCAAAATATTAGGCTCATTCAAAAATATCACATCAATTCAAAATGCCTATTAAGCATATGTTCTATCAATTCAACATAACACATCTATATGTTTTTATTGTCAGATTCTACCAACTATCAAAAGTGAATGAATTTGAAATAACAAAGTTTGAATAAAAAAAATAGAATGAAAGAGAAAGACATCCAAAAATTAAAATTTAAGATAAAAATTAAACATATGAGACCCTAAACTAACAAAATAAATCATTGTAACATTGGAACTTACATGGAGCCTATATTGGATTGTATCATCACATTAAACTAAGAGCAACAATACAAGTGAATTTGACATCACATCTTCATCCAAAGTCTTAAGGTATTAAGTATATGACTCTTCTCACTTATATATTGCTCAACACTGATGGGGAACCAATGTGGATTGATACTTTAGAGAAAAAACAATTGCACAAATGAGAATGATAACACATGTTCATCAAAAAATTAAAGGCTTAAGTAATGTGAATTTTAACTAATTAAAGAGAGTGTGTTGAAAAATATGTGTTAGAACATGTGTTGTTAGTATTCCTCATAAGTTTAATAATCAATTCTCTTCCATTTCTCTCTCTTGTGAGCCGTCACCGAAACTCTAGTTTCTTTTCTTTCATCTACTAAAAGAGTGGTGATTTAGGGTCAATTTTTTACTCAAAATCTCCTGTCTAACTCCTTTTTTTTCTTTTCCTTTTATTGAAATGAATGATTTTCATATCTTTTTTGTTTTTTCTTTCGTGATTTCATCACTACTAACACTGTCTTATTTACACATAATACCAAAAATCTTAAGTACATATGAAATTTTACCTTTCTTATCTTTTTGAGATAAGGGATATAAAGATGAATTGATGACTTAAACGAAAGAATTAAGAGTGTTAAAGAAGTAATGGTTTGAACCTCTTTTCGAGCATAATACTACTATTAATACACAGGGCCATTTCAAAAAACAATCATCTCATATTGTCATTCCAATAGACATAAAAAGCTGATTTGGCTTGAAAATACTAGGAATCAATGTTGGATCAAGTTAAGATACATGATTAAGGTGATTACTAAAGAGGATATAAAGTTACAATCATTTGAAAGGAATCAATGTTTCCGGTTTCCTCGTGGCAAGTGAAGGGGATATAATGTTTTATAAGTTTGATTGAGTACTCATTTACTGTGGATTTTAAATGTGAATCACAAAGAATGTGCCTAATTTTCGTCTTTGGAAATTTTAGACAGAAGAATATACTCTATCTATGTATCGAGAAGAAATATGTCAGCATCAAAAGTACTGCTTGTACAGAAGACAAAATATATTCCCACTTCACTACTTTCTTGGTTATAATTGGCTCATCTTCAAGATTCAAGATTGAGAGTCAGTTATTTTACAAAATGATTTTTAACTAGTTGATGTATTACTTGTTTTTGAAAAAAAAGATAGATTTTGAGAAAAATAGCTTTTTATTTTAGAGTTAAAATAGATTTTTTTTGATAAAATCATAAACAAAAATGATAAAAATCATAAACAAACGTTTAAAGATAACAAAAATGATTTATTTTTTATTTTTTTATAAAGAAAATAGTTTTTTTTTTCTAAAAAAATCTAAAACAATCGGGCCTAGTACTATGAGGAGTGTTGTGCTGTCACCATCGTACCAATCTTTCATGTTGGTGTTTTCGAACAAAGAAATTATGAGTGGAATAATGATATGTTGTTATTTGCTCATCTTGTGTTATCTTACCAATCTTTCCAGTTACAGATTATTCAATGCATTGACCGTTTTGTGATATACTTTTTTCTTCTGTTCGATAAAAATGAAATTTAATTATGAAATAGAATGAGACAAACATCCCTCTGAGCTTAGCTCATTTGATAAAGAATAATACAAAATATATACTGGAGTCGGGGATCGAACTCCGACCCACTTATTCACCTTTAAGGGAAGAACTCCCTTTGTTAGCATGAATGGATTTCCTCTGGTGGGAATGGAAACCTCTCCAGTTTTCTTCAGTGTGAGTATATATACCATTACACTTTCAAGGTCCAGGCCCCATTGTTAGGTGATAGCCATAGGTTTGCATACCTGTAAGTTTCAAGATAGACATGACAAATAGAAGTTTTACAATCACGTCTATGGAGAAGAGATTGGGACATTGAAGAAGAGGCTGAAAATGGGGTTATAGGAGATTTCTAGATAAATCACTTTTGACAACCATTTCAAAGTCTAGTTCAAAAATGATCCAATTAGCATGCAATTCACAGAGCCGAAGCTCCGTTCAAACCGCATTACAAGGATGGAAACTACTATGTTCCAGGTAGACAAAAATAGCATCATTCTGCTTTTGTTGGAATCACCCTTTTAGTGCTCTACTCAAAATCCAGCCTAACATTCTTGTCTCCTCAAAACAGATAAAACAAGATAAAAATCTGCAAATGAACGTAATTTGTAATATCTCTAATTCAGGAACATAAATGAATTTCCTTAATAACATGGCATGGAGAAAATAACTAGCAAGTGGGTGGTAAACACCAAATAACTGAATGTTCAAATCCCAAACAGACAATGTCACTTGCACTAAACTTGGAAAACAGTTTAATGTAAACAACGAAATGTTACACAAAAAAGGGCAGCAACAAAATGTTAGTCAGTATGTAGTTTACAAGTTTATTTGCATTTCGTTCATATGAATTTCCTTATAAACGACTTCTCAGTATAACTTATTTGCCACCTAAAGGACCAAGCCTACGCAAGCAATCTGCAAAATTGTTAACAAAACCAGCACATTTCAAAGGGTCCTTGATATGTTCCTTGTAACATGTTAACGAAGCAAGCCTCTCAGCCATGCAACGCTCAGGCTTTGGGTCTGGAAGCTTATACTCTTTCTCATGGAGATCCTTTGCCTTTTGGGTTACTTCCTGCAACATTTGCTTCTCTTGCTTCTGCAATCTTTCCAAAACCTTCTCACTTTCCTGAAGCACAGATCGAATGCCTTCTAACTCAGACTGGGAAGGGTGTGCAGGCAATGTTGCAGGTACATACAAAGCAGGCTGCACAGGCCACACTGGAGCAGGTGCAATCTCGGCTTCTTCAGCTACATTAGGTTGAGGCTTTACAGTCTCTCTTGCCACCTTACGTTTAACCCTTCTAGTTTTCTTCTTCACCACAGGATCATCAACAAGCTTATTAACAAGGTCATTGCTAATTTGAATTGTAAATTCACCCATAATGCTAGAAAGATATCAATATGGTAGCTCCTGCACAATTTACCAGAAATAAGTGATAATGCTAGAAAAGGATTGGTACTAGACAGTAGAAAATATTATAATATAAATAGGGTTTGTTATATTTATACTTTCAAGAGTGAATTTCATTTGTTTCACATTCTGATAGGAATCTGCCAATCCTATATACTATGATTATGCAAAGCCGATTTGTGCGATTACATTTCATAAAAAAAAAAAAAGAAAAAAAAACTTTCAAGATATTCCAATTAATTTCGGTGGCTTTTGTTTATTTATGAGTAGCATTTTATGTCAGATTTATGACAATTAAGTGTTCAAGGGCCTGATATGTAAGGCCCACGTACTCTTGATGAACTAGGGTTAATAGCGAAAGTCAGGCATAACGTTTTGGGAGTTGTTTTCTTGCAATTAGATTTCAGGTGAATTGTGTCAAAGATGTTGTAGTTAATAATTGTAATTTAGTATTTTGTATTCCTCAGACACGTATGTTACAGGTCATGTAATTTGAAATTCTTGGCCTGTAAATAAAAGCTAAAACTTAATCTTTGTGCGGCAGATCTTTACTTGACTATTGAAGTCAGAATCATCAAGAGGATCCTCATCTTTCCTCGTTTTTACACGGGGACAAGCCATTGGCTTTGTGTTTGATTCTTTCTTCTTTCAAACCTTATCTGGATTCTAGACTCTCTGTTTTACATGAAAGGTACATATTATCTTTACACTCTGTAAATTAGTAACTAATTCGTCTATTAAGTTCCTAAGTAAAGAGGAGAAAATTGAAAGTGGACAGCGATTAACTTCTATTTCACATGCTGAAAGAATCTCCAATGGAAAGTAACAAAATCTTGCCACTATTTTAACAGAGCCACACTGGAAAGGAGAAGCCATTATGCAGAGCGACCCATCACTTCAGGTCCAGTAAGTTTCTTTCAGCCCTCACAAAACACTTAAAAGAGGTGTTTGGTAAAGTAGAAAACTGGGTCTTACTGGCCGAGTTCAAACATAAAACTTAAATCAACATAAAATTGAACTATCCCTAAAATTGTATTTTTGGAAAAGCAAATTCAAAAAAACAAGGCACAAGAAGTGCAACTAACATATTACAAAGCAATTAAAACTGCAGAAAACCAGAAATTTCAGCAAGACTAGGAAAACCATAAAAAATCAATCCTAGCCAAAACCACCCCTGCTGCAGATTAAATAAAGCACCGGTACCCATGATACTTACTCCCTTCATCACACCATCAATTCATCACTAATTCAGAATTTAGTCCACCCATACTACATCCTATATAACACCACAAACATATGCTTTATGAAATTCTTGTCCGCACAAACTCACAAGACAACTCATCCTCACATGAAAAGGCACAACATTTCTGCTCCAGCCTTTCCAAGCCCGAGCATACTCCTCATAATCATTAACATCTCCCATTCTCTTATTTTTTGACAGCACTGTTCTTCACAACAATCATTATCTTTGGGAATCCAGTACTTCATTAAAACCGGTTAACCCAGCACAAAATAACACAACAAGAGCCTCAACCATGAACTAAAGCACAAGATTACAAGCATCACAATAATCCTGCTTATATCAGAAACAGCACATCAAATTACAAAGTAAGCCCTCGTTCAATTGTATAAACAAATATTCACCAAAAGCAGCTCAGCTCCAAACTATCAAACCCACCCCCACCCCACACCCAACCAGTTTGGCACCTTATGTACTTGGAGAGCTTAATTTGGAAGTGGAGTTGCCGACCCTTTGCAGGTCTTCAAGTAGCACATCCAGCAACAACCAACCTTCTGTAGTCAGTAAATAACCCAGTTCTGCACCTAATACTTACACTTGCTGCAACAATTATAGTTCAACCCTGTCCAACTGTAATCAGCACACAATCTTCACGGACAACCTTCTGGCATTCGATAACCTTGCAAAATCCTCTAATCTATATAATCATGTCATACCAAAGATGCAATGGGATTAGCCTCCTACTGGGAAAAGGCATATTGGAATCCTTCTGTTTAAAGTTTGGCCAAACACGCATACCACATTACCACACATCTTTGTCGGTGTGCCCTGTCCCACCCCACCCCACAGAAAACCAGCGAATCGGTAGAAATGTCCTGTTGAGCGGAGTACATAACAGAACAAATCCCCATCCATCATAACAGTCCTCTTTATACTCCCAAAAATATAAGACATTCAAAGAGCAAATATCTCACCGATTCTACCACTTCGCGACCACCAATGCACCTAACCGTGCCACTACCTATAGGCTAACACCTCTTTTTCAATAGGTTATCCCTTGAACTGGCTCTAAAATGTGTTTAGTTTGCTTACAATTTTGTTTGAAATCACTTAAAACACTAACCATTGCTTTTTATCTGTGAATTTTTTTCCTTCTAATTTTGACATTATTATAATAGTAAAATCAGACTATAGGTGTGATAAACTTGGTAACTTCCGTTTACTTTGTGGAAATGTTTTCCATTTCCCTTTCCCTTTCCTGTACTGTCCATTTAATACAAACCTTGCATTTTGTTTTCAATCTGTTTTCAAGGATTGTATAGGAAGCACCGAAAACAGGATAGTAAATGAAAACAATAACATTTCTAATTTCTTTTAAGTATAAACCATCAATTTAGCCCCTAGGCTATCACTTTCTCCAAATTAGTCTCTAAACTATGTAATTAGAATAAGTAGTAGTAGTCTCTAAAGTATATAAATCTATCAATTTAGTCCTTGTTATTAACAGATTACATTTACTTGAGGGAATACTTATTATATTTATATGCAAGCAAGCTTATACACAGCGCTCATGCCATAAATCTTGAATTGGCAGAACAGAATGTAATTCACACTTAAGCCCTATAGCTGGTAATCCTAATTAAGCATTCAGACATGAGAAATGTATATTAGCAGTTAAGGATATGAAAAATCTAGCATTGAACAATACGATACAGGATCCTAATTGCGGTGGAATCGTATTCTCGCGCGCGCTACAGGATCGTACATGGAGAAGGGAAAGGAAAACCTGGATGGATGGACGGATAGCTTTCTCACGGCGGCCTTGTTTCCTACGGCGCCCAACTCCGCCTGCTCTGCGTTCAGATCACTGCGACCACTCCAACTTCTCTATCTCATACAAGGCCAAAGGGACAGCATTTTTTTTTTTTTTTTTTTGAGATTTGTTGTTTTAGGGTTTTCAATTTTAATTTATTTTTTTTAGGTGAAATTTTATTAATTAATTGTTATCAATCCTATTTTTGAGTATTATTAAATTAAGTACTTAAATTAAATGGATGGGTAAGAGTGAAATTACATATGATATTAATGTATTGATTTTTTTTTTATTCACTTTGGTTACTATAATGATGTTGGCTCCTTTCAGATTCAATTATTCTGATATCAATTTTGAAGGGTTAATTTTGTTTCAACAATAAATGAAACCCAATAAATAGACGATGACATTGAATTATCTGTATTGGTCGATCATTTGGTCGGATACTGAGTTTTAAAATAAAATGTTTGATTCTTTCGGTCGCACCTAAAAAAATATTGGTTACTCCAAATTTAATGAAAATTAAAGATTGATTCAGAAAGTCTTTCATTCATACTTTATTGCATACATTAGTGAATTTATGCATTTTTAGGCGTGAATTTTTCTTTTTCTTCTTCTTTTGTTTGTGTAAATTGAATGTGAACCTAAGTTTGCATACATATCGTTTAAAGTTATAATTTTAAACTTTACAAGAATTGCATTAACATATGTCCATGTTATTAATGTTTACATACGTTTAGAAACTCAAATTTTATGTAAACCGACTTTGCATAAGTGTATGTGGACTAAGATTACGTATGATTACATGAACATTTTAAATTTCAGATTTGAGGACATCAAAATGCTGGCTTAAAGTCAAGCAACAACCGTTGAGATGCGACTAAGGGACAGGGAGGGGTACTTGCAAGCAATTTGACGCTCAAGTCACTATGAGAACAAAGAGTGAGAGGTAAAAATGGATAGGTACTATGTAACTTTAGCAGTGCCGGTCCTAAGATTTTTTATGCCCAAGGTGAAATAGTAAAATTATGCCATTTTAATTATTCTAATATTTTTCTTCTTGTATTTTTTATTGCTACATATTCAGTTATAATTAATCAAAGCGAATTAAAAAGAAATATATCTATTTAGTACTAACTACTAAGTAAAAAAAATAATTTTAATGTCCCTAAAAAAAAGGTGTCCTGAGCTGTCGCCCCTTCTGTCCATCCTTAGGGGCACCCCTGATCTTTAGGTGTGGTCCGAACACCTATTTATACTACTAATAGTATACTTTTATACTTTAAATTAAAAATATAATGACGTTGGACGAAGAAAGTATGCAATGACACAGTAATCAACACATCTATTTTTAGACTTAATCGCTATCAAGAGTTTTAACGTTATTGTATTATGACCTCTTATTAAGTTGTAAAATATCTCAACTATCTCATCCAAACATTTTTAAAGTAAGGCGATTTGTCTATATTAAAAACGACGTGTTTTAAAGCAAACATACATGATGATGATTACTATCACCAAATCAGCAATTACTATCACCAAATCAGCAATGCTACTACAGAATGCTACTCATAAGGGTGGTCAGTAAATTCATAAATATTATTTCATTATGTATATGAACACATTATTTGGTTTGCCACATGTTAAAGTTGGTGACCACTTCTGATTTGCAATATCTACCAACGTGTACCACAAGAAATTCATGGCGACATATATACAAATCTAGTAAATATAAATATATTACTCATTTAACATAGCCAATAGCCACAATTATTACCATTCTTAGAGGTAAAGGACAAGTAGCAAATGTTATGCCAACTCTAGAGAAGATAAGAGAAGACACCAATAACCATACTTGTAGTGTACAACACTTCATTAGAAGAAAAGTACAAATGTACAATTTTTATAGGCGTTATTAGGCCACGGGTTGGGTTTAGTTTGCTATCTAATCGTGTTGTTTTCTTCTTGGAGTGTTATCATATGCATTATTGAGCATCACAAATGAATGGGGACATATTTGCTCCTTTAATCTATCATAATTAAGAAAGCTCCTTGAATTGCAATTCGTTGTTTACTGAGTGGACACTGCTTTAAAAAGAAGTTTATACCAATTGCCAAAAAATGATGAGAAAGTGAATAAATAAAAGTAAAGTGTTAAACCTTAACAAGTGTCAATAAAAAGTGTTATTTCATTATTTGTTAAGGGTTAAAAAATTCAAAAGTTAATTTGTGCCAACATTCAAGACTGCCACCGTGAATGCAGATTTTTTAGCTTGGCAAATTTTATTATATTAGTCTACTTCGAGCTAGTTGAATTCTGTATAGTTATTCCAAGACATTACCTAATTACCTAACTATACAGAATTCTTCGTGTTGTTTTTCAAACAACTGGAATGAATTCACTTATGTATTAATCTATTATTGATAGTTAACCCTTTTCATCATACGATTAAGCTGAGAAAAAGGACTTAATATCTCAGTTGTGGGTCCTGGACTAAAACAAACAGCGTCGTAAAAAAGATTAAAGTACTAAGATTCTATGAAAAGTAATGGATAAAAATGATAAAGATAAGTAAATACTTGAGTGTGTCAAAAATAATTGTTACAATTAGTATTTATAGAACTCTAATTGTGCCACGTTCATGACCCACACACATTATCATGGCTAACAACACACAAATTAGTTGAGTTACAACCCAAAATTACTTGCTTTGACTGGTAGATTAATTGTTCGTTGTCCACATTCTCCATAATCAGACGAGTAACTGTGATTATGTTCTCACATCCTAAGGGAGTAAACCTCCCTCAATTACAGTCACTGTTATAAAATAGAGTGTATGTGTCATTAAGACATATATCTTAGGAGAAGTGGGTCATTTAACAAAATGTTGCTTCTCTGACAGTAACAAGTGGTGAGGGAGTGTGTATTTAAAAATAAGGATAGAGGGATTGAATGGTTTAATATTAAAGACATGACATGACCATCATGTTTTTTTTCAAAGTAAACCATCTAATATTACTTTGACATTTCACATTTGCTATTGGAAGAAAGTGTATGAACTATGCAGCATTTCAATGACTTTTGGTTTGCTATCATTTTTTGATTTGGCTCGCTAGGAAGGAAAGGTTCACCTGTACATTTAGTGGGGTGGGGAGTGTTATAAAAAGGCCGATGGTTCTATCCTCACCTACAACATAACTCTAAATAGTAAATACACTAAAAAGGGCAACCCGATGCACTGAAGCTCCCGCATTCGCAGGGTCCGGGAAGGGGTCCCACCATTTGGTGTATTGTACGCAGTCTTACTCTGTTTTTACGCAAGAGGCTGTTTCCAAGACTTGAACCCGTGACCTTACGGTCACATGACAAATTTGTAAATACACTAACATACTAAATTTGTCATTCTAAAAAAAGAGTTAAAGCTCACTTAAATTTGAGCTCATGATATTTTGCCACATGTACATATTTGACCTCTCTAACCCTGATCTTTGAAGTCGTTTTCCTTTACCACCAGATGTACTTATTCGTATACTAATGGTTATGTTCCTTCATCCCTATAGTTTGCAGTGTACTTGACTCTCTCGTTGATACAGTAAACCCAAAATCATGAATACCAAAGAATTGACATTTGACAGTCCAATAGCCAAGCACAATTATCCTCCCAAGAAGGAATCAAGCTCATGTCATTTTTTGCCATTCTCTGCTATAGGTGTAATGTCTGGTGTGGTGTCCCATTCCAGAAGTGCTTCTACCAATGATGTTTCATCCAACCATAGGCTACTCATCCAAAAGAATTTTAAGCTGGGATAACCTTGAATTCTCCTCTGAAACCCTCATGAAACTTAACCTGTTCATTTCAACCTCTTTGTACCAACAAACAGAATGATAAACGTATAGAAAACCAGAAACTTTTTATTGAAAAGGGTTTCCATTGGCTAATAGCTTGAGACAAATCATAATGAAAATCCAATATCCATTTCATAAAAAATTGGGATGAGTTCCTACAAAAAGTATAGATAACTGTTGACCACGTTCGTATCAGAAAAAATAATGCATCCCAAGTTAGATTGGGATGTAAAGAGACCCAGAGCAGAAGAAAAATAATAAATCACCTTTCAATTCATCAACTAAAACCAGGCGGTAAATCAGGGTCTTCATCACTACAATCAGCTACAGGATTGTGCTCCGGGTCTTTTGAAAATCCAGGTGGTGGAATGTTATGTTCGTCTTCACCAGGTGTATCCTGAGACAGGTGGGAATCTTCCTTGCACTCTGTGGTGGATCCTTGCCTCTGAACCTGTGCCTTCCCTTTCTCCCGATCCTTGTGATTGTTATTATTCAGATGATTCGGTAAGAGAGTGAAACCAGGCGGCTCTTCAGGCTCATTTTCGTGCAAAGTATCATCATTCTCAGTAGCTGAAGCTGTTTCACCTTGACACTGAATCGACATTGCATCAGATGTTGATAACAGAACCTCATCTTTCCCTTTGGGGTTTGCCAGTTTATCGTAGACAGATTGCACCGTTTCCATGATTTCACCTTTCATGCCATCACTTGATCTAATTATTTGCCATAAACTATCGGATATGTGGCTCATTACATTCTCACTGAAAAAAAAAAAAAAGCAAAATAAAATACAGTTCCCACATAAACATAAACTCAACTGACCCAACTACTTCAAAAGAGGGTACACAGAGTCACAACATGGTTGAAAAACAAAATGCAATTTGAGTAAGAATATCAACAATCAAGAGTACAAGTGTGTAAATTACTAGGCGGGGGAAAACTTACCCAACTTCTTCATATATGACATCGGAAAGCTGTCTAGGTTTCATATTTTCTGCTCCAGCCCGATTGAGCGCTTCCGACTGTTTCACAATTGAGATAATATGTTGTCGCAACTCTTCCTGTAATTAATTGTCAGATTCAGAATTATAGTTGGTATTTTTTTTTTTTAAATTAGAAAACTCCAAGCTAATAAACCAAATGGTCCGTTACAGAAAGCCATAAAACTCAATAGCAAATATCAATATTACTTCAAATATATGAGTCCAGATCCTCTCCATTTGGTGACAAAATGGCAATCTCAATTTCCCTCATACATAATTGACACGTGGAAAAAAACTTTCCAATGGCCCAGATTTATTCAACGTTAATTCAAACATCTTAATAAAAAAAAAAATCAGATCTGGATAACCTTGGTCATGGCCAGTCCTCAAGGTCCCGTCCACCGTCTATCGGAGAAATAAAATTGCACAGCAATGTTTTTGGCTCACATTTAGGTGGTGACTTCTACGACTGTGATGGTGGGTATCATTTTTTCCCCTTGTTACTGCTCTCTGATCTATGTTCTTCCCCTCTCATTTTTTTCTCTATTTTATCCTATTGTTCCTCAGATTGGCTCCGATGATGAAAATGTTTAGAATGATTGCTGGAAAATGTTGCCTTAATTGCTTCAATTCATGTTGGCATTTTAACAGAAGAACATTAAACATTAAGATCTAATTATAAAAGAGAGATGCAGACATGAGGCAGAGTAAGAGAGTGTGGCCACAGACAAGTGGAACGACGAAGGAGCAAGGAGAGGAAAGCGGCGTGACGGGTGGAGTTGCCATCGGCGATAACTTTCGATGGAGATAACTAAAACATGAGCCTTTTTAATTTTTTATTAATTGATATTAAAAAGTCATCTGAGCAATTGATAAACCTTATTCCACGTGTCAGTTATGTATAAAAGGAAATTGAGATTGCCATTTTGTCACCAAATGGAGAGGATCTGAACTGCAAATATATCACGAGTCAGGCTGAAAATATTATTATCCTATTCATAGCCTAGTTAGACCCGTTAGATATAAATTACATCAGAAAAAGCATGAATTTGTAATATGATATAAATAGGAAATTTGGAGTGAAGCATACATTGTCCTTGAGCTTACGAATAATCTTCAAACGAAGCCTGTCGAAGTCACCATCGTCCTTGAGTTTAGTGATAACCTCTTCTTTGCCAACCACAACTTCTCCTTCTTTGCTGCTTCCCATCACTCGCATTCCTCCTCTGTTGTGGCATAAATAAACTGACCCGTCTTTCTACTTTCTTCTGCTCAACCTGTCAAACCCCCCTCCTGCTGCTACAAATACGATAACTCCTGCACAATTTAACAGAAGTGAGTTATAATATGCTGGAAAAAGATTGGTGCTAAGATTATAATTCAAATAGGAATTTTTTATATTTAGTTTTTCAAGATATTCCAGTTAATTTTCACGGCTTTTGTTTACAGCTAGCACATCATGTCATATATATGATAGTTAATTGACTAAATACCCAAAATAGTTCTAACCTTTGTCACTAACTAGAATCAATCCAATTCCATGCTTTAGAGATATTTCAAAATGGCCCATTAGTACCGGTGTATCACTCAACATGGCACATCACCACTTTAACTGAAACTAACTGAGTGACTGACTTGATCAATGTTTTGATAGTCATAGACTATTTTGGAATATCGATAAAATAGGTAACCAAGTTAACAAGAGTACCCAATTTGAAGTACTCAATTGAGTATTTACTCACAATTATTTGTTCAAGTGTCTAATTTGTAAGACCCAACGACTCTTGATGAGCAAGGGCTCAACGGCGAAAGTCAAGTATTGTGTTCTGGGAGGTGTTTTCTCGCAATTAGATTTGAAAGGTCACAGGCTCTTATCTTATCCTGTACTGTAGAAGCTAAAACTTAACCTTCGCGAGGCAGATCATTTACTTGGTTATTGAAGCCAAGATCATCCAAAGGATCTTCTTTCCTGGTTTATACACAAGAACCAGCTATTGGCCGTGTTTGATTTTTTCTTCTTTCAAATCTACATTTCTTGGAAGAAAAAAAAACTATCTAGACTCTATGTTTAACATATTATCTGTACACTCAATGAATTGGCTACTAATTACTGCATTAAGTTTGTCCACAAAGAGGAGTAAATTGAAAACGCATGACATTCAGTTTTAATTTCACATGCCAAGAGAATCTCTAACGGAAACTACCAAAATTCTGCCATTGTTTCAACAAAGATGGCCTGGAAACTAACAAGATTATGCAGTGGGACTCATCACTTCAGGTACAAATTCCAATAAGTTTCTCTTAGCCCTCACAAAATAATTAACAGAGGTGTTTGATAAAGTAGAAACCGGGTCTGAATTAAAAGAGAGTACTTAAGTCAACCTAATATTGAACCATCCAACTAGCTCAAAGTTCAAAAATTTGGTTTGAAAGCACATAAAACACTAACCATCGTGTGCCATATCTTGGTTTGTGATTAATATGATTTGGTTTTCTTAATTTTGGTGTTAAAACACATTGAACAACATGATACATTCACAGTGAAGTTCTGTAAAAGCATAATTGAACAGTAAAAAAAAAAATGTGGCAGTGACATCACATTTTATTGTAAAAAAGCCAAAATTTCATAGATTAAATACCATTAACATAATCTTTTTCTCGTCAAAAGCAAAAATTAAATATGCTAATTTGCTAAACCTTTTCTTTTTAGCTAAGTGGAATGAAAATTCTGATAGATACACAATGCAATTCATATATGCAACCTCAAGAACAACTTAATTTTTCTGTTGAAGTGGAATTGCATCATTCAAACCCTAACAATTTGAACATGGAAGATGAAAAAACGTACCGAATCGAACAATATAACAACGAATTTGGATACCGACGGTGAGGAGAATCACAGCGGAGCAAAGCCGGTGAGTGAAGCAATCACCTATTACGCATACGTTTGGTTAGCTGGGCCAAGGGACCCCGAATAACTCTCTCCCTTACAAATAAAATTGTTTTCACTATTTCACCAAGTTAAAAAAAGTAAAAAATTTGTATTAAAAACAAAAATTATACTCCCTCCGTCTCGGATTAACTGAGTCATTTGCTCATTTCACACATATTAAAACAAATGTATAACTAAACGAGAGAGCAAAGTGGTTTTAAGTGTTCTTGTTAAGTATTGGTACATTAATATTGGGAGTGATAAAAGTAAGATTAATTAGAGTTATAAAGGTAAAAAAGTAATTAATATTGTATTAGAAAGTGAAATTGCTCAGTTATTTTAGGACACTTTTTTTTTTTGCAAATGACTCAGTTATTATGGGACGGAAGGAGTATTTTTTTAGGCTAAAAAAGAAAAATTATGTTATTTTGTAAAATTATATTTCGTTGAAAAATAAATGTAAAAGAGAACTTTTTTTTTCTTCTCGTGAGCTTAACTCAGTTGATAGGGGTAGGGTCAATGCATAATATATGCAAGGTCCGGGGTTCAAACCCAGACGCTCTTTTCTTCGGCTCTGTTGGCTTCTTTATGTTTGTATTGTGTGAAATGAACGCAATGGTAGATTATTTAAAAAGGGCAATTTTTCTATGACTCTCAGATGTGGTGGTCGAACCAGTTCATGTGCTTGGGTATCAGCTAACCTTTTTGAGTGACAACTTGTAATTATATGTGGTTTTTTTGGCACACCTTGTGCTAAGGAGACCACACTCTTAGTGTTAATATAATTCATTTTTTTAAAAAGAGAAGATAAATTTAATATTTAAAAAATATATAAATTAATAATAAATAGTTGAGAGTGTAATATGAAAAATGACCTATTGATTCTGTAAAACTAATTATAAAATTTAAGGCAAATTTTTTCTTCCTCAAAACCATTTATAATTTAGGATGAATGGAGTGTATTAATTTTTATCGCTCCCCTTATGCGTCTCTCCCACCATATATTTTTGTGCTATTGATGTTGGTGATGGTGCTCAGAATCTCGTCAGAGTGTCATGGTTATGGAGATGGATGATGAGTTTTGTGGATTTCAATGCAGAAGAAGGAGTATAACGAGAGAAAATAATATTTGTTTTTAAGAAACAACAAAATTACATTCCTACACCTAAATCTAATCTTTATTAATTTAAAAACATTGGTTTTTTGTCCAACTCAAAAAGGTGTAGATTGGTAAAACACACCTTCTAATTTCTATCAAGGGTAAAAATAGACAAAGTAAGTGTTTTTGTATATAATGATAAATGAATATTTTTACTCTTTTCTCTTCATAATTTTTTTTTCCTTCCAAGCACTCCCCCCCCAAAAAAAAAAGAAAAACTCTCAAGTAAGTTATAATACTCTTCAACATATTTTTAAAATATATTAAATCCGTCATTTACTTCTAAAATAATTGAAAATTCATCTTATAACGTTGACTAAAGTTACAAATAAAGTTTTGAGTTAATAGTAATTTACCCGTTGTAATATATGTTATTTTTGGTTTTTTTCTTATAAAGCTTTCTTTTTGGATTTCGTTTTGTAATTTGACGTTTTTTGGTTTTGGACCTTCATGAATTTTGTCAGTACAAAATCGATGATATGACAGAGGGTAAACCGAAATTTGCTCAAATTACAGAGGGTAAACTCGAAATTTTCTCAAATTACAGGGAGAAAATTTGTCATGAAGTTCCAAAATCAAAAAATCTTCAAATTACAAGGACGAAATCCAAAAAAAAATATTACAGAAAAGAAAACAAAAAATAACTTATATCACGAGGAGTAAAACACTATTAACCTAAAGTTTTTATCGAATCACTTCATCATTCTCTGTATACTTTATCATATTGTTTGCACTTTTTTGTCTCTTCCTTTTCTCTCCTCTTATTATCTCTGATTTTTGTAGACCCCTTTCACTCCTAGTATCATTTTATGGGGCACCATCCTCGCATGATTTTGTAAAGGAACTTAATAACATAGTTTAAATAACAAAAGGTTAAGAGTGGGGGCGACATCACAACAAAGAGAAAATGTATATAGTTTTTGTGCACATGATAAATAGTATGTGCAAAACTAATATGTTATTATGACATCAGCACATGCGCCCCCAACATCTAATGTGACAAAAAATAGAAAATGAAGAGAATACAGCAGGATCAATAATCACATAAGATTTTATCATTATTTTCAAAGTAAACATCTTTGTACAATATATTGATGTTAGAACCCTCTAATAACATTACTTTGACATTTCACTTTTTTATGTCACTAAAGTACACATAAAATTACAGTAATTAATTGGAAGAAAGTATATTTACTATGTAGCATTACCATGATTTTGGGCTTGCTATCATTTTTTTTTATTTGGTTCACTAGGAACCTCATAAGAGGAAGGGTTCACCTTCCACCTTCCAAGAACATTCTGTGAAACACTAACTAAATAAAACTCAACACAAAGAACTTCAATTTGAGCTCATGGTATTTTTTTCTCACAAGCCAAATATACATACTTATTCATATGCTAATGTTTATTTTCCTTCATCCCTATAGTTTGCAGTGTACTTGACTCTATCTCATTGAAACAATTAAATCCAAAGTCATGAATACCAAAGTCCTGACAATCAAATAGCCAAGCACAATTATCCTCCCAAGAAGGCATAAAACTCATGTCATTTTTTGTATTTTCTGCTATAGGTGTAGTGTCCATTTCCCAAAGGGCTTCCACCAATGGTGTTTCATCCAACCATATACTATTCATTAGAGAATCGTCACTGCAAATGCTATCTAGCAAAAGTGATTCTTCTCCAGAAGAATTTTCAGCTGGGGATGAGCTTGAATTCTCCACTGAGTTGACTACTCCATCAGTTTCCTTCACTTCATGGTTGTTAACAGGCTGTGATAAATTCTCTGCAGGGGATGAAGTACTACTATCATTGGATGATGCTTGTTTATTCAAAGGTTCATGAGTAATGGGATCAATTCCCATCTTAATGAGCTTTTTCTTGATGTGTGTGTTCCAATGATTTTTAATCTCATTGTCTGTTCTCCCGGGTAACCTTGAAGCAATCTTCGACCACCTGAGATAACAATCAACTATATATCAAAATCCATCACCGACGTAAGAAATTAGTCTATGCAATTGCGCAAGAACGATAACCATATTTACAACAAAAAAAATACTAGAAGATAATTATGTAAAATGCTATAATATATTGAAATCTTTAAATATATGTTTATATAATCTATTAAGCAAAACAAATATTCAATAGCTTAAGCCACAAGAAAACCCTAAGACATGATATAAAATGCCCACCTACTTTTAACATCAATAATAATTTAGACATGTTAATTGAAGGATTTGCTAGTTAAATGATTAAAAGAGAAATGATTTTTGACATCAAAATTTTAGTGTCAAAAAGGGTGTCATAGATAGAGATAAACATATACAATATCGTTTATGACGTCTTTATTTTGATGTTCAAATAATACAACTAAATAAGATAAAAAAAAATATACCTGTTGCCAAGACGGGCATGGAGATCAATAACAAGCTGCTCCTCTGCTTCAGTGAGGAGTCCTCTCTTTAAATCAGGACGAAGATAATTAGTCCAACGAAGCCGACAACTCTTACCGCAACGCCGAAGGCCAGCAAGTTTAGGCACAGCACGCCAACAACATTGTCCATTGGTAAGAATAAAAGTGATGAGTTTCTTGTCTTCCTCAGCTGTCCATGGACCTTTCTTCACACCAAGTTTGTCACAACAAGGTTGTCTCCCCATAACTCACGAGACCAATGCAAGTCCTTCAAAGTAATGCAAAAGTAATAGTCTCACCAACACTGCCTTTATATATAGCCCTCACCTTTTTCTATTCTAATTAATTAAATCATAAGTAATAAAAATGTGCATAATTAAAAAAATTATAAAGTTTTTTGGAGACAATGATAAACAGGAGAAGGTTGGAGGGGACCACTATGGGTTGTGAAAGGTACGTGGGAACTAATATAAGGAATTCTGGTGTTTCCTAGCTGCGCAAAATTGGTGATGCTGAAAGATGTGTGACCCAATAGCAAGGATTTGTGTAAGGTTATTTATAACTTAAAAAAGTTAAAAAATAAAAATAATGCGTGAAATGATTATGCTTTTTTAACATTTTGCCATTACATAGACACTGCCATGATTTCACTCTTACTCAATCATTTCGTCATCACTACGTATTGTGTTCTTCATGATATGGTGAAGGTGATTGCTAGAAAACTCTATCTTTGTTCTTCATCAACAAGGTAACCGGTTGATTTTATGAAACTATTGATTCTCAATGATAACTGATCCTACGTTGGTGAATTAAAGGTGTTTATTAACTACAAAATTTAATTACTGTTGTTTTAATAATTTTCTAATCATAATCTAACATAAATGTACTCAATAATATATTTTTTTTCTTCAATGAATAAAATGACAAACACCACTAAAATATTGCAAGAGTCTCAAGTTCAAACTCGTGTAAATATATAATAAGTTCAACAATTAAGCTAGTCTTATTATAGATCTAATATCTTTAAGGATAAATAGTCGTTTTCGTATAACGACTGATTACAATAGTCTTCAATGTAAAGAAATTATAAAATCGTATTTGATTGTGCACTTTGTTAGTTAAAATAGCATCCAACATTAAAATGCTTCTTTTAACGCTATGACCTTGGAGCTCCTAGAGGGTTGAAATGTGGTGGGTTAACCGGAATTATGCATGAAAGATGTAAGTATTTTTATATGAGCATTTGTTTTCGTCAGAAACTATTTTGACTAACATAATGTATGAATTATTTTGTAATTTTGTTATATTAAAAGACTATTTTAACTACTTGTTACACATTTCATGACGAAAATAACTATTTGCACCAACCTTTGTAATTTTAGTCAATTTTTGCTTTGTTGCAACTTTGAAAACTATATATAGCTCTTCACATTATATTCATGAAACTGACTATCAATCATACGAGTTGCGGAAATTTAATACTCCATCCGTCTCTAAATTATAGTCGTTTAAGGTTTGTGCACGATTATTAAGAAAATGATTGATTTGATTGATTTCAATGGTAAAAGTAATATCATTTACTAAAATACCCTTATTAATTGTAGTTAGTGGAGTAGTTAAGTTGGATGAAATTCAATAAATAAGAGTATAATAATGAAGAAAAAAAATACTGCATTGATATTATAAAGTGAATTATTTTAAAAAAAAAATGTTAAAAAGACTATTATTATAAAATGGAGGGAGTGATTTACTCTGCCTAGCGTATATGTATGACCGAATTTATAAGTAGTTTAGTGAGCTAAAGAATTTAGTTTATTTGGAAGGATGGCTACGGAATGAATGGTTAAGACTTAATTAATTTTACGAGTCAAAGCATTGGAAAATAGCTCATCTAGATATGCTAGTAGAGATTGAAACTGTCACGTGTGAAAATCAATTTGGCTATATGTTACTCTGTCCAAAATTGTATGATGTTTTGGTCATTTTACATATATTAAGATATACAAATAATATTATGTGAAAAAGAGATATTATGAGTTGTTTTACAAAATTATCCTTAATAAATAATATGAGAAATATAAATGAAAGAATTGAAAGAATAGAATAATAAATAGTTAAGGTTATAATAAGGAAAATAACATTAATGTTGCATTGTATTGTAAAGCGACATATAATTTAGGACAATTTTTTTTCCTAAAGCGACATACAATTTGGGACGGAGAGAGTATGACTTACGACATTAAGCCGTATAATGATTAAGTCTTGCGGGAAACTTTCTAACTGAAGACTCACTTAGTCAATACAATCAACGGCAAAGCAAAATAAGTCTTGAACACTATTCTCTCCGTCCCAAATTGTACGACGTTTTAACCATTTCACATATATTAAGAAATGCAATTAATAGTGTGTGGAAAAGAGATATTATGAGTTGTTTTACAAAATTGTCCTTAATAAATAATATGGGAAATATAAATGAAAAAATTGAAAGAAAAGAGAGTAATAAATAGTTAAAGTTATAATAGAAAAAATAACATTAATGTGCGACATATAATTTGGGACAATTTTTTTCTCTAAAGCGACATACAATTTGGGACGGAGAGAGTAAAAAAAAGTCTCCATCCCTAACAAAATTAAGTGAAATATCTAAAATAGTAGTCATTTATTTCTATCTTTCCATATATAACCAAAAAATGAAAAAGATTCTTCAAGAGTCTCAGGTCCCATAAGTGCTTCATAAATACCGCCAAAGCACACCTTAGAAGAAATTAAGTGAGGTACTCCAAACACAAAGTATGAAAAAAATGTCTATAAGGACCTACCCTCAATCTAGAGTAACTAGATGGGGAAGTAAAACCATCTTTATATGAAGAGGCAAAGAAATAAAATAAAAAATATATTGAGAGTTGTTTTGATAATTTTTATTGTTAGTAAAAATTTCTTTGTAGCCGCTTAAAAGATCAAAAATGTCAAAATAAAATACATCTGTGAAATAAATGAGTATATATTAATATTTTCATATTTATTCGGTAAACTATTTTGATTTCTTAAAAAAAAATGTATTTCTACTAGTTTTTGACAAATAGATTCAATTATGGTAGCTAAATATATATTATTAAGATGACTAATTACTAAATATACTAACCTATTTAAATATAAAAAATATATATTTTGGGTAGTTAAAGCTATCTGATTCACACATCGCTTTGCCGTTGTTTATCGTGATTTTTGGTAAACAACCGCTGGTTTTAAAATTAGTTACTTGCAAGATCAACCAGTAAATATTAGGACATATTGAGTGAAAGCAAATTGGTACACAGATTCATACATTGTGACTTGATAACTTGTTTCTCTCTAAATACAGATAGTTTGAGTGTAAGTTTTCTGTATGATTGAATTGTGATCCGTTTTTCCTATGAGAAACTCCTATTTATACCAAAAAACTACCTACACATAGATATTCGAAACTATAACTGCCACTAACGGCCTACAACACCTATTCAATTTGAAATTCAAAAGCATGCCTTAATGATGTCCGTTATTTGATCTTTATCTGAGACCAACCTTCTTCGACATCTTCAATTTTGTCGAACAATAATCTTCCTAACGTCATCTTTTGCAAAGTCCATATCTTCGACAAAACAAGAAACAAACATTCATGTCTCTTGAAGTCGAACATATTAACTTCTTTTCAAAACATAAAGTCAAAACTCCTTTAACTGTATTTAATTTAGGCCTGGCGAAAATGCAGGCTAGCAGCCGTCGACTACAATGCATTATCGTTTCATAGTCGAACAATTCTTAACACAAAAATTTATCACATAAAAAAACAAAAGTAGAAAAATAATAATCAAACAATATAGTATTTTTTTTCCATCGAAAAAAATGATGTGTATTTTTTTTATGTGTGTAATTTCCAAATACGTGTTTACCCAAGAATTATTCTTCCCTTCCTTAAAAAAAAAGAATTATTCTTCCCCTTGGATAACTTTTCACTCCACGATAATTTACTCGATGACACTCATAAGTTTCATTTCCACCAATTATAACCTTCTCAATAAAAAGATCAATGTCATGAGTAAATAGAGAGTTCATACCAAAAGACTACTATTTCATTAAGTAGGAGAACTCTTGTCAAAAAAAAGAAAAAGTAGGAGAACTCTTAGCTTTATACTCGATGACACTTTCATAAATTATCCCTTTTGTAAGAAAAAACGCTTTTTGATAGCACGATACTAATTGAAACAAAATGTACAGCTACATATTGTCAAATATATTATTAGGAAAATTTGAAGATGAAGAAAAAACATCCAAATCTCACATTAACCATATATGTTTAGACAATTCTTACTAAGTTGATTTTGTGTAGTGAGTTAGGATTGATATTGGAGTCTATCCTAAATACGTTAATTACCCATATATACAATGTATAGCTTTTTAGGACTAAGTGTGAGTATTATGGTATTATTTAAATGAAATAATGGACAAAATAGCGACATTTGTATTCTTTTAAACCTAACATGCAATATAATTGTTTGATTAATCTTGTTTCGATACCCATTTTCTTTCCAATATACCAAACTATTTGATCGTGTACTACTTAAAGTCATGTTAGGAAAACATCTAATGTGAACAAACAGAAATTTAATGAAGTTGAACAAAAATATTATTTTTGAAAGTAGCATAGTAATCATCTTATAACTACCCACGAGAAGAAAATTGGACTTCGTTTCGATTGGTCAAAAAAGAGTTATAAGATTAGCTTTTATCACCAAAACATAACATAAAAAGTGAATTAAATTAACGATAAACCAAAGGACTACAAGAAGTCCTACAATCCACAAACATCAAGGAGTCAAAAAGAGGACAAGGGTTATCTAAAATAGTTAAAGTAGTGAAGTAACCAAATCAACACATGATCAAGAATACTTTGAAGAGAGGATGAGGGAGTAATCTCCGATTAAAAAACATGTTCAACACCGACTAATCAACCTCAAAAAACACATAATCAAAGGAAATATTATGGGTAAGACAGATGCCAAACTATAATGCAATGAGCTCAACTGTTAAGGCATTACAATAATTGATTTTGGAGTAAAAAATACTGAAGAATTTTAACCGAAGTTATTTTATGAAACCCTTCCAAAAGGTTTTAACATGCATGAGTGTTTAACTGACAACGGGTACAAGTATCATAGTATCATTTGGGACATACCACGATGATGCCTTTCTTAATTAATTAGAAGATGAGCAAGAGTCTTATTTGGTCTTTCCAACTAGCAACCATTGTGAAAATAGGATCCAACTCTTCCTCTTGATGAGTATTCAAACTAATGTAGTTGTATGCACTTAGCTTCTAATGAAAAATTTACCATTGCTTTCTAAAGTCCAATTAGGATAATCCGTGCTACCAAGAGAAGGAGGTCAAACATTGCAATCTTATCACAAATGCTCAAGAAGAAACATCGAGCTAGGTTATTAATTACCATGCCAAACTTCCCTAAAATAATTACCATCTCAAACTTTTCATCAAAGGATATTTTTAGTGAAGGTTGCCCTAATGAACATTTTATAATTGACTGAAAGGATATTTTAGCTTCATTTGAGGCTACTTAAAATTGAATGAGTCCGTTTGATTTTCCATCTCACATAAACCAACAATGTTGTAGATGATGATGGATTGAAGTAAACGAGTTCACGAGAGCCAATAGACTAGGGGGGACTCTCGCATGAAAAAGAATTTTTGTTTACGTAACATAAGAAAAGGCATTTCCAATATATATATGAAAAATTTGTGATTAAATATTATTACAATTTAAATTCAAAAGTGCTAAAGCTACGATCAAAAAGAATCCAATGTTTTCTTTACCCCGTTAAAATAATTGTACATCGAAATTCTATCATTGCCTTGCATTGTACTGCAATTTTTTTTATTTATTTTGAAAAACACTGAGAGAATATTTGTACAATCATTTTGGTACAACATTCTCTCTCATACTTATATTATGTTTTTATTCTATCTCTTTCTTTTTATCTCTCTCTATTATTTTTGACCAATGAGAAGAGAGAACAACAAAGTTGTCTCAAAGGTTGTACCAAAATGATTGTTAAAATATCACTACTCTAATTTAAAATAAGATTTCTTTCTTGAGAAATTCACTTTACAAAAAAAAAATGATCACTAACAAATGTCTCAAATACATTGTTTAACGAATCCATCCCAAAAATACTTTTTTTTTTCCTTAAACGATGTATAATTGTTAGCATTTTTCAAAAATAAATATCTTGTTAATCTTTTAATCAATAACTTTTTTTTTTTACAAAAACAAAACAATACTTATTCATTCAAATTGAGAGTTCATCAAATACAATAACATGTTCAACATCGCTAAAAACGTAAAGAGTGAATCTGCAAACAAACTCACAACACCCAAGTTAATAACATACAACAACAAAATGCTTACAAATAATATAATAAATTCTCTAAGTCACCGAAATACTCATGCTTTCGGATTTGCAACGTCGACATCCAAATCATTGATTGAATTTATACTTGACTGAAGTTGATCAATATGAACCAAACGAATACATCAACAAAACGTGAAATCAAACGTCGTACAAGACGACTAACAACACAACGTCGCACTCAAACGACGAAATCATAAAAAACACAAAATGAAAAACTTGATATGTATGAAAACTACTTATTTAAAAAATGACCTAAAACAATACCTTATCGATGAATGAATGAAAAAGAAAACTTAAAAGAGATTGTGGGGGTTCTCTCGCTAAACTTAAACTTAGAAAGAAAACCACTTATTTAATCATTAAAACCGAATAATTTGGGTCTAATCTTATCCAAGCATCAAAGTTAGAGGGCAACGTGTCTAAATCGTATTCGAATGCTATATACATATTGGCTTGCAAGGCACTATAGTCATGATCTGTAGGAACTATACACGTATAGTTTCCCCATATTGAAGAAGACGAATAGTTTAAAGTAAATTTGAAACAATATTGTCGTACAGTGTTCCGGATCAAAACTTCATTCTCCATTGTTGTGCTGATTAAATCAATAAAAAAAATACTATAAAAAGGTAGAAGTTCAAAACTATACAATTGAAATTGGCCAGCAAATTAAGACAGCACTTCAGTTACATGGATTAATAATACCACTGGTCAGTGTTCACTTGGTACTCATTATAGGAGTTAGGTACGAAGTAGTTGTGTGTTATATATGCATGTAGCAATTATGTATAAACTAATTAATCGTGTATGTCACGATATATTGGATATTGCTTGCAATGCAAGTTGGAGCTGTGTCCGCACCATACTGTAGCAGTTGTGCGTTCATTGTCAAATTTATTTACTACTACCACGGTTAATGTCCAAGCATCTTCACATCACGGTTGTTAATGTGAATTTCTTTCAATTTGAATTTTCATTGTTTATAGCTGTCTAAATTGTTCTTGGTTGGACGATATACAAGTAATTCACTTTTTTTACTCTTTGTTGCCTTGAAAAACACATGACAAACAACTTAGAATTTAGATGTGGTAAAATTTGGGACCGGGATTGCCTCCGGTAATCAATTTATGCAGTTGTAATTTATCCCAATCATTAATTTTAGATTGGTTAATTTGTATTACACATAATAACCAAATATGATGTAAACGAACTTGACCGCTATGTTGAGATTAGACAATTGAACTACAAATCAGTGTGTTGGAACTAGATGAGTGTTAATGTGTGAAGTGAAAAAAATTTAGTCAACTTTTATCATTAGTGCTTGTTTAAGAGGCAAGATTAAACTATTGATTTAGTAACGGTCAAATGATTGTAGTCATTGGATTTGTAACTTATTTTTGACTCCTCTCCTATTAATAGAGATCATTTCCCTCACTTCTACTCACACCAAAAGCTCTCTTGACTGGGCATGACAACAAAACCCATACATGCAGGTACCCGTCTAAACCAAACACAATTTAACGGGTTTTCCCTGCTTTGACTGGATTTAAGTATGGGTTTGGGTTTTCTCCAAGTTTAAAACACGGGCACTGGATGGGTAACGGGGATACAGATACACACACCGAACACATACCCATACCTGTCCCGAAGGTAGAAAATCAATTTTTTACCCCTTTTATATAAATAGAAACACAAACCCTAAATTATTTCATCACACAATCATATTCTCAGTCTTTTAGATGACACTCACTTACCATGGTTCTCTCTTTTCTTCTTCTTCCATATCTCGCACTCTCGGCCTCTCTCTCTTCTCATTTACCATAGTCTCTTTGCAGATAATGTATTACAACATTGCGCTTGGGGCAAAAAATACTTTTATTTTTATTAAAAAAAGTTATCCGTTGTGACGATGGGGATGGGTCGGGGATACTCGAACCCGTTGGGGACGAGGGTGAGATTCAATTTCTCATCCTCGCTGGGTATGACTAGGGTAAAGGGTAAGTATATGAGAGTAAGGTGTAGGGACAGAGAAGGTAAAATATGTCCTTACCCTGCCCCATTGCCATGTCTACTCTTGAGTTGTCAAAGAACTTTTCTCTCTTCTCCATCATTTAGCTTGTGTTTACGAGCTATTCTTTTCTTCTCCTTTTTTCTGTCCCTTCAGATTTAAATAGTGTTCTTAAAACCATAGCCCCTTCAAGTAATAATGTCCCTTCATAATTAATAATGGTCTTGAGAGCATAATCCCTTCGGTAAATTTTGTCCCTTTGAAAATAAAAGTATTTTAAAGATCATAGTCCCTTTCAGAAATAAGAATGATCTTAAGAATATAGTCTCTTTCAATATTTTATGGTATTGGAGGAGTTAGAGGTTAGAATGATGGAAACACCATATTAGAGTAGTCGGAGTACCATATTAGAATGGTCTTAGTCACATATTAGAGTGGTATGAATATCATATTAAAGTGGTCTTAGCACAATATTCGAATGAATATTTCTATAACGAATTCTATAGTGCAGTAGGACTCCGATACAATTGTAGTAGTGTTATTTTATCATGGAGGCGTCATAGTTGATAGTCTGCTTGCATAATTTTAGGTTGTGACATAAAACGTCTTGAAGAGAACGACATAATTCGCGACTTAGCCTGATAATCTCTTCGGTGACCAAAAATATTTTTTAACTAATTTTTTTACTATTGTTCCAACAATTTTATTGGAGTCTTTGCATGCATGAAATAAACAATTCCTAGACCCTAGACACTTGATGTGATTCGGCTCTAACTCATGATATCGAGCGACCGACAAGTTAACGCTCCTTAATCTTCCAATGTAATTTGTTAAACTAGAAAAACACTACCCAAAAACATAGTCAATAAAACTCACTAACGTAGAATTTATATGAAACCAATTGGATGTTGTCGAGGGGAGGTGAGTTGTTTCCATTTTTCTTATATTCCTAAAATTATCCTCAATTTTGTTTTAAAATTCTAAAATTGTTCTTATTGAATACATTTATTAATAAATTTTTACCATACATGTCAGATGTGCGTTGTTCTTCATCGCCATCGATGCTGCTTCTCTATTTTCGATTGATGTTGCATCATTAATTCACTATTGTGCTGTGATTTCATTTTTATTTTCTTATAATCGTGAGACTTTTTTTAAGAAATAATCTTATTTTATAAATTTATGTCAAATATACATTTATAAATTTTTATGAAATTAGATGGATTATCAAGATCAGAAAATTGCAATTAATAAACGGTTTGTCTTGGGTTGAAGAGTTGTAATTTAACTTATGTGTGCTAATGCTTATTGTTATGTTTGGATGTCTCGTAAGAGAAAATCACATTTTAGTATGAACATCGAGAGAGATAGTGCGTGGAAGAAGTAATATATGGAAACATTAATATTTTTTGTACTTCATTCATGTTAGAGAGAATCTAAGATTGTCATATATATTTTTGGAAAATGTTGTGGATCTTGACAAAATTTCAAGCGAAGTTATCACGACCACCTTTATAGGAAGATTAGTCACTTTAGTCTTTGAATAGGAAAGAAGTCGTTACTTTAGTCTCTGAATGTAGATAAATTGTAAAATAGTCCTTAAATATAGACTTTGTTAGTCAATTTACTCCCTGATTGTAGACTCGTTAGTCAATTTAGTCCTTGAATGTAGACTCCGTTAGTCACTTTAGTCTCCGAAATTGATCAACAGGATCTACGTTCAAGGACTGTTTTGCAATTTCTTTCATTTAAGGATTAAAGTGACTACTCTTTTTTCATTCAGGGACTAAAGTGACTAATTCCCCACCTTTATATTATCTTGATACTGTAGCATGATGTCATCTTTATTTCCAACCATCCTTAATTAATGCCAAACAAAATCTAACGGTGGCCTTGAATTCACGAAGGCTCGTGAAATTGCTTCTTGAGATAGTGTGTGGAAGAAGTAATATATCAAAAATATTAATATTACTTGTGTTTTAGATTCATGTTACAGAGAACCTAAGATTGCCATATATTTTTTTATACCTTAACTTTTCTTTTGACATATTATTAAGTTTAATGATAAAATAGTAAATTAATTTTAAAATCTCTTTCCTATATAAACCAAACGCATTTTTAATTATAACTCATCCCCTCCATTTTCTCTCATCATGTGAACCAAACATATTTTTATTTAATTTAAATACTTCTCCTCCTCTCTTTCCCTCACCTCCATTAAAATCTTTCCCCTCCCCCTCCTTCCCTTGAACTAAACGGACCTTTAGGGGACCTGCTAAGCACATTATATGATCATTAATTAAGGCTTAGTATTTTTTATAACGATAGAATAATGATTAATCTCACTCTTTTTTGACAATGACAAAAATTATTAACTTACTTGTTAATCGAAGAATTTTTTTTTATTTGATATGACCCGTCCACCTTATATATTCCCATTTAAGCTTACATCTGAAAGTAGTTATTTTAGGTAAGTGTGTAATTAGTGGTAATGCAGTCGTCACTAAGAGGAACTCTAAGCAAACTCCTTAATTTCAAGGAAAAGTGACTGACTAATTAAAGTTGCACATAGTGACAATAGCTTAGGTGTGTTAGTGCCCCCTCTTATAGTCATGTGCATGCTTGAGAAGGTTTTCTACTAAATACTTTTTCAAACCATTGAAAGAATTTGATTAGAGTTCAGACCAAAACAACAAAAATTTCAACAACGTAATTGGTGGTCAGAAGACGAGGGCAAGACAACATTCATGAAGCATGGAATTTTGTAACAAGACTACTCATATTTCAGTCTTCTATATATGTTGATTTCAAAGGAAAAATTTAAGGACAAGCTACATAGTACGACTTTAATGTTCAAACTAATAAACAGAACCAAGTATTCCCACTAAAAGAAGAAAATGGATTCATATAAAATGAGTACACAGTAAAGAAGAAAAAAAAATACATGTTAAATGGATTTAATCTCATCTCAAAAGTTAATTCAAATAATAAGGTCGTCCAAACACATTAAAATTGAGTAATAGAAAACTCAAATGCAACTTTAATATCAATATTAATGCTTAGTGTAGGTCTTGAGTCTAATTTTCACATTACGATTCTTAATCCGGCTTTGATGTCATATTAAATAAGTTTGAATCTTATTCTAAAAACTAACTTAAATACGTTTAGAGATTGTAGTTTTTAAGATGAGATAGAAGATAATGCGCACAGGAGAGTAGGCAACTTCAATACAACAAATATGTAACCAGGTCATTAGTAACACTTGATTCTCTTTCTTTGCACACTTGGAATTGATCGATGGTAAACGAGAGCCACATTTCATTAAAAATGTTTTCAAAGTTAAATCATAAGTTAGAAACCAATGAACGATACGTCAATGCCACAAGTAAACTCTAATAGATAACATTGTTGAACTTAAGCGATGAAACCACGATACTAAATTAGAAAAAAAACTTGTGACAATGTGAAAGTCATATTTTGAGTTAGATGGGTTACCTGATATTAGTCTATAGGATGTAATGAGAAGAAACATGCTTCAAACTGATTGTTCATGTGATGATTACTTTCTACGCAATGCTCGTATGGCTTGAGATTGTTGTACGTGAGCAAACACCCATAATATGCTTGAAGAAGGTTATTGCTCATAATATGCTTGGTTTCAAAAGGGAAAAAACTCGTGGAGGAAAAAGGTGAAAGGAAGGGAAACGAGTTAAGAAAAGAAAAATAATACTTGAATTTTTGAGTTTTGTTAGCGAGTGTCCTCGAACATTTTTTAAAATTAAAAAAAATAAAAAATAATTTTATGAAAAAGTTAAATATTTTAATTTTGATGTATCAATTACACATATTTTCATAAAAAGTAATAATTTAAAGGCCTTAAAGAGCATCTTGGAGACACTCGTTAACATTTTTCTTAATCATTTTTGTAAAAAAAAAAACATTTCTCTTAATTACTTAGTATGAAAAAAAAATAAAGAAACTGAGATCGTAAGTTTAACCCAACAAAAAAGAAAGAAAAATAAAATTAAAATAAAATAAACTTTTTTAAAACCAAGCATATTTTATATTCTCTCTATCTCATATTAGATGACATATTTCTTTAAATGGATATCCCATATTAGATGACATATTTCTTTAAATGGATATAGGTAATTGAGCTTCCTTCTAAGTATTATTTCTTTGTCTTAGAAACCTTCTATGTAAAAGTGTTTTTTCCTTGCAATAGAACGAATATTCAAATATTTAATAGTTGTCACTTTCTATTCTTGATATGTATATATCATATACTTTATTTTCTTTAGCATCTTTATCCTTCCAACACATGTTTTAATATCTCCAAGTCGTAAGCAACATTGGATTAATATCTCCAAGTCGTAAGTAACATTGGATTAAAATTATCATCTTAAAAATGGTAAATTTAAAAAATAAAAAGTAAAAAATTCGGTATCAGCTCAAAGATCCATTAATTTTAAAAGGTCTAATCCCACCGTTTACTTGCAGGTGGGATCATTTAAAGGCAGGACATAGTTTTGTATGGACTCAGTCCACTGAAATTGAAATTAACATCAAAAAAAATTAAATCTGAAACCTTAAAATAAACACGCTTCAAAGTCTCAAAATAACGTCACAAAAAGAACTCAAATGGGTTATCTTAAAGATAGTCTTTGTTTGTCATTGCATGACTCCAAAAACCGACAATGTTTATATAAAAGAATTATCACTTTGTTGTTCCTTTATTTGTTTCTTAGCCAAATTTGTAGCATGTTCATCTACAACTTGTTCCGACTGCACATGAATGTTTCAGCATATATGTTTGGTAGTATCACTTTCTCATGATTGGTATTATCATCTTTAATTTTATTTATCAAGAGCAAAATAAATTGACGCCTACAGTAATATTGTTGGAACAAAAATCATCATGGTGAGCACCACTACCTTCATAGATAAGAATGCCACATATGTTGATCCAACTACTCTCAATACGTGTGCTAATATACTCATTCTGCTTAAGGGTCACCTGACTACAATCCCGTATTGAGAGTAGTTGGATCAGTTGCTGCCTCAAGATTGTTTCTTCTACACATATGTGGATCACCACCAGACACGCTCATTACAAGACATTAACATCTACTATGACTAGATAGATGTGGACCTTGCATCACGTTACAATACTTCTCCTTTGTCCAAACCATTCTCAAGCATTCAATCGTCTCCGCTCCATCTCTGATGATTCAAGATAAGGTATCTCAGGCCTATGTTGAATTTCTTGATCATTTGCAGACGGCAAAGAAGTTATGCACGAGTGGCATTGAACCTCGGATTATATGAGGCGATTATATGAGGTTGTATATAAAGATTTCACATTATACTAGTTGCCCTGACGTGCAAGAGACCCTCCTTGGCCCGCTGAAGAGTAGAAAACTCAGCTGATCACAGTTAATTTCAGCTTCCTTTAACAAAGTCAAACTAGTGTTGTAGAATCTTAATCAGCTGAAGAGAATCTTAATCAGAATATAAGACCAATTTATATTCACCATTAAAGTGAAGGAAAAAAAAAATACAATCTTAATCAACTGTATCATTGAAAACAAGATTTAGTCATACCTATTTTTAAAATCACACACATAAGTGGTTAATTTTATCCACCTTAAAACAATGTTTGTCAAAATTAATCTCACTGTGTATCAAAATTAATCTCTTAGAACTGTAAAAGACATATATAATCTCTTAGCTGTATTTAACATCCGTTATATATATATATATATATATATATATATATATATATATATATATATATATATATATATATATATATATATATATAAGTTATCAAACTTGCATTGAATAAGTTAGACATGTACTTTTTCTTTAAAAGGAAAAAAAAAACCTTTGTTATAAAAGTAAATTCCAATTTATTAAAACTAATAGTATTAAGTAAAATACTTTTTCCCTTGAACAGAAGAATAAGGATTGTATCCTTTAAATTCAGTCAGTAGAACATTATATTGCTGATAAATAAAGAAGAGAAGCGATTTACCTAGAAAACAGGCCTTGCATAAAAAAAGTTTCATGATATATCATCCGTACAGTTAAAAATGCAACATAATTAACATAAATATTAAATACTCAAGGGCAGAGGCCTAGAATGCTGAAATCTCAAACATGTAGATTTGATCACTGGGCACCACCACCTCCAAATTTGCTCATCATTTTCGCAATTACAGGCGCCACCTTAGGATTTGCTTGATGCTTAGCCAAATTAGCAGGGTTCTTCATAACTGCACTCAACAAAAAAAAGATAAATGGTGGAACTCATGTTTTTTTTTCATTCAGAAGACAGCTAGAAAGGGTACATACAGCAATATGTCAAAAAGTGACACGGCGATCATCCGTCGTTGTATTAAACTTATGTTATATTTGGTTAGAAGAAGATAGGAGGGATGGAAAGGAGCAAAATCCTATCCAAAACAGATAGTCTGCTCCAATATTCAATATTGGACCAGATTCCTATCGGTTGATGGTTGAACCTTCAAATACATGTCTTTACATAAAAGATTAAGTAGAAAGCTATTAGGTTTAAAAAGCACTGTTACTATACCTTAAATTAAGTTAACATCTCCCTACTTGCCTTATGAACTACCCAAAAAAGAGAACCAAACAAGAGGAGTTATCTACCCTCTCATCCCTTCCCTCAAACCATACAAGATATCCAATTAAATGTCTCCCCTCTTTATATATATGATAAATCTAACAGATTCCATCATTGGTCCACATGATCTCTATGGAAATCATGAATCATGCATTGTGAAGTAAACATAAAATAGCTTGAATTTCGCTTTGTCCTTAGTTTTTAGCAGATTTTTTGTGATTCCAAATCTAAGGATAGAAAAGGTTCTTATGACTTATGAGCTACCTTCCTTTGAAAAAATGGCAACTGCCCTTAAATTGACCAGAAAAATTTTATCAATTAAGTGCTAAGCTTTATGAAAATTCATGCTTCGACAGTAGAATGAGTTCTCATGAAAGGAAAAAAAAAAAAAAAAAGTTTGGAAAGAAAAAGAATAGAACCAGTCTTAGAACAGAAAATTACCATCTTGAAGAGCAGCCATAACTTCTGGATCACTAAATGCCGTCATCAAATCAGGGTCCTGAGAACATGTTAAAGAACATTTGACATCAAGATTTAAACATGTAAATATGTGTTTGTGTATGTGTGATTGTGAAGGGAGAGAGAGAAAACCCCATCGGATAGAGTCCCGCAAAATTAATGTTAATGGAAGGTTATATAAAGACATTATTTCAGCAGGGAATCCATTTTCCAAGGGAGTTTTTGTTTCAAGTTTAAGATTTACATTCCTAGGAATACATGGGTAGGGAATGAGTATATCCATGTTTGTTACAAGATTGAGAAATCATTATTCCTAGGTATCAAGGTTACTGGGAATAAAATAACTTCCAACATTTTGATGAAATTATTCCCATGTTAAAAGATGGGAAATTGGATTCCCATGAAATTTTGTATACTTTTTTTAAAAAAATAAAAAATAACTTCCAATTTTCCTAGGAATATTCAAGAGTGTGCCAAACAGTTTTTTTTAAAAATACCCAGGAATAAAACTCTCGTCTTTATATTCCCGTGTATGTTTTTCCTAAGAATAATTTCTGAGTCCGTGAAACAATCGCCCCCCAAGTGTGTCAGAGAGGGAAAGAACAGAGAATTATAGCAGTTCAAAAGTACCCAAAAAACATTAAATGTTCAGATTGACATACGTTCAAGATTTTGCTAAAATCAACATTTCCAGGCACCCCTCCTGGCATGCCCCCAGCTCCAGGGAAGCCACCTGGCATACCTCCAGCTCCAGGGAAGCCACCTGGCATGCCTCCTGCTCCAGGGAACCCACCTGGCATGCCTCCAGCTCCAGGGAACCCACCAGGCATGCCTCCAGCTCCAGGGAACCCACCTGGCATGCCACCAGGAAACCCACCAGGCATGCCACCAGGAAACCCACCAGGCATGCCTCCAGGGTTTCTACTGGAAGATGATTGCTCTTGCTTTTTGGCCTTCTCATATGCAGCCTGTAATGTATACAAGTTAGCAACAGCTATATTACATATGTATCTATCACAATTCGCCTGACATGTTTTTAAGCATGCCTAAATCACAATTAACAACCTGAGCTTCAGCACGGCGACGTTGCCTCTCACGCTCAGCTTTTTTCTCTTCTCTTTCTTTGCGCAACCTATCATACTTCCGACGGTGTTCCTCAAGCTTGTGGGCATTTGGTTCAACCTACACAATTCATATTTTATAATAAGATACAAAATAAATCCAACCATTAAACACAACTTATTGCCCTTGATGCATATCCATAACATTCCTAAATTGCAAGATTTTACTTCAAGGAAGGTTGTAAGCAAATAATATTCAGAGCATACAATAAGCACATTAACTAAGCAGGACTTGTACTCAAACAAACTTTCAGGTGTTGTGATTGCAGATGGTATGGAAAATACAAGTAAAAACCTAGAATTGGTTGGATGAACATAAAATTTTACCAGCTAAAAAAAACTATGAAGTTAGTCAACACGTTAAGTTTTTCATTATACACATGTTTCTTCAATCTGATCTTGTTTCAGGAAATATCTTCACTACTCATGCACACCTCAAGTAGCCAAATGCTGAAAATATCACCCCTTTTCCAACTTGTTTCTCCTAGATGCACTCCTCATTATCATTATTATCATGCATCTATTCCTTTGCGGCTACTGAAGTGTTGCATAATATTTTAGGGTTTTACATCATTCTTAATTAATTGGTTAACATCCATGACTATGTACACCATGCTGGCATCTACTTAGGTACTGGCATAATCTACAAAGTACAAAGACATTTCCTGCTTAATATAGATCCCCAGGCAAATTTCCATATTGAAATAGGTTACATAAGTCTTTAAAAATAATAAATATCCTCATAATTTCGTTTATGTTACCCATACCATGTCCAGTAATTGACAAGTGAGGTAATTCTAAATGCAAGAAGGTAGGCTTTAGCCAAACTCAAATAAGCATTGTTTTTGTGTCCGTCATTTACCACAGTCAACACTAGCCTGACGAATATTCCCACCAAAAGATACTAGGGCAAAAAAGCAAACCTTCTTAAGTACTGCATTTATTTCCTCATCATAGTCTATATTTGAAGCTACGTGGAGATCCTTTGCAGCCTCTGCCCACTGACCTAACATCGCTCGTGCTATACCACGTGACTTGTATCCTTTAGCAGAATCAGGATTAATCTGGAAAAAGGAATAGAATATTAAAAATATTGCCTGCATATCAGATTGCAGCTACATAGACATAATAATAAATTCTGGCAAATACTGCATTAATTGTGAATCATGACCATTGAAAAAAAGGTATATCTCAATAAATTATATACACTAAATGTCCATCTCCATCCACACTGGCGTATTCGAAAGTAGGGTTCACATATAATTATAAAAGAAAAAGAAAGTACAGAGCAAATTTATATGAGACAGATTGACCCTTTAAAGGAGTGTCTACTTAAAGAAATATGCAATGCAACACGTGGACAATATTTGGCTTCTCAGATGCCACAGTTCTGCATCTTATCAAAAACATTTTCTAGAAGCATGTATTTCAAAGCAAAAAAAACTCTTCATAATTTGTTTCTCTAAAGGAACAACGAAGTGTGTATTTACCACTGATCTAATCTCTCAGAACCTATCTTTGTTAGTAATTTGAAAGTCAATATGCCTTCCTCATTTTTCAGGTAAGATTTTGTCAAAGAAACGTTGTCCTTTTTGGAATATAATGCAACAAGAACATTATGCATGGACGGCACATTCAATTGTCTATTTTAAGTCAAGCAAATATATATTTCAGTTTATCATGCTGTACAGCAGAGAGGATAGTATGTAACCTCTAAAGCAGCATTTGCATCACGGATTGCAGCATTAGGTTTCTTCATTTTGATGTAAACACTGGCTGTATATGATATGAAAAATGTATCAGAATGAATGTTCGTCCTGGACAATAAGAACAAAAAAACTAGAGCATGTGAAAAGCAAAGAATCAAATCAAATCATACCTCTATTCGCATACATTATGGCAGAGGTAGGATTGAGTATAATTGCCTCTGTCAAGTTCTCAATTGCCTCCTCCAACTTACCTGCATTTCAAAGCCACGTGAGATCAAATCATAATTCCATTGTTATAAATCTTTGGATGTTGGAAAGAATATGAATTGCCAAAAGGCCCAAAACAGTCTAGAGATATTTGAAATAGGACAATCAATGGGCCAATCTATGGGGACAGTTCGCACATTAGGCTGCTCAAAGAAATAACATGTGTTTGCATAAAGTTTTATCCCTTCTAAACATCATCACATTACATAATTGCCATTGATTAATTTTATCCCTTCTAAACATCATCCCATAACATAGTTGCCATTGAAAAATAAAATAAGATCCAAACTTTATGAACTAGTATGAATCAAGTTCCCTGATTATGTATAGAGAATAGGTATATATAATTCATGGGTTGTTAAAAATTAAATGTTACATTGTGGTGAAGTGGTGGCATTCTTTCTTTTTAAACAATGTGCACTGTGATTGATTCCAAGCAACGAGTTTATTTGTTATTTTGGAATTGCAGACGGCTCCAGACCCAAGGGCCAATCAGTCCAAGCTAGGACTTTTAGGCCTCAAAATTTTGGGCCCAAAAAAGGCCACCAAAAGATTCAATTTAGCTATAAATATATAATAATAATATAACATGTTAACTATAGATGTTTACCTAGCTCAATAGGTCAAGATGGTAGCCACGAATCCTGGTCTTTGGTTCAAAACTTTGATCAATACAGATTCGATTTGTAGGTTTTTTACAAGCATTGTGTTAATTTTCTATTTTAAAAGGTCTCACTATAGAATTTTCTTTAGGCCTCTTAACATGTTGGACCCGCCCTGTCTACAACTAGATTCCTTCCCGGCTATTTCTCACTGGGAGTCAGGGTTTGCGATTTCAGTCATTCAAAATTTGTAACATATTTACTGTTCAGAGATAGAGCTTTTTCATCCCTTTTAAGGATCCCAGTCCCAGCCTCCTAGGGTTTTAAAACAAAGGTTCACGGCCATGATATGGGTCACCAAATCAAAGTATTTTACGTTGCTACGACTGCAATTTTGACAGCACTTGACCACGTTTCTCCTTAATATCAGCTTAAAACCATTCCATGCCATAGATTAATTTTTTTCGCATCCATTGTTTGTTGATCCATCCACCTCCCAATAATAGTAACCTACTAAAATCAAATAGCGGCTGAAGCGGCCGCTATCCTCTACACCGCTATAGCAGCCGAAGCGGCCGCTATTTGATTCCGCACCGCTACACTACGTGTGGCCGCTATAGCGCCGCAATCGGCCGCTATTTACTACTCTGATAGTAACCATAAAAATATAATCAACCAGCCAGAAATAAATCATTACTATTGTTTAGTTAAGAGTGAATGTTATGTTACCTTCAGAAATCGCTTCCATGGCTTTAGCTTTAGCCAACTGCGACGACTCGCGACTCTCGTCTGTAACCTCAACAGAAGAGTCTCCCATCTGAAACAACACATACATTCACCTCCAGTCAAACCTCAAACTCAACATAAATCAACTACAATAAATTTAAAATAAAGATATAAATAAATAACCTTTTGTGGAGGATCATCATCAGGCTCAACGGTATCACCCTCTAGCTCAACATCAGATTCAATTATCTCGTCTTCCTCCTCTACTTCCTCCACTTTCACTTTTTCTTCCTCTACATCCTCTATATCATCATCGCTCTCCACGGATCTCTATCATACACAGCACACATCGCAATGCATCAATAAACATATTCAACTCCATAGCACTGACACTTCCGATCGAAGACGTATGTGATTACACTCAATTATATCATTTTCAAAAATTATAAACAGTGTCAACGTGCCAGTGTCTTATCCAGAGTCAGTGTCAATACTTCGAAAATATTCAACAGAAAACATTGAACAACAACAACAAGGATTTATAGGTTACCGATTTGGAATAAGCAGATTCAGGAAGATCAGCACCGAGACTGAAAATAACAACCAAATACAACAAATTAAAGCACAGAATAGGGTTTTGTATAAGTGCGATTTGAAAGAGAGTGATAGAAATTAACCTTTCGAGATAGTCGCGGAAGAAGGATAGTGAAGGATCGGCGAGGGTTGAAGGATTGGACTTAACCTGTTCGATGAAATGCTTCAATTCTTTCAGCTTCGACGGTTCCATTGTGTGTGAGACTGTAGTGACTGCGGCGCGGCGTGTTGTTTTCTTTGGGTTTTATGTTAAACAGTAGGTGGGGAGTGAGTGAAGTTATGAGACGGGGTCTAGACTTTTCTTGACATATAGTGCTTCTAGTATCTTCTATTGGATTTTTGCTATATATAGTAGGGTATCTCAACCCTTCTAATAGGATGACAATGGATATTTATAGATGATGATATTCGATTCCGTTCCGTTAAATAAATATGCAATCTGGTTCGTATATGTTGCAATAAGGATAATCTACATGTAAGAAGGTATCTACGAGTATCCGTGTATTTAAGAGTATCCGCAGATATCATGGATTTTTAGAAGAAAAAAATACTAACAGTGTTGCTATATGTAGCGAAATTTTTGTCTCGAATTTTTCATGAAGCAACTTATACACCGAATGGAGACATTGTGTGAGAGAGGTGAATAGATAAATTTCGGATTTAGTGGAAAAAAGACCGGGTAGTGGTTTAATTAGCCAATCACAAAAATTCGCAAAGAATTTTGGATGGTTTTCTTTGCTATGTTTAGCATTTTTCAAATATTGATTATCTAAAAACTTTAACTTTAAATATTCTTACAAATTTTATAATCGATACATAAACCATTCAAATTTCATAACTCATACAAATTTTATATTCCGTACAAAATTCATACAAACTTTTGAAGTCCATACAAATTTTTAATTAGTCAACGGAAAAATAAACATATAAAAAGTCAAATCTTATAAACATTTTTTTTTAAAGAAAAATCTTATAAACATAAATGGATATTTTAGTGAATTGACTAATTTATTTACGGGTGTTCGTGGGCTTTTTTTTTTCATCCCTATCCTCGATTCTTCTTTTTGTTTGTTACTAAAGAATAGGGTTTAGCTTTCAGGCTCAAATGATATATACAAATGTTTTTTTTTATGAAAAGATAAACGACATATTCATTTAAATTGTATATTAAAATCTCCAGATCTACAACATTGACGATATCAAAGTCATTGGTTGGATATACATTGAACCGAAGTTGATTTGACAATCTGAATCGAACAAACACATGAACAAGAAGGAAAAGACAAACAACACTGCACAGATACGACAAACAAAACAATGTCACACTAAGACGACAGAATTGCGGAAAAAGTCCTAAATCGATGCGAAAATCACATATTTAAATAAAAGGGAAAGAGAAAAATGATTTAGAGGGGTGATTTGGGATTAAAAAAAATTGACCGAAAAACATCCCTTCTTTGGGGGATGAAGGATAAGAAATTACGGTTTTAGGTGACGGCTCACTATATCACAAATAGTTGGCAATGACTTGAGTCAACTCGGATATAATATAGAATTAGACTCAACAATTAACTCGTTATATTTATTTATGAATCAAATGAACTGAACTTTACCAAACTCAGAGGCGCTGCATAAGCTTTAGCTATGCGAAAGGGTTTGAAATTTACGAAAGACATGTCTTTTATGAATCTTATAGCAGAATCAGATGCTTCTAATGTGGTCTTGGCGTTGAATGCTCATCAACAATCTTTCACCTATGTCGGCTCTATTATTGAAGATTATATTACTTTTAATGTTTATTTTCGTAGTTTAAATTTTTTGCATGTTAGGCATGAAGTCAATCATGTTGCTTATTGTTTAGCTAAACATGCTATTCATAATTTAGAGTGCATTTGAATCAAAAAGACTCTACTTCGAATTTCTACAGTCTTAATATTTGATTTGTTGCCGATTTTGTTAATGAAATTATATTTAAAGTAAAAAAAAAAAGTTAAAACATTGCCTAATTGCAGTGAATAGGACTTCAGTAATTGGCAAGAGGAAAAAAGAATGAGAGAAATAACTCAGCAAGACTAAATTGACTCAAATTAGTGAGAGGCTACTAATTTGAGTCTTTTTAACATTTGACATAAAATTAGACGTAAATAATTCAAAATATTTTAAAAATATTTAGAGGGACTAATGTGCCCCCTTCATATATTTGCGAGGGACTATTTTGAGTTATATTTTTTCTCATAGGCTAAAAGGATCCGCATCCAATTTATTTGGGTCCAATTTGAGTCTTAAAAAAAAAGCTTAGTATCTTATAATTAAAAAAAAAACTTTTGTTTATATTTATCTTAATTTATTGTTACTATTGATACTCACACACATTGACCCCCAAGCCTTTGATTTGCATCCTATTTGCAAGCTATCGTGAGAACCATGAATGGTATACCTCTTGAAGAGATCCTCACATTCAGACATACATTAGATCAGAACCACTCTGATTGGAACCGATATGATTTTTAATGAGGACACATTCGATGAGTTGCCTTGCTTGCTAAATCCTAGACTATGACAAGAGGAGGCAGATTTAACGATTGGTAGAAATTATAGCCAAGTGTGATACAAAGTTCAACCAGTTATCCTACTAAGCCAAGTTGAATTAATAGATAGATGTGAAACTCTTATTGAAGGAACATGGCTAAGGAGAAGAAGAAAGATACCTTTAGCATAAAACTTTGTGATTGATACCTTTCTTAGTTATTTGCATCTAAATATGATACTTGAGCTTGTTAAAGGGTTGTGCTTAAATATGAATTTATACCCCTCTTTTAGTTTGAGTGATATTTCTCAAGCAGTGCATTCTAGAACTTGTTTTGAGACTATTCCAAAACGATTTTTATTTGCTTGATGTGGAGATATGGTTGAAGCATTCTAGGCATTTTCCTGGCCCCATTAGTTCGTTACAATATTTTCCACTAGTGCCCCCTTTTGATCCTATTCTTTTTCTTTGATGTAAACCTTTTCTTGTTAAATTGTGGTAAAAGTTCAATTAATTGAAGTAGCTAGCTGTGAAAAGAAATTATGAATCCCTCTGAATGAAAGTGTTGAATCATCCCTCAATTAAAAGGTATTTATCAAAGTGAAAGGGTGAAAATAATATTATTATTTTAAGAAACAAGATTGAGATATATTACTAACCAAAATTTTTTCCCTGTAGCACAAGTAGTGCTAAAGGAGAACAAAAGAGTCAAAAACAATATTTACACAAAAGCAACACCGAAACAAGAAAAGAAAACAACCGTGCGTCAATGTCCAATATTGTGAAATGACCAAGCCACCACCTATGATAATTGAAGGGGAAAGAAACAAACTTCGCCTTCAACCACAAAAATGAAATTGACTTATTAAGTGCAATATTGAGCATTCTTTACATTGAAGATCATGTTATTTCTTTCTTTTCAGATTTCCCACACACTAACAAACCAAATCAGATATATAACGGATTGCGCATCTTAGAACCTCCCCCTAAAAAATTGTACCGAGTAAAATGGTCCTCTACACAATGAGGAGGAGCCGCCGAAATACCAGACCAACGGTGAATAAGATGCCAAACCGTTCCAAAAATGGTGCAATGCAAAAATAGATGAGAAGTTGCTTCCAAAGATAATGGTGAAAATAATAGCTTAAAGAAGAAGGTATTGTCCTATCAATAATTAAAAGGAGACAATTTCATCCTTAAAAATAATGGTTGTATAATCATTTTTCAATAAATACATATTTATGTAGATGGTGGTTGCTTGAATGCGAAAGAATAAAAATTGATTGTTTATTGAAGAATAAATTTTTTAAGGATTTTTTGTTGTAAAATTGTCTCTTTATGATTATTGTTGGGAACAAATTTGGATCTTTTTAATTATTGTTAAGCACCTAATTATCCAATTTCTAATGTGCAGTCAAGGGATAGTCCAAGTTTTCCCAGTTTTTTTTTTTTTTTCCGGGACTAACAAGTACATTTATTTTTCCTAAGAAACCAAGTTTCATAGTTTTTCTTAAAGACTAAAATTGGTCTTTGATGCATTATTTTTTTTCTTGAAAAGGCATAATGTGGCTTTGACAATTGTTCCTTGCCCATTGTATGAACGCAAAATTTACAAGAACATTCTCGTAAATAAAATCTATATAAATTTGATATTAGTTCTTTGAAGTTCACTTGACATTAAAGTATACACTGTGTGTATTTTGATTCTCAGGGCAGTAGAAAAATTCCAAGTGGAACTATAAATCAAATGCAAAGATACAGCCTGCAGAGAATAAAACTCAAGGAAATATCCATGATTCCATGAAGCAATCTTCCAACAAATTAAGCTAAACAGAATATGGTAGGTAGGAGTAACAAGTCAACAACAACCTTTAAAAAACAAATACTAATCATTGTTGCCGACTTAAGAATAAATATTATCACAATCATATGACATATATATATATATATATAATATAACATGTTATAACTTAGTATATAACCATGCCAGCCATCAAGAAGTGTTAATATATAATCATTGTGAATGCATTTAGAGCACACCTCTATCATTCTTCTATCAAGTAGAAAGTAAAGTTTCTCTTGAACATGGATTATTTCCTTTTCATTGCTCTCACTTTCGTGTTGAGTTTCCATATTCATTTTACTCAAGGAAGTGTAGTGCACCCTACCACTCGGAGTACCGAGACAAGCAATTCAAAAATATACATTATCCATGTGAATAAGCCAGAGGGTAAGCTATTTACTCAATCAGATGAAGATTTAGAAAGTTGGCATCATTCATTCATGCCAACTACGGTTATGAGCTCTGATGAACAACCGCGAATGATTTATTCATACCGAAATGTGTTGAGTGGTTTTGCTGCAAGACTAACTCAAGAAGAGTTGAGAGCTGTTGAGCAGAAGAATGGTTTTGTTTCAGCTCATCCTGAAAGGACACTACGTCGTCAAACCACACATACCCCAGATTTCTTGGGGTTGCAGCAAAGTATCGGATTTTGGAAGGATTCAAATTTTGGAAAAGGAGTTATTATTGGTGTTCTAGATTCAGGAATCACACCTGATCATCATCCTTCGTTTAGTGACGCAGGAATACCACCACCGCCATCCAAATGGAAAGGGAGATGTGAACTTAATGGTACAGTTTGTAACAACAAATTAATTGGAGCAAGATCCTTCAACAATGCAGCAGTAAAAGGAGAGAAAGCTGAAGCACCAATTGATGAGGATGGACACGGGACTCACACAGCAAGTACAGCGGCTGGTGCTTTTGTCGACAATGCAGAAGTGCTAGGAAATGCTAAAGGTACGGCAGCAGGGATGGCTCCTCATGCTCACCTAGCAATTTACAAAGTGTGCTTTGGAGAAGACTGTTCCGAGAGTAATATACTTGCGGCATTAGACGCAGCGGTGGAGGATGGTGTGGATGTAATATCGATATCACTTGGTCTAAGTGAGCCTCCTCCATTTTTCAATGATAGCACTGCTATAGGCGCTTTTGCAGCAATTCAGAAGGGAATCTTTGTAAGTATTTCAGCAGGAAACGCTGGCCCTTCTGATGCCTCCTTGGTTAATGGAGCCCCATGGATGCTCACAGTTGGAGCAAGCACTATTGACAGAAGCATTGTGGCAACAGCAGTGCTTGGAAATGGGGAAGAATTTGAGGGCGAATCTGTTTTCCAGCCTTCCGATTTCTCGTCAACACTGTTGCCCTTAGCATATGCAGGAATAAATGGCAAACTAGAATCTTCATTTTGTGCTAATGGATCCTTGAGTGACATTGACTTCAGAGGAAAGGTTGTTTTGTGTGAGAGGGGAGGGGGTATAGGAAGAATTGCCAAAGGACAGGAAGTACAAAGAGCAGGTGGTGCCGCCATGATTCTCGTGAATGATGAACCCAATGGTTTCAGTCTCTCAGCTGATGTACATGTCCTACCAGCTACACATGTAAGCTATGCCGATGGACTAAAGATCAAGGCCTATATAAATTCCACTTCAACACCTACAGCAACCATTTCGTTTAAGGGAACGATTATCGGGAACTCCTTAGCGCCAGCTGTTGCATCATTCTCTTCAAGAGGTCCCAACTTGCCGAGTCCTGGTATATTGAAACCGGATATTATAGGACCAGGCGTGAACATCTTAGCGGCATGGCCATTCCCCTTGGATAACAACACCGATCCAAAACTCACTTTCAACATTATGTCAGGCACATCGATGTCATGCCCACATCTTAGTGGCATTGCTGCTTTGCTCAAAAGCTCTCATCCTGATTGGTCGCCAGCAGCCATAAAATCTGCCATAATGACTTCTGCGGACACACTAAATTTAGAAAACAAACTCATTGTCGATGAAACACTTCAGCCAGCAAATCTTTTTGCCACAGGTTCGGGCCACGTGAATCCATCAAGAGCAGATGATCCTGGATTAGTATATGATATCCAACCTGACGATTATATACCTTATCTATGTGGTTTAGGCTACAATGACAGGGAAGTTGGGATCATCGCACACAGAAAAATTAACTGCACTGAGACATCAAGCATTCCCGAGGGAGAGCTTAACTACCCCTCATTTTCTGTCGTGCTTGGCTCCTCACAGACATTCACAAGGACAGTGACAAATGTCGGTGAGGCACACTCGTCTTATGTTGCCATAGTCACAGCACCAAAAGGAGTTGATGTGAATGTCCAGCCAAAAAAGCTCTACTTTTCAGAAGCCAACCAGAAACACACATATTCTGTGAGTTTCAACCGTATAGGGTCGGGTAATAAGACAGTAGAACATACTCAAGGATTTCTAAAGTGGGTTTCTGCTAAACACACTGTCAGGAGTCCTATCTTGGTCAATTTCACATAAGACAATAATGAAACCAAGCAACAGCTTGTACTACAAGAAAACAAATGCATTGGTCAGAAAATTGCCCTACTAGCTACCATTATCTTGAAGTTTTATTAGATATGTTACCCAACATCCAATCATTTGATGTCATGTTACTATTTCATATTTAATTATTTGTTAAGTGAATTTAAATTTTGGATTAATTTTGCCTAATGGCATCAGTATCCAGTTCTCATTGGTATCAAATAATTCTCCAAAAACAAATTGCATTGGGATTAAAATGCTCATGATAATTATGCCTCAATAGAAATATGTATGGATAGATACAAGATACTACTTTGGTCTCTACCATTATCAGCAACTTTCCAGATATCTCAATATACAAGACTGCTTAATATATTTGTTAGACCATCAATTTTAAAGATGTTTAAAGTTTAAAAGCTGAAGTTTAATTTACAATATCTTCGTTCAGCTGAAGGAAAATAAAGATTTAACAAAAATGTAAAGATCCTGATTTGAGTACACCAACACTAGAAGTAGAAGAGCATGTGAGTCGGGGAACAAAATCAGAATTTACTCAAAGAACATGTTACTTCTATACCTTAGAACTTCAACAAATACCAAAACACTAGTGTAACTTAACCTGTTTATTTTTTTTTTCGTCAAGTAATATACACGATGAATAAGTAGAGAATTCAGGATTTTAACAGGTAACTGTTACGAAAACCTAAAGAGCACAAACAAACAAATCATGTTTCTTTTTTCTTCCTTTCTCTGCAACCTGTCAAACCCCTTGTCCTCTGCCCCTATTTTGTACGATTTACATGCTTAAATTCATGTTTTTTTCTTTTTTATAAGATTTTGTTTTTTAAAATTCACAGTTAAATAAGTTTCATTCAATTGCTGAAAAAATAAAAGTTTATTTCTGTGGTGCTCATGATCATTTTAACTCAATCAGTTAATTAGGAATATTCTCTATTCATATTTAAAGTCATATACATGAAATAATACATACAATACAACATTTCAAATTAACAAACAAAAATCTTAATCCTAACAATTAAACTAATTTCTCCCACATTTGTTCAATGATGAAAAATACTAAAAGATCGCGATCTTTAATTTTCATGTAAAAATTAATTTTACATGAAAAACAGAGACAAAATTGTATTGCAACCTTTATTTTATTTCTCTGTTGAAAAATTCTTATGGATAAGCTCGTTTATTTTTGTTTTCTGCTATACTGCCGCTAGAAAATTACGAGGGAAGGGATACGTGGGGACCAACGCTAGAAAAATGACTTCCGAAACGGATCTCGTTGAAAAAACCCGTTGTCATTAGGGTTTCAAATTACTTTGCTCAATACAATAGATTTTCGCATTTGCCGTTCATATTTCTCTCAATCTCATTCCCCTCTAGTTGCAGCGGAGATGGAAAAATCAGTGTTAGTTGCTGTCACTAACGAAAAGGTTTGCAACTTTCATTTTGTCAAAACTTCCCTTAAAATCATTCAAGAGATTTCATTGCGTATGCAAACTATGGTCCTCTTATTTGAAAATCCTCGTTTTATGAAAATGTACACCAACAATATTATACATGGTAATCATCCTTATTATGATGATACATTTCTTGTCCTACACAAATTACTGCCTAGGGCCTATGAATACAGTACTCATTGCGAGTTTTATTGGCTCTCTGGTGACAAGTTTGAGAATCGGGTCAAATTAGATTGGCCGCCTCCATTTCAAGAGGATGATACCAATATTTATATTGTGGGTTCTAGTATTGATGGTATTCTTTGTCTCAAATAAGGTTTTACATGTACCCGCCAAGTTGTACTGTGGAACCCAACTACCCGTGAATCTAAGGTCATCCCTACTAGCCCTGTTGAAAATATACCACCCGATCGGACCCCTTGGTTATTTCTTCACGGATTTGGGTATGATCATGTTAGTGATGATTATAAAGTTATTCAAATGATAGATTTTTTCACCGAAGATAGTGTAGAAGTCGAAGGTGATTTGATATGGGAAGATAAATCTTACGACCCCTTGTGGGAGGTATATAGTCTCAAAAATAACTCTGGGAAGAAACTTGATTTTGATATGCGTAATTGTTATTTCTATTCATCATTGGGAGGTATGGGAGTGTACATGGATGGTTTTTTTCATTGGTGGGCAAAAAGTGAATAAAAAAATATTGAAGAATGTTTGCTTTCATTTGACTTTAGCAATGAGGTGTTGCTTAAAACACCCAAGCCTTCAAACATGGATGGTAGTTTTGGCTCTCAATTTGTGGCGAGACACCTAACGCTGTTAAATGAATCTATTACTTTGATCTCAACTTATTTAAAGAATATGAGTACTTTTCGCATATCAATTTTGGGTAAACTTGGTGCGAGAGAATCTTGGATCAATCTCTTTATTGTTGGACCCTTACCTTTTGTTAACTTCCCCATTGGAGTTGGGAATAAGAACAATATAGTCTTCTTCTGCAAAAGTGATAAAGAACTAGTCTGGGTTGATTTGAGGACTCAAATGATTGAGAAGCTTGGTGTTAAAGGAGGCAAATTTGATTGTCATATAGGAAAGTACAAGAAAAGCTTTCTTCCGATCAAAGGAATAAATAATTAATTGTTTTCGCTCGAGGTATGTGATTGGATATTAGGATTTTAACTTGTATACAAGGTAGCTTGCTAACTGCATATATCATAATTATCAAGTATATGACAAAATATGAAGCCATGTGATGATCTGAATAATGCTTTATCAATTTTATTTTGAAGGTTTACCCTTTCTCTATTTGCAAATCGATATGGTTTCTATTTCTATTACTAGACACAATGTCCTCCAGGAAAACATAGATAATCTAATTCGAACTTCGTTACAGTTTGTATGAAAATGAAATGTTTACGCCTTTGTTTAATGTTGTGCTTTATTTTTTATTTATTTTTTAGTTTTCCAAATCAGTTGACTAGGTGTGGTCAAGCTTGATGGTTTAGCAATTGAGCTTATGAAATTTCATATTGATTTTGCAGGCAAAAATGTAAAAGCACACTAGAAATAAAGTAGGTAACATGTGGGAAGATACTCAAGTTTTTCTTTAATATATTGGAAGCGAGACACATATTTTTCTTTCAGTCTTGTTTCTGAAACATGCACAGATACAGTTGCCATATGTGATTAGCCTTACTCCCTTTGCAACAAAACGTTGCTTTATCTACAATGTTCAGCATTTGAGGTTTAACTCAGCAAGGTAAAAACGAGGATCATGAATTCTCTTACTGGTGATGTGGTGGTGTTAAATTCTCTTGCATTACATAAACACATAAACAAGAGGTTTGAGTCAAATCAATCGATAATATTAGAGAAACAAAAGAGAGGAGAGAGACTGCAACATGGTAGATATTACTCATATTTGAGTTTACTGTAATGAGATCTTTTATCATAATGATTAAATGTCTTCTGTTAATTTGTGTCTCTATTTAGGAAAATAGTTACATGGTCACAATCATTTAGACAAAACATTTTGACATTCACACACCAAAATACATATTATTATTATTTCCATTTTTTTTCTTTTTCTACCTTTTTTCAAACATGTGAGTGTGACTACCCCAGGACTTCCTCCTCTATTTGATGAAAGGATGTGGCAGTATTAGTTATCAGTGCCCTAACATTTTGTATTTGCACTCATCTGTTTTTGATGAAAGGTTTGGGTGAGTTTGTGCTACGCTATTCCTAATAGGAGTCTTAAATGCGTGAGTCACCAACACAATTTATTCAGATCTCTTGGTTTTTTAAGTATGTTTGACTTGTTGAAATGACCAAGTTATTTTAAATGCTTTAAATCCAGCAGATTGAGTGAGTGCTAAATGAATGGTCCAATTATTTTAATTTATGCCGTATTTGATATATGTATGTGTAATGCTTCCCTCATATCAGTTCTGGCATATGCAGAATGCTTCATTCAGTTCTCAATTTCTATATATCTCCCTTTTCTCTCAATTCAGAATTTATTTAGAGTTGTGGAACCTTAATTTCACGTGACTTGTTTTGTTTGTAGTTGGCTGGTATGAATATATGCTCACTTATTTGCTTAATGATTTTCCTTTCATGCGCTGGTTCTCCATTTATGTGAACTTGTATATAAAAGATGTAAAAAAAAATGTGTTGTTTGCTTAGATCGTCCTTCCTTTACAAAAACCAACCGACCTCTCGTTAAAGACACGAATGTCGTCTAGGATATGCGCAAACTATCTACTGTAGATCTTCCTTTTTTTACGTAAACCAACCTCTCTTTAAACTAAATATTTGTGATTTTCATGCTAGATTGCAGTTTATTTTTGAAGATATGATCGACAGTTCAAGAGGTGTTAAGATGCCAATATTTGGATTGAACCTTATGTATGCGTTGAAGATAGCCTGACTCGCTTCTAAATGGGTGACAACTACACTACCCATCAACAAAAGGTGGACAAGTTTCCCTTGCATTCTCCTTCCTTATCCGTTGTTATGAGCATCCTTGTTTCCTTATTTCATGTTGATTATGATGGAATTTACAACATTACATTCATGATCTTTTTTAAATTGTTGAAGGTTTGTGATCTTTTTGAAATGGATTCTTATTCTATCCAACCAAAAGCACATGAAATCACAGTTATTGTAGTTGAGTTGCAACTTGCAAATTATATGAAATCAAGCCTTGTTCTTATTTCTATACTTGTAATGTTTATAATGGACCTCATACGTCATATAGGAGGAGGTTGCAACAGCCAGTAACTTTTAACTGCAGTGATCTCAAGTTCCCAACTCTGAATAAGTTTTTGAATGAAAATTAACTTTTTAATTAATTCATTGAATAACAATTATCTAGAGGGAGTATGATTTTTGTTCGGATCATGTATCCCTACATTTAATATTTTAAGACATTTATGTTGTCAGTAGTCATTTGATCAAGATCAAACAGTCTAAGTTTAAGTTCGATATTTGAAAATAGAAAACAAAATTAAAGTAAATTTTTTGGCGTACCATCATTTCAAGATCAGACGATTGTTTATAAACCTAACTTTGTGAACACGGAAAATTCTCAACTTCAGTAAATCCAATTTCATTTTGCTCAAGGGAAAGATTGGGTTGTTTAGTTTATAAATGAATTGAGCCTTTATGACCGGTCCAAAACAATTTTCTATTTTTTGTTTTATTTTTCTAAACTTAGTAGTTTTTTTTTGGCCTTTTTAAGTTTGACAAAAATAACATTACGTTTTTTATGTTTTAAATATGTCCTTTAAATTATTCTCCTTCAATGTAGAGTTATTCTTTTAAGGACTTATTTGAAACTTAAAAAATATAAAGTATTTAATTTTTATTTTATAAGCCTAAGTTTAATGACACGTTTTCTTATTTTCCGTGGGACCGATTTGCCTATGTGACAGAAAACCATGTCAAGCTTAAATCAAACGCAACACTGCCACAGCATGCAGATGGACATGTCATCAAAGACACATAAGCGATGACTTGTGTGAAGATATATAAACAAGAAACGACGATATGAAAATAAGCCGTTGCATTTCCCTCCACACGTTCTCATTGCCTTATCTCCAAGCTACTACTCTTCATTTTTCCCTTTTTTTTTTAACACTCCAAATTAAACAAAACCTCTACTCTCAAATTTTTCTCGGTTACACTTCCACCATTCACCATGTTCACTGCCACCAAAGTTGCTTTCACATTAACACCCCCTCGTCCATGTTCTGCACCCCCAACACCCTTCATTCCATTCTCCTTTTCTTCTGTTTCTCCTCCTCACCTCAATTCCCGCCACTTATGCCTTCGCCGCAGATTATTCCTACTTTCACCTAAAGCCACTGCAGATCAACAAGGTCTTACTTTAATCACTTTTACATTTTATTTTGTGTGTAAATTGGATTTTACCGCTGCTCAGTTGCAGATACTAATCATTCTTGTTGTTCGAACCCGAGACCTTGGTTAAATTAGGAGAGAACCGTGTCATTTTATCTATTTTACCAATGTGCTCTTGAGTACTTTTTTCATTTTCTAACTACACCTCCGGTTTTTACTTATTACTTATCATTTTTCTTTCAGGGAATGCTGGCGATTTTGACGGAGATGCTGTTATTGATACCAATGTCCTCCCATATTGCAGTATAGATCAGAAAAAAGAGAAGAAATCAGTTGGTGAACTCGAGCAAGAATTTCTTCAAGCACTCCAAGTATATATCCCGCCAAATTTGTTTATTTTTTTCATCCATTAAGTCTCTCTTTGGTTAAACAGCTTAATTTTCAGCTTATAGGATGAGCGCTTATTGTATAAGTTATTTCTAAAACAAAAAATAAAATAAATTTCAATTGTTTTTGTATAATCTATTTGGAGAGCTTATGAAAACAAGCTGAAAACAACTTATGAACATGTCATAAGCTTTTTTCATAAGTTCTCCCAAACAGTCTCATAAGTGCTTATGACTGTTCAACACAACTTTTGGATATGTGGACTAAAATTTGTGGTTGGTTTTTTGTTTTATTCAACAGTCATTCTATTATGAGGGAAAGGCTATTATGTCAAATGAAGAATTTGATAATCTCAAGGAGGAACTTATGTGGGAAGGAAGCAGTGTTGTCATGCTAAGTATGGTGTAATTTTCTCTGTTATTACTCATATATATATGAATAATGGATTAGTGTTAATATGTAAGTCTATATTTTTGTAAGTCTTCGTTGAATTACTGTTGTGTAGGTTCGGATGAACAAAAATTTCTTGAAGCTTCTATGGCTTATGTATCTGGAAATCCAATTTTGAGCGACAAAGAGTATGATAAGTTGAAACTGAATCTAAAGGTTTGCTATTTGTCTATTTTGACTTCATTCATGAAAAGTCTTTTGTGTTTTGTGGTGTGAAGTCATCATCATGTCACTGATAATTAAAGGAAATAAGATGTAGTACTATATCATTTGGACCAAATTAAAGGTTAGATCAACCGAACAAAATTTATTTTTCGGGTTCCATTTTAGGAAGTTTAAGATATTAAGTACCAGTTCTATTTGTTATACTGGTCACAATTTTTTTCGAATGCAGTTGTAATTGATTTAGTAGCTTTGTATCTTCCTCTTTCTGGCATAATTTACTGAACTCATGGTTCTTTTCCAGAGAGAAGGGAGTGAAATTGTTGTTGAGGGTCCAAGGTGCAGCCTTCGAAGTAAAAAGGTAAGTGTTGATATGTAATCTATTCTCTTATTTCGGTTTTGGTAGTTAGTCGTAGAATGTAGTTATATAGAGTAGTTTTCTTTATTAAGCCATTCTTACAATGCTGAATAATGAATACATGAGTAAAATTTCTCGTTTCATTATTAAGAGATTTGTTTAGATTTGAGATTGGGATAAAAGCTACTAATATCAGTCATATGACTCATATCACAACTCACAAGTAGTGACAAGACGTATAGGAGGGCCATTTCATGTCAAATAAAATGCTCTTTATTTACTAGAATTCACCTTCAGGATTTTACCCTATCATTTGGGATTGACGAGTATTTCAATGAGTGCATCTTGCTGTGTTCAATCTATATTCTATACTTATTACAGTCTTTTTATAGGTTTACAGTGACCTGTCTGTTGACTATTTAAAGATGTTCCTGCTGAACGTCCCGGCCACTGTGGTTGCATTAGGATTGTAAGTAGCCTTTGCCTGTTTCCCTACATACGTTTTATCATTTATATTGACTTTGTCGATTTATAATGGTGAAACCTTTGATTCACCATTTGATGTCAACATTCTACTGTATTGCCAGTAAAAAAATTGATTCCTACTTCTGCCAAATATATGATTGGTCTCAGAAAGTGAAAATACAACATATGACTTGAGCGTCTGTTTGGGAAGGTGATTTTGGAGGGCTAAGTTTATATTTTGATATGCATTTGAGATTTTTTTAAAATTGAAAGTATACCATGATATATGATCATATAACAATTCAATCACACTTTTTTCATTTTTAGAAACATTTTGTAGCTTGCGTAATTTGGAAAAGAGAAACAAGCCTCCCCTTCCCTCCAAAAACCCCCTCCCAAACATACCCTAAGGAAGGGATAGAAATGAATGCAAGAAATGAAAAATATATGCTGATTTTTACATATCTATTTATCTACCACCTGATGTCATATTCTACCTGCTCCTACATATTTTATAATCTCCATATTAGTATCCACTTTTTGTCATCCATCTTTCTTAAATCAAAGGTTTCATCCGAAACGATGAATGAAAGTACATTTTTGCTTTAGGTCTTGATATTTTTTGCCTTTAACTTTTAATTCCACTCCTGTCATCTGTTAGGTTCTTCTTCCTCGATGATATAACTGGATTTGAGATCACTTACTTGCTAGAGGTATGTTCTCTTTTCACTTGTACCTAGAATTGCAAACTTATTATTTGGGAGTAATTTGATTCCAGAATGTCATAGCATCTGACAGTAGTTGCATTTTTAAGGTCCTTTCCTTTCTAACATTTTATTGCCTTTTAAATCCATGGAAGCAGTTATCACCATTGGAGTTTTTATATCTTCTAGATGAAAAAAATATCCTCTGCAGGGTAAACATTAGAGAGCAAAATGCCAACGGATTACCATTTGATGATGGAAAAAAAAAAAAACCAGTGAATCATAATTTTATAATAAAGTTATTAAAGTACAAAGTAACATGATAACAGTCCATAGATTTGCAAAACTCATCCAATTATAATGAAAAAGATATTATACTTCATGCTACTATAACAGATATTGATATTTTGGATTGTTGGGTGCAGCTGCCGGAGCCTTTTAGTTTCATTTTCACTTGGTTTGCGGCTGTTCCCCTCATTGTATATCTAGCTCTATCACTAACAAGGGCCATTATCAAAGATTTTGTGATTTTAAAGGTATGAGTTTTTTAACACGATTTTGTAGGTTATATTGAACTGCTACATACACTGATTATTTAAATTTTAAAAGGGTCCTTGTCCAAACTGCGGAACTGAAAATACCTCCTTCTTTGGGACTATACTGTCAATTTCAAGTGGTGGTTCCAACAACAAAGTCAAATGCTCTGAGTAAGTACAAAAATACTGCTGACTAATTAACTATTATGGTTTCAAATGATTCATATTTAATGCTTAAACTAATTTAATTTATGGTATAACATCAATTTAACAATCGAAATTAACATTTGAACCAGCTGTGGAACTGAAATGGTGTATGACTCGGGTACAAGATTGATTACATTGCCAGAATGAAGTAATGCATAAGTGGAGGTACATTCCTAGCATACTCTAATAACTCTACCATATCTATTGAAGCATATATGTTTTGAATATGGTTGCAATATAATATTAATTTTTTATTTCCATCTAGTTATAAATCTATTATAATTAGATAGAAATAAAAATATAATGGTATTGCTCGAACATAGGTGCATTTGGCAATTCTCATGTTATGTTATGTTGTGTATGCATACAGGTATTCCTGGAACCACATTCATTGTTCAAGCAATGGGAGCTCATTAATATGAATTACTATGAAAGTGACAAATTTAACAACCAGCAACATGCTGTATTATGTGTCATGTTATCACTGTCACGCATAATAATGTGATTGATCTCAATGTTTGAATATTGTCACTATCCTACTTGTAAGTATATGGGCTTTGTTTACTTGTAAAGTAATCTGGACTTTGTATAGCATACACTGCATTGTTTACTGGAAGAGTTACGAGGGTGCTTAACACCATCAATGAGTCTAACCTTTAATAATGTGTTATGTGTTTTTTTGTCACACGCTTTTAAAATAAATTTCCTTCCTGCATGGAACAGAGGTCAGAGATCGAACCCTACGTCACATTGTTAAGTGACTCAAACATCTACCATTTATGTCACACTAAGTTGATTCCCAAATACGTCCTTTAGATCGGTGTCATGCACTGTGTGCTATTCACGGATATTAATAAAGCTCGGATATCTATAATGCACTATCTAAATTCAGCTATTGAAAATGTTTAATTATATAATTAGCAATTAGCAACGTGCAGCTATGAAAGAATTGCTAATGCTCTGGATATATCATATGATTAAACATGTTGGCACGACTTTATATGTTTTTTAGTACACCATTTTCTTTACTTATTTAAGAAATACGGTGATGATATAATATTCCTGGATCATTCTACATGTAACTACATCATTGGTTAGCAATATTGTTTCTAGACAATAACAAAAAATAAACAAACAAACAACATCAGTAACATTGTTGACTAGGAGAGATAGAGACATAATCAATATTCGTGGGAATCACTAAGGCAATTTCTTTCAATTAGTGACGTGCTACTGAAATTGGAAGTTATATATAAGAACACATGTACAAGTACAAATCAATGAGCATCCATTAATCCCATTCATTAATTTATACAAAATCTTAACAATGGCTGCAATTTATCAATATTGTAGCTTCTTGGTTACAATTACAATTTCATTGATGCTCACAATCATTGCAAAGCCAGCTTTAGTAGCGGGCACATTTCAACCTAGTCCATGGACTCTTGCACATGCCACATTTTATGGCGATGAGACAGCTTCTGCCACCATGGGTAAGTTATATCTCAATCTCTTAATTATTATCATTAGCTAAACCATTTCAACAACTAATGTAAAAGCCAAAATCAATCTCACTAAATTAACTTTTTTTGGTATAACACCACAAACATTTTACTAACCAAGCGATCTGCGAACTATCATTTTAGACAAATTATTCAGAAGAGTCCAAATTCGAATCCTAACTAAAACAATGTTTAACCATACTTTACCTCCCGGCCGGATTCTGGACCAAACATTTAACATCTTACTTAAATAGTTTGTAAATTGGTCATTAGCATTACCACAATTAATTCTAATTTTCCCTTCTAGATATAAATAATTAAAATAATTTGTGGTAACTAATTAAAATTTGATGGACTTATTAAAGGAGGAGCATGTGGGTATGGAAATTTGTTTGTGAACGGTTATGGGACAGACACAGCAGCATTGAGTTCAACATTGTTCAATAATGGGTATGCATGTGGGACTTGTTATCAAATAAAATGTGTTCAATCGAGTGCATGTAACACCAATGTTCCTTACACTACAGTCACTGCCACAAATATTTGCCCTCCTAATTGGTCTCAGGCCTCCGATTACGGTGGATGGTGCAACCCACCACGTACACATTTTGACATGTCTAAGCCTGCCTTCATGAAAATTGCACAATGGAAAGCTGGTATCGTCCCTGTTATGTATCGCAGGTAATTAACAAATCTAGCTTATTTGCTCCACATACATATAAAATATAGAATGGATTAATAACAAAATGGTGATCCATATTTTCTAATGTCACATAATCATGCATTTGATTTAGTCATGTGGTCTAATTGAAATTTCAAATTTGGTAAATCAAATTCAAAATACATGGTCTAAATTTCAAATTTGGTGTTGACACCTGCATGATTGTGTGAATGCCACTTAATTATGCATTTGACACGAGTACACATCTAGATTGTTGGATTGGAATATGACATTTCACGTTTTAACTTTTATAAATTGAGTCCAAAATACAAAGTCAAAAAGTAGTTGTTTGATCCTTATCTCATGATCCCGATCAACTGCATGATTGCGTGGGCGTAGAGTCCATTTTTTCTATGGTCAAATAATAACTCGTTTGACACAGTTATGTGATATAAACGGTCAGATCAAAGAGAGATAATTCATGCTTCAACCTTGGTAAAGTGGGTCCAAAATGCGAAGTTGAAACATGAATCATATGATCTAGATACAATCTAGGTTGACAACTGCATGATTACGTGATCACAAAGAATCCAAATTCAACCTTTTTTATTGCATAATGTGTTGCATCATTTGTCTTTTATGGAGATTATTCTTGCCTTAACATTACAAAAGAGATATGTCTTTGACTTTAGTGATATCGTACTTACAATGTGATTTGTTGATAAAAACTTGAATTTCTTAGAGTACCTTGCGTGAGAAGTGAAGGATTTCGATTCTCTTTTCAAGGAAATGGATATTGGTTATTGGTGTACGTGATGAATGTGGGAGGTGGAGGTGATATTGCAAACATGTGGGTTAAAGGAAGTAGAACAGGATGGATTAGCATGAGCCACAATTGGGGTGCTTCTTACCAAGCATTTGCAACACTTAGTGGCCAAACTCTTTCCTTCAAGATTACTTCCTACACAACCAAAGAAACTATAATAGCTTGGAATGTTGCTCCTTCCAACTGGGCTGCTGGATTAACCTATTCCACACATGTCAACTTCCATTGAAATAGTGTATAACTTGTCACCATAGGCTCATCTTTTTCATTTACTTGCTTGAATACACCACGGTTATTTTTACTGTTGTATTTAATTTTTCTACAAAAGAATTATATGATCATTGTCAAGAGACTTTTTGTTAGTAACTTGACAATGCTGAAATGTAAACCCAGTATAATCAAGAGATTAATCGCTATGCACTCACATTATCAATTTTTTGTACACACATTACACATATGAATTCACATCATAATGTCATTTTGTTAAATTAGTTCTTCAAATACCTTCATTTATTTTACACGATGAAATGCAATAGAATATGTGTCATTTAATCCAAGTTCTTCAGCACCATCTTTCTACATTGTGAAAATAAATAACAACTAGTATGCTACGATGATTATGGAAAAAACCGAATCATGAAAAGACAAATTTAAGAGGTTGTTGACCTTCTACATAGAGTCCAAAGGGTTATACATAGCAATATTATATCTCTTATTAGGTCTATGAATGTTGTGTTTATGAGGATTAGTTTTGTCATCTAAAAAGGTATAGCGGCGCAGCTTGTTGCCTGCTTACCTCATATTCATGTGTAAGTAATATTGATAGTAAATATAAAAATTTAAGAGAATTTATGAAGAGAGGTTTCATTTTACAAGTCAATTTTATAATGACGACTTAATATAAAAATCTAATATATCAACCTACCTTGATTTTTTTTTTAATCATGAATCAATCTACCTTGATAAAAGATGTTTATTTGTTAGAAAAAAATAGTTTTTGTGATAACTTCTGCTTATGTTATAACTACCTAATTAAGATGTTTATCGAAAGGGTCATTTCTTTTTATATATATAAATACATAATGTGATAAAACATGTGTAATGAATCCCCAATAAGAGGCTAAGAGTGTGTTTGGATGGGGTAATGTTTTGAGGGAATGTAATGTTTTAAGGGAATTCAAATACTTTGAGGTTAATTCCATTGTTTGGATAATAATTTAAAGAATTTTCAAAATGATGGAAAATTATGAAGTATTTTGTTCAAGTTAAATTTAGAGAATTTCAAATGACACCTAAAAGTTAAGAATTTCAAAATTCTTCATTGTTATAAATTTTCAAAATTTGCATTTTGATCCTCAAATTTTCCAAAATTTTCAATTTGACCCCAATAAATTTATAAAAAATTGCAAATTGACCCCTCAAGTTTTTCAAAAATTATAATTTGACCCCTCAATTTTTTGAAAATTTCAAATTGACCCCTAATTTCATTTTTCAAATTTGACCCAATTTTTTTTTTTTTTATATAAATGATGACAATAAATTATTTTTTTATTACTTCATCCAAACAATAACATTTAACAATGAAAGCAATTGAATTGAATCATTTGAATTCCCTAAAATTCTAAATTCTTCAAAAAATTTCAATTACCCCATCCAAACACACTCTAAAGGTATGTTTCGGAATTGTGTTTTTTAGAGTTTTGGAGGACTACATTTATGTGTTGACATATATTTGAAATTTCTAAACAAAATTCAAGGATGAAATGACATCTAATTATATAATATTTCAAACACATTTTTAACCTGCTTTAAAAGCATTTTATAATTTTCGTTGATAGAATTAACCTTAGCTCAAGACAAGCGATGCTAGGTCTTTATGTCTCTAATTTTTTTTACATCTCCAAATAATTAATTAAGGGTTTTGATGCATGCATTCTCAAGCTAAAATCGGCTACTTTTTTTTTAAAGAAAAATCGGCTACTTTTTTGTACATTTTTTTGTCAAATAATACAGTGGTTAGAAATTCAATTTTTAATGTAAATAAATGAGGTGTTTGGAGTTCAAACTCTGCCCTCTACATGTATTATGCAACATCTCTATCAACATCCTTTTTATGTATTTAATTATCTATTTTATGTATAAATGTACTTGAAATAAACTTTTTTTTTATTAAATTTAATCAAATTAAGTTTTTTTTATTAAAGTATATTTTTTGGTGTGAAAGGATATTCTTTGCACGCAACTCACAAAAGTTAAAAATTTGACATGTTGCATTCTTATGAAAGGATTTGAACTCATGACATCCGAGAAAAATATAATGATATTCCAAAATATAGTGATATCATTAAATTAAATATTTAATTAGTGGTGGTGGGGTGTTGATCCAAAGTTGGTTGGACTCCCTAACGATCCTTCTCAACAACAACATTTTCCGGTCTCCTTGCGCATGCAACTTATATTAGACCTCACTTAAGAAAAAATCAACCTAATGTTAGACCTAAGATTGCACATGGAACACGAAACAAAGTTCAAGTTTTATTTTAAACAGGCAACGCTACTAACATTTTTCTAGAAACTTTTTTCTGGCAGATCATGTTTTTTTAGAAACTTATTGAGCTAAATATAAGGCTGACTAGATACAATCAAAAAAGCCTATTAGGCCTATGAGACCAGCTTAGTTGAGTCTATATGATTAATATTCTTTTTGTGTGGATTTTATATAATTAATTTTATTATTATTATTATTATTATATTAGATTATGTATTTTGTGTTAAATTACAAATTTGCATCCTCGTGAGTTTAACTCAATTAGTATAAACAATGTATAATATATGCAAGATATGGGATGCAAACCCCAACCACCACAAAAAAATTACAAATTTGTCAACTTTTTGGGTAACTTATACATATTTAAATGCATTATTATAAAATAAAATTGAGATAGAATGTCATATAATAAAGTTAGATTCTAAAAAAATATCATGTTAAATTTCAAAACAGAATTGAATCTCATTGATCTATTAATACATTATTCTATTTAAAGATAAATAAATATCATTTATTTAAAGACGTTAATATGAAATATGTTTTTAAATATACTAACATGACATACCAGACATTTAAAAAAAGGTTAAACCTAGGTTTAAAAATAAGTCTTTTTTTTTAGTCTAGACAAAATTATTGCATTTCATTCAATATCAGAGAGTACAAAGAAGTAGGAACATCAATGAAAATATGGGGGGTGAGATAAAGCAGCTCTAACAATATTGTGAGCTACTCTATTAGCTTGCCTCCTAACAAATGACACTACGTAGTTGAAATTACTAAGCAACAAAGTTTTACATTCAGAACCTAAATCACAAGTCATTACTACGGGGAGTGGTGGATTTTAGTAAGTCAACTAGAATTTTGCTATCTGTTTCGAAAACGACATGGTGAAAAGCTTTTGTGATTGTCATTTTGATGGATTCCAAAAGGCCAATAGCTTCAGCTTCCAAACATCGGTTGAAGAGTAATTGTAATCTGACTTACCAAGTAGAAAATTGCATGTGGAGTTTCTGAAACATATTATGTAACCCATGATCATGTCATTGTTGAATATGGTGGCGTCAACGTTGCATTCCAATCTGTGGAATTTTGCACCGGTAAAGATTCATGAAGGATGTTAATGCAGATATGGTAAGTCGGCTTAACTGTATAGGAACCATCATTTGTTACCTTCCAGATGCGAGAGTCTTCTTTGTGCCTATTGTATAGAGGAATGGAGAAAATTGCAGCAGCGTCAACATGATTAAATAAGTCTATAACATGTAACATGAATTTTAAAGGTCTGAACTTAAGCCTTATAAACCTTAGTTCGACCTAAGAGAAATGCTGGTAACACACATTTTAACAAACACTTTTCAACACACTCTTTTTGATTGGTTAAAATTCACATGTGACCCACCAAATTTATATGGGACCCACATGATTTTGTGGGATCCATGTGAATTTTAACCAATCAAATAGAGTATGTTGGAAACTGTGTGTTAAAATGTATGTTGCTAGCATTCTTCTTGAGTTGATATGCGGATGCAGCTAGATTGACTAAATAACAATGTTAGAGTATGCCACAAAATATTTTTTAGGCCAAAGCATCGGCAATTCATACTATGTCACCCCTTTTGCTCTTTTTTTAGTTCTAACCATACGACTCATTGGGGAAATGGATCTTATTAATTCAGAGTTCGGTCGAAACATAAATAAAGTCTTATCAATAATTGTTCCATCAAAAAATCAAACTCGGATTCCCCCAACAATTGATACTTTGGTAGAGTTCATTAATCATTTAAACCCGATCACTTGGTTCTCTTTTGCGCTAATGTTGAATGCTTTCATTTTTTCTTTTTCTTTTTGAAAAAATAAAATAAAAATCGTGTTTTCTTTTTTAAAAAAAGGGCCAAAAGGCCCTACTTTCTTTTATTTAAACACATTAGAAAAACCTAGCAGTTAGATCAATCCAATAGTCACCTACTTTCAACCAACCTAAAAAATGCAAGGAAAAAACAAAATGCTTACTCTATTTGCCTTATCGTCATTTGAAATGATATAGTGTGATGTGATTTATTGTTGTTTTTTCTCTCCATATATCTCAACCCATTCCTTATTTTGTTATATACCATTTTGGCTGAAAGTTATTATGTTATAGACTTATAGTATTACTCTTTATATAGGTTGGCATACCATCATTATACAAAAAAGGCTGGCATGGCATCTTCACCAATTTTATAGCAACCTTTAATAAATCTCATGTGCTTAATTTGTACAAGTATGATAGGATCTGTTTATGAGAGTGTTGCGTATGGACAAAGTTAATAGGAGTATTACTTAATTAAGTTTTGATTATTACGGATTGCAGTTGACAAGTATTCATGACAAATTCTGTACACAGATCGTGCTATATGTTGGTTGAGTTGAGTGTGAAAAAAAATATTACGATACAATTTTTTAAAACACTTTTTTCGGTGTAGAAAGAATGAAAAACAGTTATTATTTTTATTGTGAATCAAGATGGAATGGTCCTAAGAAAAGACATGAACAACTAAAAAATAGAGAAAATGTATTATACATTATGAGAGAAAGAAAAAGAAAAAGAGTGATGTGATAAATGTAGTAGGGTGGTGATGTGATAGAAACATAGGGATAGAACATAGGGATAAAAATAAAATGAAGTCATTTATAAGTTCTAGTTCAACTGGCAAAATGCTGAAATTGTTAGGTCGGATGCTATGATCGGGGTTCGAACCCTGGTACCTCCACTTGTGTGTATGAGTTTATAATGGCTTTACCATTTCGTCTATCTACAAAAAAAAAAATGAAATGTTGAATAAATGTTGAAAAATATACTGTGTACATTTATCATTTTTGTTGTCTAATAAATGTTAAGCCTAACATTGTACCAAAAAAAAAAATGTTAAGCCTAACATATCTTAGTTCAATGAGTCATATTTAACCAACCGGTCATTAACATGATTTCTCTCCCGTCTAATGTGATCGCTTAACAGATTTGACCATGTCCTTGTCTGAAACAGCAACCGTCGTTGTATCAAGATTGTACCCAAAAAAAAAAAAATGTTAAGCCTAACATATCTTAGTTCAATGAGTCATATTTAACCAACCAGTCATTAACATGATTTCCCTCCCGTTTAATGTGATCGCTTAACGGATTTGACCTTGTCCTCGTCCGAAACAGCAACTGTCGCTGTACCAAGATTAGATGTTAAATGCAATTCATTATAGTTGGAGAATTAGTTGAATATGAACTCGGATCAGAGTTCTGATTCTTAAATGGTATTGTTGAATTTTGAATCACGTTTAGGGTCTTAGAATTATGAAGTTTTATTTATCGTTATGGTAGGCATCGTAACCATGTTGTAACAAGCACTTGGAACTTAATTGATGTCCTTAAATTTTTGACTATAATCAGATTTTAACATCAATTTTTTTTCATTTTTTGCCTTGTCCAAATTGTTAGTTGTTACCACTATGAAGTCACTAGGATTACCTTGTGCCATTGGGAGTTGTTAGTTTTGAAAAATCAAGTCAAAATACCCAAACCTCTATAACTTTTCTTGTAATTAACAGTTTTTTTATAACGTTTATTGTTGAAGAATCGTAGAAACGCCCAAAATCACTTAATCAAAATATTATTACAGTTTAAATTTGAATTCAATGGGTCCAATTCACTAGGTTTCTACATTATGTTTTTTTTTTTTTTTTCACAATCTACATTATGTTTCTAGTCCCTTTCGATATAAAGTTACAAAAGAATTTCTTCCTAAATTTGAACCAAATATTTTTGTTACATGGGCATAAGTTTTAAATATACATGATCAACTATGGATTGACTCGTCAAATTTGTCGCCGTTCAACAATAACAACAACAAAAATTAGTTGTATAGAATATGACTAATATACCATGATTTGGATTTAAAATTATGTTTTTTTTTTTAAAAAAAAAAAACCGATATGAATTCTGTGTTTTTTTATATACTGATTTGATAGGATCAAAACAACGTCCAATGACTGAAATGGCAAGGGTTGTCTGCAGAAAACACTTCGACTCTTAAGTTAGTATGTGAACAATATAGTGTAAGAGTAGAAGAGGCGCTAGATCCTACCTTGAAGGACTGTTTGAATCCTCATGTATATGTGAAGAAAGGAATCCTTCAAATGATGGTAGGATGTCGTTGGTTGACGATTATAGAAGATGGATTCTATATTTGTCAAGCTTTACATATCGAATGGGAAGGAGACGTTTTAGATTCGTTGATGGTGTGAATGTTACGAGCACACCTCCCCTACCAATTGGATGTGTGAGCAACTTGGTTCAGGTTTGAGTGGATTGAACCTAGTTTTGGGTCATGGATTGACGAACAAAACCTTTTCAACGTATATCAAAATGAGAATTCAGTTTTTCTTATATTATTATTATAAAAAAAAACACTAACAAGTTTCATGATTCCTTCCTTCAAAAAAAAGTTTCATGATATGAGTGCATCAACGTCTAGATCCTAGCATTCATGTGAATAACGTTGTTTAACCACTATGGTCAACAACTTGTAAAAAAAAATAAAACCACTATTGTCAACTACAAAATATTAAGATCCTTAAGCACATAATTATTATTATTTTTGATATATTGTAATTTTGTTTAATAGACAAAATAATAGTAACCGTTGAAAATTCACATATAAATAGAAAAGTCGAACTTTAAACCTCATCACGATCTTTTATAAAAAAAATTAGATCATAATTAGAACATATTTTATTCTTTAAAAAAAATTTTGACTCAATTTATTTTAACTAAATTCTTTGAAGAATCGATATCTATAAATTAATATCCGGCAAAAATAAAATGAAGAAATTATGTTGTCATTCAAAAATAAAAATAGTAATTAGGTTCTTAAGAAATACAAAGAAATTATGTTTTTTTAAAGAATGAAGAAATTATGTTGTCATTGAAAAATAAAAATAGAACTTAGGTTTTTAAGAATCTCCTTGTCTACTTCAACAACAAAAAAAATCTCCTTGTAAAAAAAAAGACTCCTAAAAGAAAAAGGTTCTTAAGAATCTCAAATAGTATTTTTAAGTATATTTGTTAGAAGTATTTTTGAAAATTTCGATAACTTTTATTTACAATTTTTTTTAAGTGGTTTGATTTCGGGGTAGAAATTTATTTTATTTTTTCAGATTTTATTTACTTTTTGACGAAACCCTAAATTACCCGAAGCCTTTTTTCCTAAAAATTGAAGGGTTGATTTTTTTTTTTTGGTATTTGTTCTAGACTAGGCCTTCATCCACATAGACGGCACAACAGGCATAAAGCACAAAAGGCCCACCGATCTAAGAGATGTGTCAGCGAGGGGTGCACGAAAAGCTCTGAGCGGCTTACGACACATAAGCGCGCTCTAAAGAAATCTCTGTTGTCAAACCATTCACTAACAGTTTCTGAAGATGACGTCGCATATCACGGAGACGGTTGTCAACCTATTCGCCTATATAAGTGTGTCCTTGCGTCACGCACAAGATACGATTCATTCGCCATTTTTTAGCACAAAATTCACCCATTTCTCTTACTAACTTGAGCGTCGGAGTGTTAACGTGCTTGCATGCACCATTCTCCTCCGCCCTAGAAAACTGCTCTCCTCCATGTCAAAACTTCATTCTCCGCCGCGACGGATCCATTTCTACCTGAGAACCACCACCAACAATTCTTTGTTCTGCACTGGACATGACAATTTTTTTGTTCAATAATTAATTATGTTGATTTTGTTATATTATTTCTCGGTCAGTCCCGTTGACATCCCTAATACACTACTATGCACATCTTTTCTTTTCTTTTTTTTTTTTTTATGAAAAAGGGTGTGTGGTTTTTTGTGTGTTGACCCTCTTATTCACATGGGAAAAGGATCTTAGAAGTTTGATTGAGAGGTAACTAAAGTCTAATAAAAAAATTCAACACAAAAATTGAACTCGGGTTCTCCTAAACGAATTGTGATTTGTTGGAAATCATTAACTACTTGGGTTCAACCATCTAATTAAATGGCTAGTGGTTTAATGATGTCCCCGTTGTAACATACTAGTGGTTTGACCGTAAAGATATTTAATGTGAACTTCGTGTTTGAACTTAGATTACAATATTTTCTCCTTCTTGTGTGTGAGTATTTGAATGTGTTAGGTTGATGGAACAATAGCAAAATATAATAAAATATTATATTTAATTATAAATTCACATTCAAATGGGGTGCATTGTTTAAACTATTAGCATTGATATGTTCTCGTGAACTTAACTCAGTTGATAAGGACAATGCATAATATATGCAAGATTTGAGGTTCAAACATCGGCCACCACAAAAAAAAAAAACTATTAGTATTGATCTAGTCGCCTTTTTCTAAAAAGGAATTGGTCTTTTTTAAATATATTACGAATATGGAATTATAAAAAATATAAAACTTTTATTAATGATATAATAGTACTCTAAAAGAAATTAATATTATTTTAATAATTAATTATAATATTTAAATAATTAATGATTATATTAGTATTAATGATATTGACGTCCACACAGACCCCAACGAGATTTAACACAAGTGGTTGGTGTGTAATGCATGCAAGTCTTGTAAAATCTAAATACCGATATTAATTTGTGCACATAAATATGTGTTATCTTATATATGATTTTGCTTTCCATAGCTTTCGTTCGTCAAAATTATGCATATTTGAGATGCGTTACACTCTAAATATAGAAGTCTAACTTTTTTCATTGGATCCAATCCCGCTGGTCAGCGTATTTTTTTTTTTGAGAGAAGCGTATTTTTTTTCCTTTTCAAATGGTCGTTGGTCAATGTAATTTTTATATCTCTAAATGAATTTGATTTGATAGCAATAATTAATTGTAAATTAATTCAATGACAACACTCTTTTTAATATAATTGTGACAAGTCTGAGGAGTGTTAGTAGTCTCATATTGTTTGAAAATGTAAAGGTTGAACAATATATAAGTGAGATGTTCCATAAACGCAATGTCTTAAAATCTTTGGTAAAGTTGTGATGACCAATTCACGTGTGTGGGTCGTCGCTCTTGGCCTAATATGGATGATCTCCCGGACTTCCGCCATGATCCAACGACAAATGGTTCGACTGATTCCTTGTATCGAAAGTCTTCTTGACAAGGGTCGTCAGGTTGCATGTTCTGTTGAGTACGGCCAACGATGGTACAAATGCAAATGTATGTAAATGTAAAAACTTTCGTTTGAGGGGAAACATAATGAATGAAACAACTCACATTTAAGTGTGAGATGAGTTCACATATTATTTGGAAAAGTTGAAGCAGCAAGTGAGAGAACTCATAAACACAGTGTCTTAATGTTTTGAGTAAATATGTATTGTCTAACTCAATTGTGTAGTTGTTCTTGATCTAACGTAGATGTTCTTGGCCCAAATTAACTAGAGATAACCCTTTAAACATAAATATTGTACGTATAACAAAACATATATTTAGTGATGTTCAATATTTGACTAATCCAAAATACTTTTTTTATGTGGTGGTCGGAGTTTGAATCTCATACCTTACGTATATTATGCATTGTTCTATCAACTGAGTTAAGCTTTCGATGACTAATCCAAAATACTTTAAACGAATAAAGTTACTAATCTATTGAAACAATTAATGAAAATCTTGTAATAAATTATTATTATAAAATCAAAATTCCAATTTATTTTTTTCAATCAAAAGTTATTCATTGCTCTTTAAAGTACACTCACGCCAAATCTAGTAATGAGATATTAAATAGAAATATCCGTCAAAAAGATATTGAATGAAAATAAAAACTTTTTTCTCGGAATCAAATTGGAAACAAAAATTTAATTTTAACAAAAGCGAGATATTTGCCATTAAAAAAAGCAAAAGGAAGATTTTAACATGCTAAAATATAATTGCACACAATCTTTTATAAAAATCACATTAATTATAATAATATCTTAAATTTAGCATCATCCTTAGTCATAAGTGAAACGCTTTAGATAACAAAAAATAAAAGACAAAAAAATAATTTGTTCTTTTCTTCTGTCATAAGATTGAGAGGGAAAATAAATAAATAAATAAATAAAAGTGTGTATATAAGAAGAAGCTTGGGTAGTGAGGAAACAGTGTTGTGAAAGAGAAACAAAGAAACTCTCTCTTTCTCTCTGCACAATTTTCGAGTAGTGTTATTTTTTTTAATAAAAAATAAATTAATTTTTTTTATATAAAAACCGAGCTGAAAATTCATTTACAGCGTTCTTTTTTTCCCGGGAAAAAAATTAACAGCTCCGCCATGGACGGAACCGGTAATCGAAATCCACCACCGACTTCCACCGTCGGAGACAATTCTCCACCACCGGAGCCATCACCGGAGAGTCTCCGTCACGTCAGCCGTATGATCAACAGCAACCATTACACCTCACCTTCTCGAACAATCTACTCCGATAGGTTCATCCCGAGTAGATCTGCTTCGAAATTCGCTTTGTTTGATATCAATACTCCGACGGAAGGACGCGATGATAGTTCCGGCGCTTATACGACTCTTCTGAGAACGGCGTTGTTTGGACCGGATGTTGCCGGTCCGGTTACGCCGGAGAAAGCGGACTCGCCATCGATGACATTGCCGAATAGGAATATTTTTAGGTATAAGACGGAGACGAGACAGTCCATGCACTCGCTTTCGCCGTTTATGGATGATGATTTTGTTCCTGGTGTTAATCATAGTCCGGTTAAGGCTCCTAGGAAGGTTCCTCGATCGCCTTATAAGGTGAATTTCATAAAAAAAATTATCTTTTTTTTGTTTTTATTTGAATGTTGTTGATTTAGGGTTTTGATTTTGATATAGGTTTTGGATGCACCTGCTTTGCAAGATGATTTTTATCTGAATCTGGTAGATTGGTCTTCACACAATGTGTTGGCTGTTGGTTTGGGTAACTGTGTTTATCTCTGGAATGCTTGTAGCAGCAAGGTGAGTTTTTTTATCATATGATTTGTGTGTTTGATTTCGAAATTTTCAATTTTTATGTGATTATGAGCTAGATGATGTTTGATTAGGAAGATTGTAACCTGAAAAATTAATTTTTTTAATTGATTTATTTGATGGTGATATGGTTTATGCAGGTAACTAAATTATGTGATTTGGGGGTCGATGATTGTGTTTGTTCTGTTGGTTGGGCTCAACGCGGTACTCATCTTGCTGTTGGAACCAACAATGGTAAAGTTCAGGTAAATGTTGATCATAAATTAGGGTTTTCCTAATGAGTGTGTTTGATTGTATTTGTGGCAATTAGAGGTTTCTTTACTCTTCTTTTATTTGCTCTGATTTTCTTTTTGGGTTTTCCCTTGTCTGTTTTATTTTGCTTCCATATATTGTTCTTCTATTTCCCATTTGAAAGGAATATTTATTCCCCTTTGGGATGGACTCTGCACTGGAATGATAACAGCATGTGTTATCTTACATTATAAATAAGTGTTATAGCCATTTTTATCATTCTAAATGTGGTGGATTAACTGCTATTACTGATACTGAAACCCTAATTATTTGGTAAGCACACCATTTTCCTGATGACAAGGAGCTTCCTGTTCCTGGGTTGACTCTTAGACAGTTATATACCTTCTGAATATGTTGTAACATACATAAGGCATATAAAAGGGTATATTATTAATGTTTGATTATGCAATTATGTATACTGATACAATTATATGTTTTGATAGTTTTCCTTGATTAGCTCTTTTCGTGTATTTGCTGTGATGAGCTCTTGTCGTGTTGCTGTGTATTGTCGTGATGTGCCGTGTTGTGTCGTGTTGTGCGGCGTCGTGTTGTGCATTATATTAATTCTGTGTCGTGTTGTGCATTGTGTTTATATTAATGCCGTGTCGTGTTGTGTATTATGTCTATATTAATGCCGTGTCAATGTTGTGTATTATTATGTCTATATTAATTGTTTATATCTGAAACTTCATGACTCTTTACTCTTCTTGATCATCAAAGTTCTGTTACTAATAAACTTGGGTCAATGGTGAACCGTACCAGCCAACACATCTGGCATTTAATTTTATAATATTCACATCAGTATAAGTTTCAATTATGTTTTGATTCTCGGACATGTTGCTTTGTATAGGTTTCACCATTAACCCATGTGGCACATATGTCTCTCACATATGTCCCATGTGGCACTCATGTTTCGATGTCAATCCCATTGGGTTAAAAAAAATTAGTAGTCAATACTTCGATACTAATTGATGTGGACTAGAACCAATCTTAAACGCCAATATGGTAAGAGGGGAGAGAGTCAGAGTCTTTATGATAATTCACCACTTGAACCAGCTGATGCGTGACTCATGCTTCTGTTAGCTAATCATTTAATGAAGTGGTTAATTAATTAATTGGTTCTGTACTGTTTTTGCTGAAAAAAAATGAGACGGTTTCTGTATTACTTGTATAATCTGTCAGCTTAACTCAGTACCTCTGAGGTTCTGCTAGATTTAGGAAATGCAGCCTTTTAATAAAATCGGGTCTAAGCAACTAGGATCTGGTTTTGGCAACTGGTACCAGCTTGATAGCTATATACTGATATAGTCTATACTCTATAGGCATGCTCTATATTTGACTTTTAACGCAGAACACTTAATTTGCTTGCTTGATTGAATCTTAACTGATCCATAAACCATACACATCCCTCAAGAGTGTGTATAGGATTACCCTGTTTTCGTTCTACCATAGGTATATAGAAAGTGCATCACTTCCATCTTAATCTTTTTCCTTTGGACTGCCTTCCCATGAAAAGTTGGTATTTAGTTGATCTCTGCTTAACTGCTCTGTGGCATCAAAATATGAAATATGTCTAATTTTCCCATTGCATCCCTGGAACTTAAGTCTACTTATTCATTTTTTTTAGGGAAATTTTACGCTCTCTGTTTCTATGCTGCAAATTAACTCATGCCTTGTTTTTGACTATATCCATGTAGATTTGGGATGCAGCAAGATGCAAGAAGATAAGATCAATGGAGGGCCATCGGTTACGCGTCGGGGCCTTGGCCTGGAGTTCATCTCTTTTGTCTTCTGGTGGACGGGATAAGAATATTTATCAACGAGATATACGTACACAAGAAGATTTTGTTAGTAAACTGTCAGGACACAAATCAGAGGTTAGATTTAGTTCTATTTCTTAGCTTCATCACTTTACATGCTATTCATCATGATTTTGATTTTGATTTTTTATTTTTCAAAGGTTTGTGGACTGAAGTGGTCATATGATAACCGTGAGTTGGCATCTGGAGGAAATGACAACAAAGTATACAATCACAAACTTAATGATTTACCTGAAGTATCCAACTGCACTATTATTCTTTTCTTCTCCTGTACTGAAACTCTCTCAATTCATATTGTTGCAGTTGTTTGTTTGGAATCAACACTCAACCCAGCCTGTCCTCAAGTACTGTGAGCACACAGCAGCTGTTAAAGCTATTGCATGGTCTCCTCATCTTCATGGACTTCTTGCATCTGGAGGAGGAACTGCAGATAGATGTATTCGTTTCTGGAATACAACCACAAACTCACATCTAAGTTGTATGGACACTGGAAGTCAGGTAAGAGTACTTCTTAACTGGTTTATATTTTTTTACAAATGCACTGTATTTCAAAGTTTGCTGTAATTTGCCACCGGTAGTTATTGGCCTTATATAGTTGTTGTCTAGTTGCTATAAAACTTATATTTAATTTGTTGGAAGGGAAGGGGGAATGCTACTTCCCCCAAACACCTTCCCCTCTCATATGTTGCTCACTAGACTCACGCATTTTATGTGGTGCTATGAAATCATTCCTTACTTTATCATATGTAGAGTTACTCAGACATTACTGGGAAAATGGCTCCAGTCTAGTTTTCTTACTCTATTAAAAGGTTAAAAATCCTAAATAAAACTAAAGCAGATCGGCTCCAGTCTAGTTTTCTTACTCTATTGTTAGGTTAAAAATCCTAAATAAAACTAAAGCAGATCTTAATTCTATCTGGTTACCATTCATAAATGCAAAAGTTAGATTATTGAAGTTCTTTTTCAGTTCATAAGTTTTAGAATATATGGTATTTGCCTTCACATATTGAGAGAAGGATAAATAAGTCTTCTCTGCTCTTTCTCTTAACACAAATCAAATGATTTTGAATCTATATATTTTGCAGGTTTGCAATCTTGTCTGGTCCAAAAATGTCAATGAACTAGTAAGCACACATGGCTACTCCCAGAACCAGATAATTGTTTGGAGATACCCCACTATGTCAAAGGTACAAAGTGTCTTCTGTGATGAAGTGTATGTCTTTTGTTTTCACCTAAGTTAAACAAGTTTTACCATCTTTTTTTGTCCTTTGATGCAGCTGGCGACTCTTACCGGCCATACTTATAGGGTTCTCTATCTTGCCATCTCTCCAGATGGACAGGTATTTCAGTTCTTTCACCTAATCCTCATTCTAGATTACTGAGTATGCACGACAAAGAAAATATTTTTCTATCATCTATGCTATATTCCTGATTGTGATGAGTACTATTTCAGACTATTGTAACTGGAGCTGGAGATGAAACGCTTAGGTTCTGGAATGTTTTCCCTTCCCCTAAATCACAGGTAAACTATTCATTAAATGATGGAGAAAAATCTTTCAAATTCATCAGTTTATATTTAAATGCTATGTGCGTATAACATCATTTAGTATGGGAAGATATACTTGTATGTAATATAAACTGACTAATCTTATTGATTATTTCATTGTTAATATGTTAATTGACAAACGGATGTGACCATTGATGCAGAATACTGAAAGTGAAATCGGAGCATTATCTCTTGGAAGAACTACTATTAGGTGATTGATCCTGGCGTTGCAGCCCAATCATGTGGCATATTTCTAAGTTTGGGTTGCTGTGTAGAACTAAATTTCAGAGCAGAGAACACCATGGTGGAAAAACCTTGAATATAAAAACACCACCAAAGTAGCATCTTTACCAACTGGAGAGCCTTGGAGGGAGCTATAAAAGTTTTGATGTGACTGCCGGTGATATCTATTCATGCATTCATGTGTAGTCTCATTTTATATTGAAAAGATGATAACAAATGGGTAATTTATTGTCTTGCACTTATACATGAATTGATGGAGTTGTAGCCAAGTTTTTTTATTACTCTTAGTTTTTTTTCTTGGTCCTTTTTGATAGTGCTCTCCTGCATTATTTATAATTTTAAGATGCGTTAACAGAGAAAACATCCTTAACAAACTTGTATATAATTATTTTTCCTCAGCTGTGGTGTCAATGCTTTCTTTGTATCAATACTTCTTTTTTCTTCCCCTCACAAAAACTTCTGTGGTGCATTTAAGTTTCTTTGAAATCATGGTTTCAATGCTATGCTATCAACTTATGTTATGACTCGAGAAGAAATATCTTCTGAACCGGATCAGATGTGGTGAGCTTTTTACCTCTCCACCTAAACTAAAATGTTGAATGGATGATCTACCAAACTAATGTAGAATGAGACATTGGTTTTATTTCAAGCACCTTTGTTTATTAAGAAAAATATTCTGCTGACACATGATTGTATTTTAACATCTTTGAAGACCTTTCGCAACACACAAGCTCCACCACCTTATGTGATATGTCCCTCTGCAAGTCCCAATCTCCACTTGATTAAATTAATACCTTTCTGTGCCAAATAATAGGCATAATTCATAAACACCAGCTTCGCTGTAGGGTTTCATGGTAAGGTAGGACCTGACTGAGGGGTATGGATTACTTAAACTAACAATTATTGTCACTGATATGAGAATAAAGTACTCCAAAAATAGTAAATGAGAATAAATTGTTTATATATTTTTTTACTTCCTTTGGAAAGTGAGTTCATTTCCAACTTTTGAAATATATCATTTTTGTCTTATTTTTAAAAAATAATATTTTAAGAAAGAAAAGATAAGTTGCAGTCCTCTTTTATCACATAAAAAATGTTTTGTGGTCCTCCTATCAAACATTTGAGGTGGGTTAAGAGTTAAGACTAGATTTCGGTGATAGAAAAAGACATTTGAAAAACCGGGAAAGAAAACATGCAGCTTTTCAAATGAGACTAAAAAAACTTGATGAATTATTGGACAACAACAATATATTTAAACTGAACTTTATCTATTGGATATTTATTAGGATCCTTTAGCTATAAATACTGAAAAATCTTCTGCTGATGATACGTGTTTGTACATATCTATTTTCTGTCTCTTAAAAAAATGGAAGCTTGCTTCTTTTTATTTCCCAATAATTGAAGCAGTTAAGCTCTATCCCTGCAATGATCTCTACAAATTATTTAATAGAAGCATCCCTACCAATGGAAATAAATAGAATCCATAAGTCGCAACCCACAATCTCCAGTTATGGGTCCCTCCACAACTCCCCAACTTGATTTATACCTTCCTTTCTTGGCCAAATAATGGGCATAAACATCATTTCACTATAAACGTGTTGGACAATTTTCCTCTAAATGAGCAACAGTTGATATTAGTATCTACATATTTTACTCTTTAAAGTGATATGCGTATCATTAATAGATATTATTCATTTTAGAGATTAAAACGAGTAATATCAACTTTTGATAATAGTCTCGTGAGTTTAGTTCAATTGATAGAGACAGTACATAATATATGTAGAGGTTCAAGTTCCAACCCTGAACATTACATAATCATTTTAGAGATTAAAATGATCACTTATTCACCTTAAGGGTGAATTTCTAAGCACTGTTATGCATGACAAAAAAACAACTTTTGATGAAAAGAAATAAAAATCAATGACAATATTATAAGCACATGCATTTTGCTTTACTAAATGACAAAAATCCCAACAAACTTATTTACAGATGCAAGCGCAGAGCTAAATTAAACTGCAACATGACATGGAATTTTTCAAACTGGTGAATATCTAACTATAGTTGCTATTATACAAAAGACTAAAACATCTTCAAAAAAATATCTGATATGGTACTACAACAACGCAATCAGCACGTAATGCTTGGCAACAGTGTCTTGAAAAGTGTAAGAAAAATCTCATGATAATATTCAATTAATGCCGTTGAGTCAAAGGAAGACCAAATCAACAAGTGAATCCACTATGTTGCTACTCCTTTGGTCGCCAAGTGGTGTTTTGTCTACCCTGCTTCTGCTACTTAGTTCCAGCAACAGGCATCATTGAACAGAACTAGTCCCTGCGATCCAACATACAGACATTGATGTCAATAAACATCTATATCCAGAAACTTGAACTAAGAGCACGAGCATGAACACAACTAAATGTCCTCATACATACATTTGGTCCAAATCACATTTCGTTTGAGTACAATTATGGATATTTGTGGTAGTTCAAAGTCAAATGGTGTTGGCAGCATGATTTATAAAGAATGAAAACAAAAGGGATTAAGAATTGTGTCTTTTTGAATATAAATATTGATATATGTAGAATCTTATTAAAATTATAAAAAAAAAAAAAATGCAACAACTGCCAAAACGGTATACACAATAAACAAGTAGAATATCATCTTGAAACTCAGGATAAATGGCATGGAAGCTGTCAGAAGAGCACCTTGCTAATCTTATCAGGATTAGGAAAGGCATATTTTGCTAAATTCTACTGATTCCAGTGAAAGGAGTCATAGTAGGATCAATATGTCCATTCTATCCTATGGAATAGCAAAATATATCATATGGTGTATTAACAACTTAAAACACGGACAGTGTTGAGCTTGAAAACATTTTACAACAAAATTGTCACGTATCCTTAAAAAAAAAAATTGTCGCGTAAACTGTACTCACCGACTCAATTCATAAAGTAACAAGAGCTACTTAATACAAAGAAAATATTTAAAGCATCTATCCCGATTGCTGAATACAATTTAATACTACGTGCAAAACAAATACAATCTAAATTAATATTAAAGCAAACCACAATAGCTAAGTTTTAAAACCCTGTAACAACAACATCAACAACAACAAAGCCTAATCCCACTAAGTGGGGTCAGCTACATGGATCAAATTACGCCATAATGTTCTATCATAAACCATAGTCATGGTGTCAATTAAACTCGTAAGCAACCAATAAATTAAACTAAGATTTCCACAGCTCCAGATTAGACCAGACTAAACATGAGGAGCTGGCTGCCACATTAAAAAGGATGAAAACGAACAAATCCATTGAGGATCTGGATTCAGCTTGGTAGTGATAGGCTTCAGCTCAACATGGTTGAATTCAATCATCTTGTTGGCCTCTTGGTATGTTGCAAACTTGCAACCACAGGTTTGCTTATGTAATCATGAACCAGAAAACATAAACGCGATTGGAATTGAGGACTACAACTAAAAGGTTAATGTCTGTGCATTATGGAGTCTTATCATTACTGTAGCTATATGAGTCTAAGCAAAACTGCCTGAGTTTACATAAAAGTGATCGTAGGCGAGTTAAGTCAATTTTGATACCTAAAATCATAAACTTGAAGGATTCTATGATTTAACTCAATAATTTGACAACATGGCTATAATGATTTAGAAAAAGGGGTTCATTTCTAACCAAAAGCAAATGTATTATTCACATCCTAATGCCAATAATTATCCAAATGTCAAATGTATTATTAGAACATTAAATAATTTAACTACCACTTTCAGCTGAAACCTTGGTAATGACCTTTGCAGTAGTCCCTATATTAAAGAAATGCAAAAAATATGCCCTTGACCTTTTTCAGGTTTCCTTTGTGTAGAGATTAATGTGAAAGTGTGTGCCAAGGTTGTGGATGAAAATGGCAGTTTATTGAATGTTAAACGCCTTAATATACACGTAATAGGAGTTAAATAGCCATGCAACTCTTCTCATTCCAAGTCAAAATATTCAGCAGAAATATAACATTCTTTTCTTGAATAAGAGCAAGCTTAAAACAAGTTATCCATGCCGGCCACAGGGCACACTGGCTTTCACACTAGTATTGACAATGAAGAATAAAGGGTTAGGAAGACAAGAGATAATACTTACACAAGCGTCAAAAAGGGTTGTAGATAACAGGGATTGTTTTCCTAAAAGCTAAAGGTTGCCAATATGAAGATCGTCTAAGGACTCAGGTGACTTCACCAAATAAAATTTTACACAAATCTCTATTCAAACACCTTCCCATCTCCTGCTAGACTGTTGGACCAATAAACTAACGATGACTATCATGACCCTATAATTTGATGCAATCTACAGAAGCTAAGAGATGGGTTATGAGCTAAATAAACTAGAGACCTATATTAGCTTGAATTGAATAACATACACAAAATTCTATCAAAATGGTAACAGAAAAACTTGCATGCAATGAGTAACTGACAGTGAGGCATGTTTCAAAGAACAACATACTATATAAGATTCTGTAATTATATATGGCACAGCATGAGAGTTTACTTACCAGTACTTTATCAACCCGTCCCAGCCACACGTCGCTACTTTGCTCTGTTCCAGAGGATGCCACTCGCAACCAATGGTAACGCCTTCATGACACTTGAGAGTTCTAAAGACTTTGCAACTCTTCCAATCCCAGAACCAACACTTACCCTCACCATCTCCCGACATAACAAAACGTCCATCCGGCGAAAAATTGACCTGACAAGCATATCCAGCAACAATGTGTCCAGCAAACCTCTTCTTTTTGTTAAGTTGAAACTTTTCCCTTGTGCTATAAATAAGAATCTGGTTATCCAAGCTCTGCGCGGCGAGCCAATTCGTGTTGGGGTGAAGCGAAATGGAAGGCATAGAGTGCATATGTGGCTCACTAATATACTTTATAACCACGGGAATACCATACTCCCATACCCTGAGGGACTTGTCATCACTAGAAGTAACAAATCTCCTATTGTTATCGACAAAAGTAATGGTATTGACAGCCCCCAAATGCTGATCATACTCTTGAGTTATCTGCCCTGTATTCATATCCCACTGAACAATCTTCTTATCACTCATACCAGCCAACAAAACATTCTGTTTATCCTCATCCGGGTTAAGCTTCACAACATAAGGGATCTTCCCAGTGGAGAACGTCGATATAACCTGCCCCGTTTCGGTATCCCAATACTTAATGTTCTTATCATAACCAGCACTCAAAAACTTTGTTCCATCATTAGTAAAACAAATATCCCTGACAGCTTTGGAATGACCCATGTAAGTCCTCATACATTTACCAGTATTGAAAACATCCCAAATCTTAACCTTAGTATCCATACCAGCCGAGAGAATCAAATGACCCGAATTCGGAAAAAACCTAATCGCAGAAACCCCTTTCGTATGTCCACTCCAAGTATGTACCAATCTCTTGGGTATATAACAATGATCATTACTTGCCTTAGCATCTTTAGGAGGCGCAATCCAAGACCTACCTTGATAATCCCGTTCCTCTTTCCCATGAAAAGTACTCTTATCCTTAACAGCCTCAACTTTTTCACCACCAAAACCACTTTTTTCTTCGCCTTTCTTCTTGGCGTGCTCCTCAGCGTATTTCTTCTGATCTTCCGTTAACTCTCCTTGTAAACCTTCCTTCTTCCCAGCCCAAGGACTCTTCTTATTCTTCAATAACCACGCCTCAGAAGCTGGATTCTCAATCTCAACACCCTCTTCATCTTTGTTATTTTCGTCTTCTTCATCATCATTCTCTTCTTTCTTCTTAAGGGATTCAATTTTCCTCTTCTTCTGTTCGCGGTGTGGGATATTGTAAACAGAAGCAGCGTTATTCTTCTGCAAAGCATCGAAATCACCGATGTAATTCGACGCAGAAGGATCAGCAGCGTAACCGAATTTTAAAAAGGTGTTATGCTGCTCATCAAAGAGGAAAGGTTCAATATTCGCGTCTTCGACGAAACCAAGTTTGTGGTTACGCATACCTTGGGCTAAACCGTCTTTAGCGTAAGGGTGAGATGGGCCTAGGATGGGGGCCCATAGTTGGTCGTAGGTGGGGTTGAAGGCGACAAGGTGTTGAGTTGGGTCGATGGGTTTAGAGAGGGTTTTGGGGTCGGCGACGGTTAGGGCGAGCATGGTGTCATCGACTTTGGGGGCTGCAGAACGGGATGGGAGGAGACGGGGTGGAGAATTTTCCGGTGAATTAGGGTTTTGAGTTGGTGAACCTGCATCGTTGTCGTCGTTGTCTGAGTATTGGTTGAGTAGATCCATTGCTGTTGTGAATGTTAATTGAAAAAAGATGAAGCTTTTTAAATTGCTGCAAGAAGGTTTAAACAATCACTTGACAAAGATTCTTCAGAAGAATAAGAAGAAAACAACAAGTGGAGAGAAAAACCAACGCCTCATACAGTATTATTAATAATTAAAGGTGAGTGAGTGACAAAGGACCAAATAGTATTATCTCTAAATAATAAAGTAACATATGAAGCACAATAGGACCAGCTAAATAATGATTCAAAAACTTTCTTGAATGGAAACCCATCTCAATCAAAAGAACATTCAAACATATCAATCGATTCTACTCAAAAACTTTGATTCAATTCTACTCAAAAACATTCAAACATATCAATTGACCCATACAATACAAACAGTATTTGAAGTTAAATTTGGAGATTGTGCTTTCGATTATACTGAGTAGAATTGAAGTTAAAATATTGGCCAAACTTGTTTTTGAGTAAACTTGGATCATCTACCTCCATTACCCTACGTAAAGAACCTAAGACTACACTATGGTTAAGAGCTTTTCAAATGAGCAACCAAGAACCCATTTCAGAAATGAGTAGTAAACCAAAACATAATCCAAACAGAGCAAAATATGTTTTAATAACCAAAATCGAATTTCAAAGAAAGAAAAAACCAGGGTTTCAATAGCAATTTAAGGAAGAATGAGACTTACCCTTGAAGCTAAAGATGAACACGGTGTCTGTACCGTCTCCGATACGGAGGTTTTTAGAATCAATCGATTGGGTTTGTGAGATTGAGAGAATTCTGAACTTGGGGAAGAAATTGAAAATTAGGGTTCATCCATTTGGGAAATTGGGTGAAAAAGTAACTTTTCAATTGTTTGTTTTTTTATAACATTTTTATTAATAAATTTTAAATTTAAATTAGTTGATAATTTTTTCAAAAAAATAATAATAGTGTTTTTTAACAAAATTCAAATGTAAATATTGATAGTGGGCCGACCCAAAGCCCAATGGGCTAGCCCGTCCACTCCCCCCTGTTTTTATATGGGCCAAAAAAATCGACTGCATTTTGGTTTGACACATTTTTTTACAGCTATAGATGTGGCGTGTCTTCTACACATTTTCATTGAAGAAAGCTGATGACACAAACTGATCACATTACGTATGAGTATGGTATATTGACATGATGAGGACTATGTTGGGTGTATCTAACCAGGATGTGATTGTTCAGACAAGTGCACAATGTAGTGGCTATGTTGCTATTCCTTGGCTTAAAAAGTTATATGAGAGGTACCTTGGTCGGGGCAATGAGTTGGAGGGGCTGACTAATTATGAGGAAGAGGAGGAGAGAGACCTCACACGGGAGTATTAATTGAGGTTTTCATGCTATTCTTGGCCGAATGCATCATTTTCTCCAACAAGAGCAACAAAAAATCAAAGTTGTATGGTTTGAAGGGATACAAAATATGAGCAGGGTGCATGAGTGGTCGTGGAGTGGGATGGGATTGACTAATATCTACCATCAGCTTTCTAAGACTACCAACCCTGAAACGAGCTCCATTGTCGGATACTTTGTCTCTACTTGAGATAGTGATTTAATTTATTGTATATTATATTATAAATGTGTTTGTATATAAATATGTTGATATAATTTGATGCATGTAAATGTGAGAACGATGAGGTTGTTCTTGATTGCCCAAATGTCTTACTCGAAGTATAGGATCTACGAACTAGGCTCAACCAACGCTATTCATACATCTCTCTTGGAGGAGAGATGTGCTTGCAACAAGCAAAAGCTTAAGATTCCCTTCCCTCTTAAAACACATCAAAGGTCAATGGTTACAAACACCATCATTTTTAACTGTCGACCAACAACGATCATCCTTCAATGGTGGATTCCCCATTCAACTATATAAAAGGTAAGAAAGATGCCAAAAATTAAGCGTCAATAGAAAGTTGACACACCCTTGCTCACTTACTTAATTGAGCACCATAGTGTCTTTTGTTGGCACTTCTCCATCATTTCAAACCATCAGTTTACTCACCAATAGATTATTCTGATCAAGTCAGATCATTATCCTTTCTCAACATCAACTTAAACTTAATTAACCGTTTTTTATAATATTATATTACTTAAATTTTTATCTTTTTATAATATTACTTTTTATCTTTTCCTTCTATTTGAACTAATGAATATTTCACTAACATTAACAAGGATTTGTGCAATTATACATTAAAGAGAAATAAGATTTTCATCCTTTGATGTGAGCATAAATCAATTAACCTTGGCTATATCTAGTAATGATTGAGATCTCATATCCTCGTATAGACATGTCAAATTCCTCATTTTTCTTCATCCCTCCACTTCTTTAAATCTAAATCCCCAAATCAAAAAATCTTAAAATCAAAGTGTCTACTTTTTCGCAACAATGTCTTCATTAAAGAGAAATACTTCAAATTTATGCACCCAAATATTCTTCCGCAACAATGTCTTCATTTTTCTGAAGTTTGTGCAACTAACTTTTGCAAGTTTCATTAAAAGAGCATGTGTCACATTTTAATATTAAAGGTAATTTATATAGACATGTGCGAATCTTGGTTTTTCTTCATCCTTCACTTCTTTAAATTTAAATTTCCAATGCAAAAATGTTAAAATCAAAGTATCTATTTTTTCACAACAATGTCTTCGGTGAAGAGAAATACTTCAAATTACGTACCCAAGTATTTTATTTTATTTTTGCAACAATGTCTTCATCATTCATCTCTTATTGTGAAACAAAAATTTTGCTTCGCACAATCACAATTTGCAAAGCTTTATCGACGAAATTTTTTGCACCACCTAAACCAAAGTCCCGGATACGCCACTAGTTTTAAATCCCTCAGAATATTAAATAAGAGAGAATTCTGAGTCGTCTTCAAGCTAATTAGGTTCAATACTATGAAACACCAGCTAGCACATGGTAACAACACCCAACACAGTTACTGTGTAAATAAAAATGAAATTGCAACACAAATGATTAGGACTTGGGAGTATTGGTGGCATATTGTAACACACGTCTCTTCCTGTTCTTCAAATAATGCGTGCCACTATCTATTTGTACAATACACCACTACCTAATTATTTGTTTCCTATTGTTTTTGTCTATTTTCAGTTTTCACTACATGACACAGAGGCTAATACCCCTCTAATTATCAAAACAAAAATTAATAATTAATATAATATGAGTCAGATAATTATCTGACAAACAATGTTCACAGGCATCGTTGTGATTATTGATGCAGTACAACAAAAGTTACATATTTAATTAGATATGACATTCCTTCAAAAAAAAAAAAAAATTAGATATAACATACCATGGTGCGGATGAATATTTATTTATATGGACATTATTAACTTTCAATGTTAAAAATATTCTGCTTCCTTTCGTGTATGCATATTTATGTTGCTGGTTCTCAATTCATTTTTTCTTAGGTCGCCCTATGAACAATTCTGTCTCCACCTCCTCGTCTTGCACACTTTCTGTTGTGAGATCCATATCTTGTTGTTTACTTAAACAATCATTTTCTCCAATTCCACACTACACCAGTGAAGTGAAGTCAGATATTTGCTTTCAATCAAGGTGAAAAACAAGGGAAAATTAAGCTTTTAATTATCTAGAAATTAAACATGTAACACTCACTTTCAATCCGACTAAAACATATCGGGTGAAAGACACTTGTGATTACATTTAATTATTCTTTCTTATTTTTATAAATTATATATAACCGTGCAAATTACTATTATACCTCTTTGTATTGAACATTTGATTATTAATGAAATGTTATGAGCACACTTTATTCAAAAAAAAAAACCGTGCAAATTACTTTACATGGTTACACGTCACTTCTTGATGGATTCGTGAAGCAAATTTTCGCTTAATATAGCATTGCTCTTATTATAATGTCAACGTATCAGTGTTATGTTTGTGTTAATGTTTCATAATTAAAGAGACTAACCTGTTTGCATAAGCGTTTATTTTCTTCAAGAAGGAACCTTTCCTGAATCAAGTTAGAGCAAAGAATAATGATAATTATTCTAAGCAATAGAAAATAAATAAACAAATAAATTGAATGAAAGAAGAAACGTGCAATCGTTATAGTGGTAACATTGTTCATTACCTTTTCTTTTAGCTTTTCAATTTGCTCCTTGAGCAATTGATTCTGAACATAAATAGCACCAAGTTCTTCAATTAGGCTTCTTGGTTATTCATTAATAACTAAAATTTTGCAAAACTTGATAGAATTGTACCTTTCTTGCCCTTATTTTGCTTAAGCTACGTTCGAGTTGATTTTCGATCTGTTGTAATTCGTCAATAGCACATGAATCCAATTCATCTCCCAACAACTTCCTACAATACATGAAAATATCCAATAGAACATGAGAACAATCACTCACGTGTCACTTTGTCTTCTCAATATAACAGTCAAAATGGAACCAAATTAAAGAAAGTTGGTTCTAAAAACCTTTTGGAAAGTTCTAGGTGTTCCAACTTCTTTGTTGTGTCGATATCACATTCCTTTAGATGCTGCATCAAGAAAGAAAAAGGATAAAAAATCGTTAAAAGAACGCATGTGATGTGATTTCCAACACAATCAATCATCAATAAACCAACGAATTATACATTCAGATGTGATTGCTCATTTTTTTAAGGCTAAACTATAATAGATAAATAAAAATGAGTACAATGGATACTTCAAGTGTCCAACCCATTACGAGTTGAGTCTAAAAAAGCACAACAAAAGATAAGAATAACATCATTTCACGTCTTCCAAATCATCTCAGCAATTGAATGTCAAACCAAAGCTAATTGTTGCCCCTTAATAACCTACCAAAAGAGTAGAATAGAAAACAAGCCAAACAGATTGGGTGACATTGCCAATTGCCACCCGAACCAACGAAAGACACTACCAAATTTTATGAGAGAAATTACACGTCACCTTAAGATGTCTCATAGACTCTAGCCCATACCTACAAAACTCAGATCAAAGTTTGCATTTACATATGGGATAACATAACGATGTAGAAGGTTTATCCAAGTCAGAGTCTTATGTAACAAGAGAAAGAAAAACCATTGATGGTGCGGTACTTTCCTACGCCTTAGTAAGAATTTTAATCCCATTGTTGGAGAGACCCTGGTTGGGCAGGACCTCTGCCAATAGCGCACAATAGACTGATTTTATTAAGTACTGACCACTAGTATCATGCACCCATGACCACTCATCATCTACGTGGGTCAAAGAGACTTTACCAATGAGACGTAAAATATCTAAAACCAATTATTCTTTCCAAGCGAGTAAAGGTCTCCTCCATTCAAGATCCCAAAGCCAAATGTCACGTGACAAGTGTCCCACATAGGCCACCATCGAAGTTTCATTCTCTGCTATCTAATAAACATGGGAAATTGATGAAAAAGTTGTCATTGCCCAATCCCCTCTTCATACCAGAAAGAAATCGATGGCCATTCCAAAGATTTTTAACTGTCCCATATGAGAACCAACCAACCTCTTACTTAGGGTTGGATCCCAATAAAGAGATATCTCGCCACCAAGCCAATGAATTCCAGTAGTTCAAAGATCGGACCAACAACCATAAATATTGTACCTAACAACCAGGACATGGCGCCAAAGTGTCGAGCCGCCCAAAAGCATCCCCCAACTCCATTTCCCTAAAGGACTGAGATTAAACAATTACGTAAGTTTTTTTTATCCCAAGCCCACCCTCGTGTTTTGCCTTACGTTTGACCAACAAACCCGAGGTATTTTCGTTCTTCCTTTTGATCCACCCAATATGAATCGTCTATGGATTTGAATAATAAGCTTCAAATCCTGGCATGCATCTTAAGAAATGATAGGTCGAAAATAAGAATGTTGTTCAACACAGAGTTTATCATGACAATTCTCCCACCAAGGCTAGTGTTATACTTATTATTTCTATGTGTCAAAGTTAATTTAGTTCTTATTATAGTCATGCAGAATTTTTTAGAGTCACTTCACAATCGAGAATAACTTTATTCATAAACAGAATGATTTTATCAATAAAATTACGCACAACATGTGCAAAAGTCATAGAAAAGAGAGTCAGCACAATACAACTAAGCTGTCTGCTTTAGCTTGTTTGATCTTAGCTTACTACTATTACTATATAATGAATCTTCCTACTAGAACAAGCTGAAGGATATGGACAACAAGACAGTTGCAAATGATCAAATTCTATTAGAGGAAGCCCAAAAAATCATGAGGCGTTAAGGGGTCTGATGCAAAGGCTAAACCGTCTAAATTTTATAGACGGTTCAGGGCATAAACGGTTTCAGAAATTTTATTGTGTGGAAGAAAAACTCAGAAAATTGTAACATTAAAAACGTAATATATCTTCTTTTCTTTCAAGTATAAATGTGTATCATAACCCTCCAGAGTGAGTTTTAAATTTTGAAGACAAGAATTATTTTCTCATTCTAAACGCTCTAAACTATTTTCTCATTTTATCATAACACCTAATTGGAAGGCATCAAATTACTGAGATGTCGACATAGTTTTTATATTTTGTAACGTAGTCAAGATCGAGTGTTGGGTCGTACGATCTTATCGATCCTCCGTCATGAAATTGATAACACCATATTTTCTATTAGTATTTTATTTTAATAAAGTTATATTTTTATCTAAGTTTTATTTGTACTTTACTACATTTTACTTTATTTTTGAATAAACATGTAAAATGAGAGGTATATGCATCAATACATTTTACTTTATTTTTGAATAAACATGTAAAATGAGAGGTATATGCATCAATATTGCAAGATGTGTTAGAATCTTCCAAAGAACCAAGACTTTTTTTTTTTGACAAAAATCCGAAGAACCATGACTTGTTGACCACGCCATGAAGACTCTTGTATTTCCTTGTTTTATCAATAAAATTTCTTTGTTTTATTTTGTCTTTTTTATTTTTATTAGGTAGCTCATCCGTATGACGAGTGAGTAATTCTCTTTAGTCTTGGGGTCATGGAAAGTATAGTCTTATGACAAACTTTTTATAACCCATATTTCCTTCTTTTATTTAGGAAATGCATTGACATAATGTTTATTGCTTCATAAAAATGGATTATTTTATGGTTGTTAGAGCTTGACTGACCAAGTTGGAATGGTTTAGGCGTAACAAGATGTAACAATCATTTTTCAATGTTATCAATGAAGGAACGGAAATTGAAGTTGATAATGAGAAAACTGAAAGATCTTAGATATCACAATTCACTAAAATCTTAGGCAGTTTTTCAATAAGTGAAAAGCAAAGGAAGGTTTCGGAAATATAATTAAGAGCTAAGATTTGAAGCATGAGAGTAACATAAGACTTTTTCGGATGCAAAAATGGATATGCGGACTTAATGGGTCGAGCTAACATAGATTGTCATGAGAATAGAATTTCGTGTTAGTGTGCCACTCAACCACTTGTTTATGAGTTTATTCAACATAATATGTCATTGTATAATTATTTTATATATGTATACAATGATGTACCATCACGTGGTAACACATAATATATGTAAAATAAGTGTACATTGACGGAGTATACTAATTAAATTTCTTACTTATTACTAGAGTTAGAGTAAGTAAACAATACTCCTATATATATGTTCAAGAACATTGATTTCAATAATTTTAATATACAAAATTGAGTAGAAGATAATTATAAGTATATATATTTTTGTAATTTTTATTTTGTCAAATAACCTAGTGTCTAAAAATGTATAATAATTGATGTGTCGGATATTCGAACCATGACCCCTGCATACAATGTCCATATTAATTGAGTTAAATTCATATAAACAAGTTTGTAATTTATTTAATGCGTCATTGAAACTTTGGGGCTAAATATATTTGTATCCCTCAAAATTTCATAAAGTTCAATTGGTTTTTAATCTCCCATCTGAAAAGTGGCGTGATTTGTTCTTCAAATTTGAAAATGTATTTTTTATTCATAAAATTCAGTTTTAATCCCCTTCAATATTTTTCAAAAGAACTACAAACGACACATTTTAAAAAGTTTGGATTAATTATTCAAAAAAAAAGAAAATTAGGATTAAAAATAGGGGACTTCTATGGTATACTCACAAATTTGAGTGTATCGGTACTCTTGTTTCACAAAATTTATAAATTAACAATAATTTTTATGAAATAAAAAGCTATTTGTCAATATTTATATTTTAGAAAACATCATTTCATTGTTTAACTCATTTATTATTAATAACTCATTTATTATTGATTTAATTACTTGGTGTATCAATACACCCAAATTTATTGAGTGTACCATAAAATTTGCCTTAAAAATAATATATTTCAAAAATTGAGGGACAAACTTCATAGTTTTTTGTTTTTTTTTTTTTGAGAGTAGGTTATAGTTACTAGTTAGTTACCCGTACATGCAAAAGAAACTGGGTCCTCAATAAGATAAAGCCATGTCCATAAGTATAAATATAAGCTAGTTCCATATATATACGTGCTTCAATTAATCAAATTTTAGATATTTTTGACAACAAAACTTATTTAGGAATCCATTTCACTTGATATATATATATATATATATATATATATATATATATATATATATATATATATATACACACACACATGACGATGATGAAGAGCTAACCTGTGTATTTTCTTGGATTTCTTTGGTGCTGAGAGCCAGTTCCTTGACTTTCCCTTGATAGCGTTCCACTGTCTTGCTTATACTGAAGCATATCCATGGACAATAACAAGTATCAAGTTAAAGTTTCTAATAACTCGAGAAGAACACTGATTTTATATATCGAAAAGAAGAAATCATGTTTCATTGAAGTATGCAACAAATGAAAAGGATTTAGACCCTTTCAAAAAATCCATCGGCATATATTATGGATCAGTTTGGTATAGATTAAATTAAAGGAAAAAATAAAAGTTTAACATTGGAAAATGAGGTTAGATTTTTTTTTTTGGGTTACAAATGCTAAGAAAAAGGAAAAAGAAAAACAAAGAAACAAGAAAGCATCCGTTTTCAACAAAGGAAGCAGATCATCAGGAGGGGAGTGATGGATATGGAAGCTAGTGTCTGAGAGAGCTCCACATTTGGCCAGTAAATCAGCACAGTGATTGCCTTCACGGAGAGTGTGGACTATCGTATAATTAGCTTGGGAGAGCAGCTCCTTGATTTCCTGAATGAGAACCGCATGTACATGGTACCTTGAAGGGTTACCGACAATAAGATTGATAGAGAGGAGAGAGTCCGAGTAGCGAACCAAGTCTGGTATCCCCCTTTCTTTCGCCATAGAAAGACCATGATATATAGTTGTCAACTCGGCTTGGAGGATGTCCGTGGAAAATGGCAGGAAGCCTGAGAACCCTGCTAGAAACAAGCCCGCGCTGTTACGAATGAGGCCACCAAACCCTGCTCGAATTGGATTGCCAATACAACTTCCGTCAACATTTAAGATGTGGCAATCGAAATTGTTGTTATTCCACCTGACATGCTTTTCAATAGGAACAGCCTGCGACATAGAGGAGAAGCTGGAAGAGATATCTTCTATTGAATTCTGAATGTAAAAGGACAATTGGTTCAACGGCATAGGTTCATTACTCAAGCACATTGAGTTGCGGCGTCTCCAAGACCACCACAAACAAGCTGAGAACATGATTGCCTGGGGTCCATGAGTTTGATCCTTAAGCCAATCCGTGACACAGTCAGAAGCAAAGAAAGATGTATCATTGAAGCCTAATCAGAGCCAAATCTCCCTCGAGAATCTGCAGTCCCGGATGCAATGGAAGAAGGTTTCTTCGTGCTTATCACAACGAGAGCATAGAGAGGAAGAAGCCATATTCCTTTGGTGGCGAAGAAGGTTAGACTTTAAAATCATTAAGAAAACTCATTAACATCTTTAAAATCAAAGTGAATTTAAAATAAATAACTTAGAGATTAGTCTTTAAAGTTTTTAAAGAAATGCATAAACTATTTTGTGTTTGTTTCAAGATGATTATAAAAGTCGATTGAAATCCACACAAAAATAATTTAATTTTGTATTTCTGTCTCTTTTATTAAAGCCGATTTTCTTCCAAAATATATCAAAATAACTTTTCATTTTCAACGTAAAATCATTTCTTTAATAACAAAGTATATTTTACACGCAAACTTAACTAAAATATCAAAAATGATTTTTTTACATATGTAAGGTTACTTAGTTAAACACATTCATATAAAATAGACTTTTTATAAATATGCTAACGTGCCATATCAAACTTTTAAAGAGGTTAGACTCATCGGACCTAAAAATAAGTCTATTTATGACGTACTATATATCATGTCTAAGCCTTGAATTTTTTGATTATATCAAAAATTGAATTTTGTAAAGCCTAACTCTCGGTCTAACCACCTCTACTAATGAAAAGGACTTGTGAACATCAAAGTTGTATTCATAAACTTGGCCTGACAAAATTGTGAGCGTAAATAAGTGCACATAGATAAGTCGATTCAAATATATGCATGTGAGTCATGGACTCCATAAGACAATACTATTTGTTTTTGTAACTAGGGTTGTTTAAAACAACAAAACCCAAACTAAACCGCTACATTTCATTCTACCGGAAAATTGAACTTGGACTAATAATTTGTGATTTGGACTGAATCAATAAGGTTCAATTCACAAACTATTGATGTATGCGATTCAACCTTTCTTATTTTAAATAGTTCTAATATTAGATTTGGTTTGGTTTATGTTTTATCAATAGTCCTAATTATCGGTTAATAATAGGAATTTGATATAAATCGTTTAAAAAAACTAGTACATTGAAAAGAAGAAGAAAAAAAACATTTTGCATCTTATGTAAAGGTAGTTCTGGTTCGGTCCAGACTTCAAAATTATATATAACTTATCGGTTTAATTAAGTTCGGTTCAGAACAAACCATTATAACAGTTTGGGTCAGTTTTTTTTTTTTAATTATGGTATTGGTTTAATGTAGTTTTCTTCTTGAACCGAACCAGTTTGGGTCAGACTTTTCTTTTTAATTGTTGCTGACAAATACAAAAAGAAAAGTCCGCAATATATTTTCAATGCATAACCCCAAGATTTGATATATATTTTAAGCGAGGGAAGCAATAAACAAGACATTCTCAAACCCAAAAAATCTATTTAAACCAACAAGGTTAACTTTTTCCAACAGGTTATGCTCGTGCCGAAGAAAGAGAAACAATGCTTTTAACATGTGATTAAAAAAGATAAACATATTATTATAATTAAAATAGTACTAGTAATATCTGGTAAATCAAGAACTGGCACTTATTTTGATGTTAATCTAAAGATTCCCAATTGGTTATCAATTATAATATTTTGGAAAGAGTTGTCAGTTATAACAAGTAAGGGTTTAGATTTGAGGTGAATTTGTCAAAATTATTGTGTGATTTTCATATAAAAAACCAGCAAAATCACAATGCAATACATATATTATGGTGATTAAACATGCAATAAAATTTCTCATATAATCAAGAAAACTGCATTTGAGGCTAATTAACTAGTTCCATGACAAATGTGAAGCCGAGGGGAAATTTACCTTTTTTTATGTGTTAAGTGTGTGCGGCAACAAGATGTTTAAAATTAAATTACTCCTATACTAAAAGTTTGATTCATGACGAATTTGTAAATCAATAATCTGTCTAATTGTCTTTTATCATATTCTAAATTTCGGTTCCACTCCTTGAACCCACAAATTAAAAATAGGAAAAGGTGTCAAATAACTCATTTGAATGACAATTTGACACGTGTGGTTGAACATACATATATATACCTCAAATCCACTTAATTAGCAAGATATTTCATCAAATTTACTACTAACTCACCTTGATGCTTTAATCCATTAAACCCTTATGTTAATTATTCACTTTTTTGTAACTACAGTTTTAGTTAGGTGATGCAGCAGACCTTATGGTTGGCATATTTAACCAAATCAGTTTTATTTTTATTTTTCAGTTCTTTGTAGCTGAAATCATGAGCCGTACGATACTACCTTTATATAGCATCATTGAAAATCTTTATATTGCTTGATATGATTGATTTGTTTGTGTATATATATCAACGATCTTTTCCATAAAAGGATCCTCAAAATTAATACTAATATAGAAAAAACAGTACATAAATTCCAAGTAATCAAAGTACACAATACTGTTCAAATTAAATATATAGTTTGTGAATAAATTAAACATACCTTGAACTGGAGAACTCATAGAGTTTCCCTGTGGTAGAGAAGACGATGAGTGCTACTTCAGCATCACAAAGCACTGAAAGTTCAAAGGCCTTTTTAAGCAGTCCATTTCTTCTCTTGGAGAAAGTTACTTGTCTGTTTGACTCGTTTTCGATGCGTTTCATTTGAGTTTTTCCTCTCACCATTTTGATGAATAATAAGCACAGAACGAGTTATGAACTCTCTTTGAGGGGAAGATCTGAACTCAAACAGACACAAAATGAGATCTAGTGAACCAAAGATTAGAACACAAGTGGCCAAAACTGTTTTCTTTTCTAAAAATAGAAAGTGGTGCTGAAAGTAAGTAATTGTACCTGACAAATATTTAGTGGAAGAAAATAATGGAATCTTTTTTGATCTCAACCCTCAAAGAAGCCAATACAGGTTCGATCACAGAAACCCTAGCAAAAGTTTTGCCATGATGAAAAGAGAAAAACATAAGAAAGAGCAGAGGGGATGAATGACCAGTTGATTGATTGCAATGAATGCCCCACCCCCCCTATATATGTAACCTACCTAGATGTCTAGGTATTATCTTAGCCAATGCTATATCAATTTATAGTATAGAATAAAATAAAGACTAAAACATTTGTAAAAATAAAAGGTTGTATTAAAAATGCATTTTTACAACAGTTATAAAAGGTTGATTTCATAAATTCTAAAATAATTTTAATTCTTTAACAATTGTTATAAAAAACATATGTTAGCATTTTTTTTTAAACATAAAGGTTATGACTAACATTTTTTAACAATATACTATGTTTTTTTTTTAAGGAAACAAATATATATATATATATATATATATATATATATATATATATATATATAGGGGATGTATCAAATAAGAAGTGATTTTAAAATGAGAAGTAAGAAGGTTAAATAGCAGCCGTTAGATTAAAATACACAGTTTAGATTAAAAGTTGGTTTTAGTGGAAATCATGGGGTGATTACATACAATTTAGGTTTTAGTGAAAATCATTGGGTGCTAGATCCACGAAAACTAAGAATATGAACAACCACCCCATGATTTTCACTAAAACCTAAATTGTATGTAACCACCCCATGATTTCCACTAAAACCAACTTTTAATCTAAACTGTGTATTTTAATCTAACGGCTGCTATTTAACCTTCTTACTTCTCATTTTAAAATCACTTCTTATTTGATACATCCCATATATATATATATATATATATATATATATATATATATATATATATATATATATATATGTTATTTGAACATTTAAAAATCAACGACTATTTAAAAGTCTTATATATATATATATATATGGTTTGCTAGAAGACATCTTTTATGAATGTGTCTTTTAGCCAGTTATTCTATGAGCATTTGTTAAAAGACATCAACTAATTTTTATGAAAGTGTCTTTTAGCAAAGTTATAACTAAAAAGTGAAAATCATACATTGAGGTGTGGGTTGCTAAAAGACACCTTCATGGGTGGCTTCTAGCAAAACTCATATATATATATATATATATATATATATATATATATATATATATAGGCTTGCTATGATACACCCAGTAGTTTTTATTAAGGTGTGTTTTAGCAAAGATATAACTAAAAAATTGTTAAATACACCTTAAAGTGAATGTTGCTAAAACACACATTCAAAAAAATAAGTGGGTGTATGTTAGCAAATCCTATAGGCATTTGCTAAAATACACCCACTTATTTTTTAGAAGGTGTGTTTTAGCAAATTATAACTAAAAAGTAGTTAAATGCACCATAAGGTGTAACTTGCTAAAACACTCACACATAAAAACTAGTGGATGTGTTCTAGCACCTTAAGGTTTAACAATATACTATATATATATATTAGGACAACTCTCGCATACGTACAACCTTAAATAAAATTTATTTTGACACACATGAATAATAATTTAAAAATTATTGATATCGTGATTAAATTATTTCTCTTTTAAATTTTATTATTAACGTGTGTGCTCCTAAATACTTTTGATAGGATTCTATCGTAAGTATTTCTCATCATTTATAACTACTTATGCGACTATTCTCTAAAAAAACACTATTGACGTGACTATAAAAGAAGAGAATTGATATTTTAACATCTATTTGTGATAACTTTTGTGACTACTTTCTCTCTCATACTCACATTATTTTTTACTTTCTTTGTTATTGTTGATGTGTCAATACATATTTTTTCTTTATAAATTATGGTTGTCAAATAAGTTATCATCAAGTTAATTGTTCAAATAATACTCCTCATAAAAAAAATTAAAAAAATAATGCATATGTGGTGTTAGAAAGATGTTTAATTGGCTTTTTGGCTTGTCCATTGTAAATAGGCTTTCACTAAAAAATACTAATAATTGAAATCTTGTCTTCTTCAAACGATTTTCATAAAAGAAGATTCATAATGTCTTGTAATATTTTGTTGGTGCGGTTTTCAATTTTTCATATCGACTTATTGTTTTAATTTAAATAGATTTAGAATATAACATACTCCCTTGTACTAAACAAAAAGTTGAAGAGGTTAATGTTAGCAACATTCTTTTTTAAACACAATCTCTAATATTTACTTTTTTATTGGTTTAAATCATTTTGTATCCATACTTTTGAAATAAAACCCACAAAAAGTGATGTTACATACAATAATTTAATCTAATAAAAAAATAAGTGAAAAAAGAGTATTTAAAATCGAGTATCGCTAGCATCTCTCGAGTTGGATTACCTCAAAAAAATTTGAAGATTAGGATAGGTAGGTGACTTGAAAAGAACCGAATCCTTTTCTTTTCTTTTCTTGTCAAACCCTCGAAACAAATGAAGACAACTCCTAAATTAAGAAAGTTATAGTAATATAAAATATAAATACTCTTGAGGTGCGCTCGAGAATCTACATTATTAATTAAGCTATTTTAGCTACTTTTGCTTCACTCTAGAAAAAGAAGATGCATATTTACATCAGGTATGAGCGCATTTTAGTGACCATGTATCTGGACAATTCGTGGCTGTAGGAACAATAGCCCAAGTTGCATTGTTTAAGAGCAAACAACCTTGTCCATTGCCTGTAATTTTCGGACATAGTAAAAGACTAAACAGCGATGCAATGGTGAAGAAAAAGGAATTCGTCCGTACGAAAATTGAAATTTGAACCACGTTAACGTTTTAGTTTTATAAGCAAATCACCGACAGTAAGTGGCCAACAAGATCATGCCAAGTGCAGCGAGTGAAGGGAAATTTTACATTATTTATTTTTTTAGAAAGAGACTGTTGAAAGAAAATAAAAGTGTAAGAAAAAATAATTAATTTTGATGACAAAAAATAAGAAGATAAAGAAGTGAGATATAGTTGATCAAAAAAAAAAAAAAAGAGATATAGTGCGATGATAAAATTAGAATAAATCAACCTTTTCTTCGCCTATCCTTCGAAGAAGACAAAAAGATAATTATGTTTGGCATGGGACAAAAAAATTATCAAATTACTCTTTCATTTTATTTAATTTTCTTTCATAAAAACTTTTCATAGAGATTCTTTTATGAGAAGTTGTTCTATGAAAGCTATAAAATGAGGCTTCGTGTATTAAGCATTATATGAGTTAATATAAGTTCGCTCGATTGGTTATCATGAATTTAACTCAGTTGACAGAGATGATACATAATATATACAAGGTCTGAAGTTCAAACATCGACCACCACAATAAAAAAAAAAAAAATTCGCTCGATTGATAAGGATTAAGTTTAGGTCTTATAAAGAGCTCAATTGATTAGGAATAAGTTTAGATCTCGTAAGGATGGCGGCAAGTCGGACTTGGATGGTTGGAGGGGCAAGTTTGAGACTTAAAAACATATCATACTAATATGATTTTTACAAAATAAGATATCCACTTGAAATAAAAAAAATAATCAATTAATCATAACTTACCCTTGATATGATTTTTCAAGTGCATGAGATTAAAATCAAATAATTTTAATGATTCAACGATTATAATTAATTGATAGTGTAAACAATTCTCGTACTATCATGACATGTAAATTAAATTCATAAACCTAACTAAAAAAAATTAAAAGCTAAATGATTGCACTAAAATAAAACTAAAAAAAATGATATGATAAGCGACATAAAAAGCTTTGAAGAATTCTCTAAATGAAGCATTATAAAAATAAAAAAACAGATAAAGGGAGAGATAAAAAAACAAAACAAATTTTATATGTAAAGAATTAAACTCAATTGCTCACAAGTCGTAGTTCAACCGACAAAAATTCGAAATTGTTAGGATGTATGACGTCGTGACTAGAGTTCGAATCACGACCCATTTACTTGTAGTTTCAATGACTATTTTCTCATTTCATCTATCTATAAAAAAATAATTAAACTCAACTAAAACATATTTCAAAAGCTAAAATGTTCAAACGGTGTTTATTATATGTTGCATATTAAAAATAAAATTTAGATTATATCAAAAAAAAAATTAGATAAGTTCGCTAATAAATATAAGTTTCATATGCAGCCGTGTATGAGCAAGCCATGTACAATAAAAAGTTTTTTTTTTGAGAAAATGTACAATAAAAAGTTATTTACGCATATACAAATATAAAAATAATTTAATTAAATCATTAGATATTATTTAAACTTTTTATGTTTTAATCATGTGTCAAAAATGTTTTAATCATTTTTATTTATGTATTCATGTCTACATATTTTTTTTATTTAAGTTGGTCTGAATAAAGACTACTTCTTTATGGTTGTAAACAATCGGTAGGAGCTTAAACTCCATAGAGGCCAATCTACCTCCGCCTTTCCACAAATAATCAAACTTTAAAATATTGTTGTCAATCTGAAATTTGAATACAAATAAGTTATTTGAATACCTTTTTGGTGGATAAATAAGTTTTTTTGCCCCACTAAACATCATGTACCAACTCTCCTAAATTTATTTTTGTAAAAAAGAAAATCAGAGAGAAATATCATTCTAGTACTTCACCAAAACATATCATGTTAGTTTCAGATGAAAAAAGATAAATAATATTTATACAATTATTTTATAATAATTTTCTTTCTTATACTTATATTATGTTTATTTTTACTTTTTGCGTCTTTATTGTTTCGATTATGTGTCAAACACATTGTTATCGGTAAATATATAATTGTTACAAAAACAATTGTTCAAATAACATAAAAAAAACAAAACTTCTTTTTGGTCATATACAACATATTAGACTACTTTTAGTCCCTAACAAAAACATATATAGAACACAATAATGCTCAATCAAAATACTCCCTCCGTCCTATATTATAAGCAAAAAAAAAAAATCACACTTATTAAGAAAACTAAAACATAGTAGTTTGTAACATAGTTTTTTGTGTTATTTTTGAAATAAGTTTTATAGGAAGATGTAAAAACAATTTTCATTGGTTGTTGGTTATTGAGAAAATGAAAGAGAGAGCAAATTGAATGCACTTTGCATTTAATTTTCCTTTGGAAAAGATAATTGTTGGTCTTTTTTGCTTATAATTTGAGACAAAAAAAATGAGTTTTTTTTGCTTATAATTTAGGACAGAGGGAGTATATCATTGCACCGTCTTTTAGATGACTTGGACCGTTAGTGTACTACATACATAGCACTAACACATTAGTATGAGGCATCGTAGCATTGTAACAAAAATTGAAATAGTCTACATAAATTTTCGTACCAAAAAAAAAAAAAAGAGCCCACATAAATTTATTCGTCCACATAAGCTCTTGCAGTTTGACTTTCTTCACTTTTGGCTTACGATTACTAAGGTCTTGCAGGTTCGTAACAAAATAATGGAAGTCCATGTTAGTCTATCACAATATAAAAGAAAGGATTGTACTAACTAGTCTTTTAGGGACAATGGTTAAAGAATCCATTAATAAAAGTTTTGTCTTTGAAATACAAGATTTTATTTTTATTTTGGTAATAATTACATAACTTTTTGTTGCAAAGTTACTTATTTTAGCATTCTCCTAAAAGAAATAGTATATTTTAAGCTCAATAAATTTATGGCCAGCTCAAGGATAAGACCACTAAAACTTTGTGACTTAATTGAACAAAAAGGTATTGTATTTGTTTGATAGCAATAATGAAAATTAAGTAAAATAAAATTGGTTTGAAATTTTTAATAATAAATTTGTCAGATGAGTTTAACTAAATTTCAAACTTGAGTTGATGATTTGATTATGACTATTGAAGTTCTCTATCGAATTACTACCAAATTCTCTAAATTACACTTGTCTTAATTCCTTAGTGACAAGATTATTAATTCTAAAATAACTCATAATTCCTAAGTGAAATTAAAATTAGAATTAAGCATGAATGAACAAGAATTCTCAATGGTTTCGAGAGTTTGCATCTATCCCTAAACTACAAAGACAATAATTTCTTATCTCAAAACATTCATAAATTCAACTCCCGTTTCAAAACATGAATTGTAAATCAATTAATCGATGATCAAGCAAATAAAAACATTAAGCATAAAGATCAGAAAAAATAATTCAATAAGTTTCATCAATAATCAAATATCAAATCACATAACAAAAGTATTCATTTAGGGTCTACTCATCCCCAACATTGGATGGTTTAGATACTCATAACAAATAAACAAGAGAAAGAGATTAACGAAGAATTACAAGAACAATCCATGAACGATTTTTGAGAAATCTCCTTCAATGGTGTTGGGAATTGCCTCCTATGCATTTTCTCTGCTAGGGCACAAGTTTCTAAACTCAAAATTGATTAAAAGATGTCTCCAACACGTTAAAAAAATGTATTTATATTGTAACATACTCGACATGGGCGTTGCGCCTCGACTAGGGCACCCAACGCCTAATTTCAAGGAGTTGGCGCTTGAGCTTTTGCAGTTATGAGGCCTAGCGCATGCAAATGTGTCTTTTCCGCCCTTTTATTTACCGAATTGTGTTTAAGTGTCTTCATGAAAGTTGTATATATGGATGCTATCTTTTATTTTCCTTTGGTTTGACTCCATCTGGACATCTACAACTTGAGATATCATCAAAATACTACACATCTGTCATGTTGTAATTTCATGAAATTTCAGCACTGCACTAAACCAAATAAAGAAAATAAAACTACGCAAAATGCTTGGTTAATGAAGAAAATGAGAGAATAAAAACTTTAATGATTTCAAGAACAATTTATTAAAAATAAATCCAAAATCAACACCAAATTGAAATAAATGAACTAAATAATTGACTTAGATAACTTTAAAAACTACATTTGATGAGAAGTCAGCGCAATTCCTATGAGTTGTCCCGTCCGTAGATCTTGCACACAACATTTAGAGGAAGAGAAAGTAATTTCATGACCAAGGTCACATAATTGGCTAACATAGGTAAAATTAAAATTTAGTTTAGACATGAGATATGTGTTAGGTAAGCTTAAATTAGATAGGGAGATGGAACCTGTATGACTTACATGCGTAAGAGATCCATAAACATTGTGGATAGAACGATTAATATCATTTTTAGATAGGGAGGAAAATAAACGAGACATTGATGTCATGTGGTTACAACAGGCAGAATCAAAATATCATTTAGAATTATCTAGTGTAGTGGAAAGAACGAGAGTATTACTTGAAGGAAGAAGTTGTCTAAGAAGAAACTCAATATTTGTGACATAGAATGCAGGCTAGGAGGATTTTAGAGATCCACTGGCATCAACATCAGTTGTATGTACATACCCAAAAGAGATGGGACGAGGTTGATTCCTATTTTGATCATACCTTGGAGGACAAGTGGGACAATTATGAATCAAGTGCCCAACTGTCTTGTAGTATCGACAACAATTTAAAGCAATATAACCCTTTTGCACGCAGTTATAAATTGAGTCATAGGACAACCGAAAAAAGAATGTCCAAAATTACGGTAATGATGACAATATTTATCCATTATAACAATAACAAATGCAGTTTATGCACCTTCCTTTAGTTAAATTAGGTAATATATGCTAATTAGTCTAATTTCACTTAAGGATAACAATTTGACATCCATGAAAGAAACTTTCAGTGGAAAAGTAGTGAAAAGGTGATGAACGAAGATAAACAGTTGAATTTTTTATTTTTCTCGTGAGAATAAAAGTGGGTGTTGTGAAAAAAAAGTTGGATTAAACAAAGGGAATGACTAATAGCGGCTTTTTACGAGGAGTGATATTTGTACAACCAATTTTATACAACTTTTGTGATAACTATTTTTTTCCTTTTTTTATTGAACAAAAACAACGAAGAGAGAAAAAAATAGAGAGAATAAAAACACATGTGAATATGAGAAAGATAGTTGTTTCAAAAGTTGTTAAAACGTAGATGTACAAATATATTTCTCGCTTTCTATATATACTTTGAAAAATATGGCTGGATAATACGTGAGACAACTGGACAACCATGGTGCAATGGAGGAGACATGAGATAAACAGGAGACGAAAAAAACTTAAACATTAAGAGAAAAAAAGAAATCGAAAACTTAAAAGTGTGTTCGGATGAGGGAAAGTTTTGATGTAATGTAATATTTTGAAAGAATTTAAATACTTTTAAATGAATTTTATTTTTTGTATAATAATTTAGAGAATTTTTAAAATAATGAAAATTTATGAAGTATTTTGTTCGAGTTATAATTTACACCAATACATTTACATTTTGACCCCTACACTTTTTGAAACTTACAAATGAACCTCTCAAAATTTTAAAAATTATAATTTGACCGGTAAAAAATATTATATTTTGCAAATTGACCCCTAATTTCAATTTTTAAATTTGGCCAAAAACAATTTAATTTATAAAAGTTGCTAAAAAATTATGACAATGAAATTTTGTATTACTCAATTCAAACAAGAATATTTAAAAACGAAGACAATTTAATTAAAATATTTGAATTGCTTAGAATTCTAAAAATTTTAAATTTTTTCAATTAACTCGTTCAAACACACTCTAAGCTCTTATACCATATGTAAAGATCCAGGAATATGTGAATTGAATAAACATTTGTATATTTTCTAAATATATATATCTCAAATACAAGCAAGAACTTCTATTTATATTATAGGAATGAAGACAAAGAATTAAAAATAAATTACACATAAAGATTAATTAATCATAACATAATTATAATATAAAATAGGGTTAATGATGTGTTTCGTCCTTGTTAATAGGGGTCGTTTAAAAATCCGTCCCTGTATTCGTTAATCCTTGCTTTTTAGCCTTGCAAAGTTTAATCAGTTAAAATCTCGTCCCTCTCCCCACTTAATCACTGCCATGTCACTAAACCACACATGAAATTTCAATTTTACCCCTGAGTTTCCAATTCTTTCCCCCTTCTTAGGGGCAAAATTGGAATTTCATGTGTGGCAGTGATTGCCACGTCATCAAATTAGTGATGTGACAGTCATTAACTGGGTCAAGGGACGAAATTTTAACAGATTAAACTTAGCAAGGCTAAAAAGCAAAGATTAACGAATACAGAGACAAATTTTTAAACGACCACTATTTGCAAAGACGAAACACATCATTAACCCTATAAAATACAATAATGAGAGAATCATAACACTTCGTAATACTTTGTTTTTTCATGTTTTCCATATCTTCTCTTCTCTTTCCATCTGTTCTCTTCCGTATATTATTATGATTATAATTTCGAGAAATTTTTTGAGTTGCTGACTAGGATTTAAATAGAATTAGTTGATGATTGGGGTTTAATTTGTAATCAAGGATATAATTGATCGTGGATTTGATATGAAAAACATAAAACTTGAGTGTTAAATGGAAGCTATAGATGTGTTTAAATTTACTATGATTGAAAGTTACTGGTGCATAAATAATTTATAGTGGATTTGATAGGAAAACTTACAATTTGATAGGAAAATAATACCACCTTATGAGAAATTAAATATTCACCATATTGACAATTTTGATATCTAGAAGATTTTTCATACCAGCTATATACTTGAGAACCGTAGATTTTCAGAAACAAAATAATAAAAACCAAGCTCCAAATTCAATTTGAATTTTGAAGTATCTATCAATTTCCTTTAGTTTCTGTTTTTTCTTTCCACCATCATTTAAAAATATCATGGCTCTAAAACAACCTAATACTAGACTCAATTACATCAATAAAGGTTTTTGGTCCAGTGATATATGGTTTATAAATTAAGACAATTTTTCTAATTATATTTTTAAATAAACCAAATCGAACTAAACTGATTAATTAGTAAAATGACATGAAAGAACTTCAAAATAAAATGACATAAATAATGAAACTATTATCATGCATGCTTGCGTGTCTACAGCAATTTTTGAGTACATTATACATTTATAATTTCGTTTTTATTATTATTCTCACTTTAATTATATATTTAATATTCAATTAAAAAAAATTGGTACAAATTATTTAATTAATTTAATGGCATAAAGTAAGTAAAACAATTATCATACCTCACCGACAATTAGTATTTTTTTTTTTTGGAGGGGACCAATTTGTTATTTGTAGTATTCTCACTTTAGTTATATATTTAATGAATTTAATGGCATAAGGGAAGTTAAAAAACTACTATCATATTCATACAACTCACCACCAACCAAATCAAATGGTAAGTGATTTCTTTAAGCATAAAATATTCAATTAAAAAAAGAAAGAACATTTAGCACATTAATTATAAAAAAAATAAAACGGAATATTATTAGTGCTACATCGTGCTCCATATCGATTCTTACATTATAAAGAAAGGTTGATCACGCTACTAAACTCATCGAGAGAACAGAGGCACAGATCTAGCCAGCAATACTATCTCTCTCTCTCTCTCTCCTCTCACTTTCTCACTCCAAATATCATGGGTTTCCCAGCACCCTCCTCCGACGCCCCTCTCAAGTTTCTCATATACGGCCGCACCGGGTGGATAGGAGGACTCTTAGGCAAACTCTGCACCGCACAAGGGATCCAATACGAATACGGGTCGGGTCGTCTTGAGAATCGATCTTCATTGGAATCTGACATAGCTGAGATTAAACCAACACACGTGTTTAACGCTGCTGGTGTTACGGGTCGACCCAACGTGGACTGGTGTGAGACTCATAAAGTTGAAACTATTCGTGCTAATGTTGTTGGTACTCTCACTCTTGCTGACGTGTGCCGTCAACGTGGACTTATTGTTATTAATTTTGCTACTGGATGTATTTTTGAGTATGATGATCAACATGTTCTTGGATCCGGGATTGGTTTTAAGGAACAAGATACTCCTAATTTTATTGGTTCTTTTTACTCTAAGACCAAGGCTATGGTATGTTACATTAATACTATTTGTTCTGTTTAAACATGTTTAAGATTCATGTTTTATATAGTAATTAGATGTTTTTTTGTTTTTTGTTTTTGGATCTTGCTGTGCAATGAGCTTAGTTAATGTTACTATATTATTAAAAATGTGAATGCTGATTTGTTGAATTATTTTGGTTAGGATTGATCTGGTTATGTGTCGTTTTCATTTTCTTTTTGTTTACCTTAGATCTGTTTTATATTAATATATTTTAAAATAATTTTATGCTTGATGTGTACATTTCAGATTTCAGATGTGTATAGAAGAACTATAACGAATCACATTTCTGTGTTTTGATTTGTTAATGTTACTTTCATATACAACCGTGAATTCTCCCTCATTCCCATCCGAAAATCCTTGGTTGTCTGATCAAGATCAACGGTCTAGAAAAAAAATGCAGATTTCAATTTGGTTTTATAATAATTTAAAATACCGAGTTTGAATCTAGATTGCGTGATCTTGATTGAATGATTACCGACATTCCAAATGAATGATTACGGGGAAGTTGGATCCATGCTATGCTAATATAAGGAGGACTGTTATGTGTCTCTCTTAGTCTTGTGATGTAAGTTTTTAGCTTGTCCGTAAAATATTTTCGAACGACATTAGTCTCTTAAGAAGATCTTAGTTACTTCATAGGATTAGTCCTCGTAATGTAATTGCGCACGTAGAAATTCACATTGACAAATAGAAAGCAAATGTGTTTACCCTGTTTTCCCTTTTTGTGAACACAGGTAGAGGATCTGCTGAGCAACTACGACAATGTATGTACATTGAGAGTGAGGATGCCTATTTCATCAGATTTATCCAACCCTCGCAATTTCATCACAAAGATCACTCGATATGAGAAGGTTGTAGATATTCCAAACTCGATGACCATTTTAGATGAACTTCTTCCCATCTCAATTGAGATGGCAAAGAGAAACCTCACTGGAATCTGGAACTTCACAAATCCTGGAGTTGTTAGTCACAATGAAATCTTACAAATGTACAAAGACTATATCGATTCAAGCTTCACCTGGAAGAATTTCACTCTTGAGGAACAAGCTAAGGTGATAGTTGCCCCAAGAAGTAACAATGAGCTTAACGCGGAGAAATTGAAGAAGGAATTTCCAGAACTATTGTCTATCAAGGAATCACTCATTCAGAATGTTTTCAAGCCAAATCAGAAGGTTAAAGCTTGAGTACCAAGGCTCACAATTTTATCATATATCATATCATTGTTTTGATTTATTTCAGTTTGTGTGGATGCTACAAAGATGTGCCTCTCCGTTCATATGATTCAGTGCCTGTATTTTTATTTATATGTTGTATTTGTACCAACTCTTGAATAAATTAGTTGCAAGTTACTCATTACTTCCTCTGGTCCCTATTCTTGAATGAATTGTTTTGTATGTTTTATCTCTTGTATGAATTTTAATTGCATTTGATCAGTCTGAGCGAGAGCTTTTGCGGATTTCTATGGGAGTGAACAATGATCCAGCAGGATCAATGCAGGAAAAAAATATATTTCCTAGATATGTAGTTAGCAACACTTGATTTATGTTTTCAGAAGATGTTAACAAGTGCGTCCGATGTAATTTTCTTTCTAAGAATTTCTAAAGTATTGTTGAACAATCAACAAGGGACAATTGTTTTTCGGATCAATAGTTAAATGTTTCTTAAATGTATTGAAAAATGACATCATAAATAATGTGGAATATATGAGAGAGTAATTCTCTCTCTCTCTCTATATATATATTTTTTTTGACAAAATTTCTCTATATTTCTTAGGATTCATTTAAAAAAAAAAGTATATGCGTTAAACTTATTATAGACAAAAATAAATAATTAGAAAACGTTACAGTGATGCATGTTTCTTATGATAGAGAAAATGTATAAGAAAAAAAAGTTATTTTTTGTCTTTCTCGCGATGCATATTTTATAAAAAAAGTATATAGGGTGGCCAAAATGTTAAAAGAGAAAGAAAAGGTTTCAAGATTTTATGTTTTTTATATTACACACAAAAGTCTCATTAAAAATAATTTGTTAAAACATAAATTCAGATTTTGTTGTTAATAAATGTTAAATATGGGGTATTTTTTTTCACAAAATTATTAGCATAGTTTTCATGAAGTGAAATGTAATTCAAGAGGGTCCTCGCAAAAATTCCTGCTTAAAGCACAAATATTTACAAATATCTTGTGGATAAAAAGAAAACTACTATTAACTTGTTTGTAAAAAGCAACACTACAAAACAATTTAATTTGTTTTTTTAGGCAACAATCAAGCTACTTTTTTATTGCATTTTAAATTAATATTGAACAACGTTATTTTTTGTTTTGTTTTGAAATAAAAGCCCTTTTAGATGTCAATTTATCATTCTTAAAAAGGAGTGGTGACATGGGACTGTTTCCTTCCTTAGAAAGTTTAGAAGGGACAAACCAACTAAAAGGATAAGCAGTCGCCAAGGGAAGTGGCCGCACACCATAGTTTAATTCACACGCGACACATGGTTTTTTTTTTTTGAGTAAATTACACTCTCATCTCCTCTTATGTTAAAATATACATTTATCTTTCCTCTTATTCAAAATATATTAAAAAATATTTCACTCTCCTCCCTTAAGAGAAGCTTGAATTACACTCTCTTCTCCTCTTAAGTTAAAATCTACACTTTAATCCCTCAATATTTTTTTATTTATTTTTAATAATCTAGCAAACATATAATAATCTAACATACTTTGGGGAAAAAAAGCATCACGAGTCTATTTTAATATAATCAAAATTTGAATACATATTTTTTTGCTATTTTTTATTGCCAATTTCATTAACATATAGTTTAAACCCTAATATAAAATATGAAACAACCTAAAATGAAATTAAAATATGTGAAAAATTACTAAAGACAATAAATTATGGTTATTTAAAAGTTAATTTTATACTCTAAAATATAAAATTAATAATGAACATATTTTATCATGACATTAAATTATAATGAAATGAATTTATATTTCTTAAATGGTGGTTCAAAATTAATATATATTATAAACATATTTATTTAAGTTAAAATAGATTAAATTGTATTGCATATTTAATTATTGAGGGAGGGGGTTGTAATTCAAGTATCTTATAGGGGAGGGGAGTGTAAAAAAAAATCAAGGGAGGAGAGTGTATATTTTAACGTAAAAAGGGAGGAGTGTGTAATTCAAGCATCTTTAAAGGGAGAAGAGTGTAATTTACTCCTTTTTTATCAATAGTTTTCCTTCTCTAATTACAGCTAGTATTACTTTATTCTACATTTTGTTACACAATGATGATTGTTAAATTTAGATCAGCTCATGTTATGCGAGGTTTTCACAAATCAGCTCGTGTTATGCGAGGCTTTCACTTTCTATTAAGAATTCAATAAACTGTGTAAATGATGCATTGAGTGTGAAATGAAGAGTACATCAAGTATATATACAATGTAATTGTATTAAGCTGAAACTAGACTGTACTATATATTCTAAGCTATTGTACTGCATCAATTTGTAACTTGTACTGCAAACTATTGCTATCTTCATGCTTCATGTCCTTATAACTAGTATCGTGTAATATCCTCTCATAAGATGGAGATCGGTAGATATCTAACAATCCCAACTTGAAAAGTAGAAGGTTAAAAGGTTGGGGAAACAATGATTTTGTAAAAAAATCTGCAAGTTGATCATGAGTAGTAACCGGTAACAGCTTGAACGACAACAACAATGGCGGTGATCAAATATGATCAGATTGAGCGAAGACAGGAGTGAGTGAGATCAAAGAAGAGTAGAATAATGATGATGCGTTTGGAACAACGGTAACATTCGTGATTCAATTTTGAAACAAAGAAGATGTATATCAAACGTTTAATGAAGAAGATGAAGAAATTTGATGTTATTGAGATGAAAATGATAAAAGATGAGAATAAAGATGAATAAAAGATAATTTTTCTTTGATGTGAAATGGAACCCTAAAATACAAATTCATCTAAATTAAACAAATAAAATATAATTAATTAAAAGTTGAAATAGTAAAAATTACCTTACGTTTAAAATTGACCCACATATTTGACTTGAAGGGTTGAATGCATATGTCACAATTTAATTGGTACATGTCATTAAAGGTGAATTACCCCCAATTTATCAAGGGGTAACATAGAAAAAAACGTTAGACGGACGATTCATGGGTGGCTTCTAGCATAACCCTATATATATATATATATATATATATATATATATATAGTTGTATACAAGTAAATAAAGTCAGTGGGTAGCGTTCAAGATCGATCGATCTTCAGGCGATGAGTTTCTTCGACGGACGATTTGATGTAATTGCATCTACTTGACTTCTTGGATTTGACCTTTCATCTTTTGGTTTAAATCACTACAAAATATGTTGGAAAAAGGGTAAAAGAGCAAGAAATTTATAATTGATCTAGGTTTAAAAAATTTACATGAAATGGGGGCTTTAATAAGATTTCTTGCATAATAAGTGCCCAAAAATATACAAGTAAATCAATGTCATTTTAGCACTTACCAACACCTCTTTCTGAAGAGATCCTTGATTAGGCAGGGGTGTCTTAGCAAGAGGTTTATAGTAGATAATATGGTTTAACTTTTGACAAAAATGTGTCTACATCGGAGATGTCTAGATTGTGGTGGAGGAGACAATTTTTTGTTTTGGAAAAGGATTTGGTGCTTCTTTGATGTACTTTGGTGAAAAATTCAGTTGGAGGTTAATGTTTCTAACAGGTGGTCATGTAGGTTTGAACTCAATGAAGAATATGAGATCAAGGAAGCTAACATGTTACTATAATGTCAAAATTTAAAACAAAATCATTTCATTGAAAATATCCTTATTCACTTGGACATTCTTACATAATTAGCTCTGACCAAGGATAATTTATTCAAACATAATCTTAATTTCAGATTCCCAATTGTGCAATAGTGGATGTGGAGTTGAATAAATTTTAAATTACCTTTTCTTTGATCGTGTAATATCTTAGAAAGTTGTGATTTAAATCACCTTTTATATAGTCAAATGCTTTTTAAATTAGAGAAATGATTTAGAAAATTGTGTTTTCTCATATCTTTTTCGGTTCTCTAAGAATACTATGTTTCCAACCACCATAAAAATTAAGTGGTTGAACTCGCAAACAAACCTCAAAGAGAGGGTTTAAAATTACCAACTTCATAAAATATTTTTTTAATATCAGATAGATGTTTTAGAAGTGTAGGAGATGTCTTACTTTTTTTTTTTTAAATTACCAATCTTACAAAATACTGTTTAAAGCAATTAAGAGTGATTGAACTAGCATATCATCATTAATCAATGTTCCTTTATTTTATTTTTAAAAATCAAATATATATATATATATATATATATATATATATATATATATATATATATATATATATATATATATATATATATATATATATATATATATATATATATATCAAAATACAAACTCAATTCTCCAAAACCCTCTCAAAAACCCTCCCAAAGAGAGCATAAATAAGACTTAAGATATAGAAGTTATCTCATTTATATACTACTTATCTCATCTCATATTTCTAACTTACACTAGTTATACGAACATCAATGGATGAAAAGAGTGGTGGAGGAAAAGAAGGTTCTAACAGTGGTGGAAACATCAAGAAAAACAACAAGAACATCATCAAGAACCTTCAAGACCGCGAGTTATCTTCTAAACCTCATCGTGCTTTTGTTAATGCTACTGCCCCACATAGATTCCAAAACATGCGTTTGAGTTATAAGCTTGACACTCATGCTGCTGATCCTAACCATAAATCTCCTCCTTCACATATCTTGCCCTTTTTGATGGGAAGGACCAAGATTGTTCAGATCATTGCTGCTAAAAACATTGTATTTGTTCTTGCCAATTCTGGTCTTTGTGCAGCTTTTAGTACTGAAACAGATGAGAGGATTTGCTTTATGAATGTGCACTCGGACGACGTCATCAAGAGCCTCTTCTACAACAAGAACAATGACTCACTTATTACAGTGTCAAGCCGGAGTCGGATGCCGGTTGAATACAGATCAACAAGTATTGAATACATAAGGAAAGCCAAGCCGAATGCCGGTATTCATCTTTTTCAGTCAGAGTCTTTTGTTGTGAAATTTGATGATGTTAATGCCAAGGTCCTAACCTACTCTGCGCAAGATAGTATATTCAAGGTTTTTGATCTTAAGAACTACAGTTTTCTATACTCGTTTTCATTTAGCAATGTTCAACGGATCAAAATCAGTTCTGGCATCATGTTATTCATCTTCAAAAGAACAAGTGATCATATTCCAATCAAGATTATATCCATTGAGGATGGCGTAGTTCTCAAAGAATTCAGTTATCTACATTTGAATACGGAGGTAAACTTCTTAGTGCAATGCAATGAAAAGCTTCTAGTCAATCAGATTCAGGACAATGTCAACCTTCAGATTCTTGACTTACTAAGTTCTAAGCTGACGGCGGTGGTAAGCAGAACTGAGTTCATGAAACCAACTATATTTATCCTTCTTTACAAGAAAGAGTTATTCCTTACTCTCAAAAACCAAACAATTTCTGTATGGAACTTTCGTGGAGAACTGGTTACATCATTGGAGGATCACTTGTTATGGCATCAACACTTCAACATAAACAACAATTACATAACAAGTGATCAGGACCTGATTATTTCTTACTGCAGGGATGACTTTGAAGATCAATCGATGGTTACCAATGCGGTAAGTTCCATCAATGTGAGCAACATCTTGTCGGGGAAATGTGTGGCGAAAATTAATGCTGCAAAAGCTTTGGAGTGCATTGATCCATCTCAAACAATATCAGTTACAGAGGCTTTGGAGGGTATAACCACCCTCTATTATGATGAAGAACGGAACGCAATTTATACGGGTAACCGAGATGGTCATGTTCATGTCTGGTCCAACTCCAACAAACTAATGATATAAAAGGAATAGGTTTTATTGTTTCTTCTCAGGCTTCATTGTAAGCATTATTTGTTTTGTGATTGTTGCCTAGCATCCTTTAGTTGTTTAACCAGTTATAGAGTGACCTTGTTTAGGGAAAACTTTTATGCATGCTTTTCTTTCTCTCTGAATATTTTGGTAGTACTTTTGTTGCCTAGCATTATTTATCTTAATTGTATTATTAGTAGTACTTTTTTCATCCTGAAATTCTAAGGGGATTATGTGGGATATTGTGACAGAAGGTTCAAATATTTGTTCAGAAATTGGAGGGTAAGTTACTCAATTGTCATGCAAAATATAGCATACAACTCAAATCTGCAAGAGTTTTATTTTTACCCTAAAATAAAAAACCATTAAGAATATGAGTTGATAACAAAACAGAAAAGGAAAAATAGCATGTAACAACAAATTCACACTTCAATAGTTTTTTGATTTAGAGCAATGTATCTCCATCTCTCTTTTTCCACAAAATCAGCATCAAGGAACCTAGAAACAAAAGTCCATAACCTATAAACATCTTCAAAGTTTGTCATGAAGCCCAATGTTGCAGTCAAAACCAATATCCTAGACTCATTTGAGCCACTTTTCTTCTTGGACATGCCCAACTTTTCAACTTCATTTGCTTTAGTTTCCAAGGCCAATTCCCTCTCTTCTTGGTTCCTATCCAAGAACTTGATATTTTTCAAACAGGACCTAATTAGAGAGATATTATTCCTATCAGCTAACTTCTGCACAAGTGTTGGATCAATCTTTTCTCCTTTCCAGTCAAATATATTAAATGCCACTGTAGGTCCACGATGAGAATTTATTTTTGGCCCATAGATTCTAATTAATGAAAATCTATTTTCATCATGTGGATGTTGAAGACTCATTAATGCATTAACAAGCCAATTAATCAAATATCTTGTTCTTGTACTAATCACTATCAGTCCCACTGAGTCTGCGTGGTCTAATCCTCTACACTCAATTTCCAATCTTTCATCATTCATGTCCATGCCTTGTAGCTCCACAATTTCTGACGACGATACGTCATTTTGCTCTTCTTTAGTCTTAACCCTCTGGTTCTCGGGAGAAGCGAATCCTAATAATTCAGAGTTTGGCGGTGCACTCTCATTTCGATGAGAGCTAGATGTGTGACATTGTGCAAATGTAGGAACAAGACTTATAATTCCTATGCTTGTAGCATTTCCTAAATCTTTAAGAGAAGAAATACTTGATTTTTTGACAAATAAACAACCAAACCCAGATGGATTTTCACCAAAAATTTTGTAAAATGAACAAACCATAAAATCAGGTTTAAACATAGACATACCTAAAGTGTCTCTTTCTTTTGGTCTCAATGCACATAAATCAAGCATTACACACCAACCATTTTCTTGTGCCAAAGACATCCAAAAATAAGAATATGGTGATCCAGTAACCTTTGAATAAAGCGGAAAAACAAATAAACTACCTTTTCTCTTCTCCTTTTTACATGTTATCATCTTCTTTAGTTTTCTCCATTCAATTCCTAAATTAGGCCATGTGAATTCTGCGGATAAAATTTGCACTCCTTGCTTTTTGCAACTATCAATCATCATTTCCAATGCCTCACTGTTATGATCATACACTGTGAGAAGCTCTGATCCTTTAGATTGAAATAGGAATGAATCAGCTACAAGTTTAAAAGCAGATACCTCATTAGCAATGAAAACTAAGGCGTAATCGGTTTCAGAGACATTCATAAATGTCATTATTCTTTCTCTCATTCTTGACTCTAGTTCTGATTCGTGTCCTCGGTAGAGTATTTGTGACTTCAAATTCATTGACTTAATCGATACATCGAAGAACGATTGTTCTAAGTTCAAGTAACGAGTAGACGACGAAGAAGATAAAGAAGAACATGATTTTTGGTCCTGCTGAGCATAAGAGAAAAGACCATAACCAGTGTAATCAAAACATGAATTGGAGAGATTATTCAAGTGTTGATATTCTTGATCTCGAATATGATCTACTTGAGAAGTTGTGGAAAATTGAGGGAATGATTTGATGAAGTTATTATATGAGTCTTGTAAAAGTGGGAGAGATTCATGGTTTGTGAAATGTGTGTTGGGGTAAAGACTTAAGGATGTGGCTGAGGCTAAGTCATCATTTTTACTGACACTATTTGAATTGGAAGTGTTCTCATGGGAATTTTCAGAGGCAAGAAATGGAGATGGAAAACAACCATTGAAGCAGGGTTGTGATGATGTTCCTCCAGAACATGGTGGTTGCATTTTAGCTAGAGAGTTCAAAATATTGACTTCAAATTTTATTGTAAACGCCTAACTCAATATATGTCATACATACATATATGGTCAAGAGTTACAAATGATAAATGGGGTCCGTAATAATACCAAAAGCAGCAAGTGACTAATGCTTAACGACAAACAACAAGAGATTTTGACATTAGATATTTATCCAACATCTTAAAACATTATGTATATGAATCACTTTTTTTCTATATGTCCAATATTTAGTTCAATCATAGTCTACATATGATTAATAATTAACACTTAAATCAAATAATTTATAAATGAAAGACCTACTCCACCTAGACTTTACTCAAATTTTAAAATGATATCAAAGTAATTACTCTCCACTTGTTGGTTCTTTTTGTGACTTGTGAGGAAGTTACAAGATAAATGAATTAATGGGTTTGACTAAATTTGTGAATATGTGTTAGTTACCCTAATTGCAGGCAATCAAAAGCAGGTAAGACTCGCTTTAGTTTGAAAACTATATAACTTTTAAGATTAAATCATTTTTATGAATGCATTTAGTGTTTGACTATGGCACACGGCAATATTATTTCATACTCAACAAAGTTGGGAAATTCGTGACATATTTATTATTACTGAGTACTCCGTTGAATTAGGTTCTTTTAAGTCAATAATGGCTTTATCTAACACACCGGTGAGGATCACTGTCTAGACTGTGACACTGGTTGGGACTGGTCCACACGTTAAGATATCATCTTAATGTTCTTACCATAAACCCTTCTTAGCCAAGACAAAGTGGTTGTATCATTGTATATATGGTCCTATATGAAAGGGGAAAAATGGTATTTTATGTTTTGAACTTTATGTTTCTATCGTAGAGATGCCTTTATGAGAAACAACAAGAACTAAAGGGCATGAACTGGGTTTTCACTTTTCATACTATTTGGACAAATAATGTGGACTCAGTTCTTCGTAGGAATAATTTTAGAGTATAGTTTGGATTTATATGTGAGTACTAATGTGACTGGTGGCAAACATGAGGTGACTTGTAGGAGGTCAATAGATATTTATTGTATAGAGTGAAATCCTTTGTCATTCACAATTTTTGTGTGAAGTATTTTAGTCCTTTGCAAAAGTAAAACTTAGAGCAGTTTTCTAACATTTTCATATATAAAGGACAAAAATGAATCTTCATCCTTGCATAAATAAATTTTTAGAGATACGAAACGTGACAATTTGACATGTGTAAATCAAATCTAAAAATTCTCCTAAAAGAGAAAAATCTAATCGTAAAATTAAACACAAGAGTGACACCTATGAATATTACCTTGACCTCTAAAAAAAAAGAAAGAATATGAACCTTGAATAAGTTCACAAATCTATATTGTAGTGATTTCATTAAATAATTCATAGCAATTCTTAAAGGTATAGCCTAGTGATTTTAGTTGAGAAGCTGAAGGAGTTTTAAAAAAAGGTTTTCTATCATGAATTTTTTATATATTCAAGAGGCGGAAGTATCAGTAAAAAAATGAGACAGTTGTGAACATATCAGATAGAAGATCGACACTTATGTCTACATAAGTTATAGTGTGTAGATAAGTAGAAGAAAAACATGCACGTGTGGACTTGATCGGGGTTTTACTACTTGTGAGATTATGGGTCGAGACTTTTACGGTAGGACAGAGAGCCTTAAAAGTTGTGACAAACAAAGTGGTCAAACATGAGAAAACATGTTTTGACAATCAACATTCTTTTATAAACTTTACTTTTGACACTTTAACTTCTTAACATCTTAGGTTGTTGACCTTCTATATAGAATTCAAACGTTCATGCACAATAATGTCAAGTCTCCTAAATCTATAAATATTATGTTTAAGATTATTAGTTTACCATCCAGAAAAGCCTAACAATGCAACTTATTATTCACTTGTCTTTTATTCATGTCTAATTATTCATTGATATATAAAAAAATTGTTGTAATCTTGATTTATTTTTTATTTTTTTTATAGAAAGCGTAATGGACTGATGCACCAGGAAAACAAAAATGGAACCATTACAATCATTCTTTCAAGAACGTCAAGTAACAAAAGCTACCATGATATGATACCATCAGTTTCAAATATGATGTGATATATATCAATCAGCAGAAATGACATTACAATACTATTCCTCAAGTTGTTGTAAAAATCTTTGATGAGCTTGCCACTCGAGTGTTGGATTAGTCCTCCATAGGCTCGATTAGAAGTAATCCAATCATGAGATCCATCCACCTATTCAGAAGGATGATGAAAAATAAAGCTCATATGTGAAGAGATTAGAAGTCATTGCAAAAGTCTTTTTTTTAAGTCTTAGATATTAATCTTCGGAGAAAATTAGCGAATTTGATTCCCTTCAAAGGGGAGTGCAATCCTCTCCATTTTGATTCCCTCAAAGGACATTCACGGAAACTCCACAAAAAAAAAAAAAACCATATACAATGACTCTTGTTCAAAGGAGTGACCATTAAAGAAAAGGTTAGAAATACAATCTTAATTCACAGAAACTCCAAAAATAAAATAAAAATTGGACCATATACAATGACTCTCTCTAACACACCCTTTTTATATGGGGAAATTCATTTAAGTACCACATATTAGAAATGGATCCACATAAAGTGGTGAGACTCACATAAGTTTTAACTAATAAAAGAGTGTGTGTTAGAGAAAGTGTTACAATTAGAGTCTTACATGTAATTGGACATAGCTTAATTGATTAGTAAAAAGACCTCAATAATATTTTATCATGGGTTCAAATCTTATACTCCACAAAATTTATTATTTTTGATTTTTTTTTTATAAGTATTCTGTTCATAAAATTTGTTTTAAAAAAGTATGATTATAAATTTTATTTTAGACCTTTTAATATACTAGATCAAAACTCTTAACACTTCATTACATTCTCTTAAAAGCGTGCATGGTAGACTTATGAGTATTATCTCAACCAGGACATAAATCATTAGTAGCCATGTTTCTCTTGCTCTTGCACCTCTCTTCATTAGTCAACAACTTACCATGCATGAGTTTTCATAAAGAAGAACCTGGCCCCTTCCAATCCAAAAGATACTCCCTCCGATCCTTTTTAAAAGAAATAGAAGTATCAAATTTTTTAGTTCTTTTTATAAGAAACATTGTCAAATTTTCAAATATATTAGATGTTAAATTTCATTAGTGCCCTTATTTATTATGAAAGAAAATATTAAAAGTAAGTAAGTTGGTGTAATCAAGACAATTAATATATGTGCATTAATAGAATAAAGTTAAATTTATATGAATATTAAATGAAAATAACTATTTGCAAAGTGTTTCCTTGGTCCATGTGATTTATGTTTTTTGTTTCTTATATAAAGGTTTATTTTTAAAATTCGGCATTTAGGTAAAGAACCGATTAATTTGAACTATCAAATTTCACTGTCCACTTGTGGAATCCCATTTAAAATTAGAGAACAATTATGATTAAAATTATTTTATTCAAATCCATGTGAGACAACTTGTACGCATACTTAAGGCTAGATTGACACCCCATTCAGTAAATGAAAATATCATACATATGTTCTTTCAAAAGTTTGAACAAGTCAAATACAATAAACAATATGAAACTATGTATGCACCTAAATTGTTTGAGAGAAATGATGATGAAGACATACCTTTAATGAATGATATAATCAGTTAATCACCTCAAAAATTAATATTGCTGGGCTAAGAATAAGCAAGAACTAGTCACAGGGCGACTCTCCTTTGGCGGTTCACTCGAAAACTAAGATCACATTCTCGATCGAGCTAGTGTCTGCCAAAAGAGAGAAGCCCCGCAACTAGTTTGCTTAGCACTGAAAGAATCACAACATCTCACACTCACTCAGATATTTTTGTTTTGTTCAATGTTTTTCTTGATACTAATTAAGGAAGAGAGTAGAACTTATTTATAATGAGAGATGAAGAAGCAGCATATGCTCCAGTAGCTTCCAAGGATATGCTTATACTCCCTCCGTCCCTTAATATAACCCCCCTTTTGTTTTTTTTTTTGTCCCTAAATATAACCCCCTTTTCAAATTACAACACACATTAATTATTTTTTCCATAGATACCGTTATTTAATACTACTACTAATTCTAAGTACAATAAATTGACTTTTCACTTTATCTCTTTAATGAGGTTAATTTTGTAAAATTGTACTATAAAACAGACACATTAACTACACCAACAACATTTCTTAAGAAATGTGAAAAAAGCAATAGGGGGTTATATTAAGGGACGGAGGGAGTATATTTGTGCCTGCTTTATACGCATTCTATGCAAAGACAATCTTTTTTCTGAAAAAAGGGACATTCAATTCTTGCTCCAATATATAATATGGTAGAGATTCTTCGCTTGCCTCCATTTTTTTCCGAAGGATATCTTTTTACATGTATTGAGGAACAATATGTGGAAAAGGGTTCCAATGAGGGTGGCCCTTGGTGGAAGGGGTATTGTCAAAGATAGAGATGCCTTCCCCCCCTTTGTCTAGACTATAATAAAAAGATGGCAACATATTTTGATCATTTTGGCCTCATGGTATATCCCATGTATATTCTCAGATTATTTTTTTCATTTCCTCAATTAGTTTTTTTTTCTTGCATAGATCTCATACATGGGAAGTAATTCTTTTTGGGACGCGTTGAGCATTACTTGTGAGTACTTATCCTAATCCAAATTCAAACATTAATTTACCATGTTGTTAGTGTCAAACCTTAAAATGGTGAGGCTTATGTTATTGCCTTGAAGTATTGTAAGTAATTTACCCAAGAAACAATGAGAATTAACACATAAGCGAATTCATTAGTGTTTTTTTTTTCACTGGTTGTTGCATAAATTGCTCATAATAACCTAGAGATACTTCTCTAAGTTGTTTTCTGTAAGAAAATTTGGGAAGTAGATTTTTTTTATTAATTAAAGCAATATTAATAACTATTTTACAATTATCTCAAAATGATTGAACATTGTTGAACAGTCTTAGGCTCTTACCATTGGATTAACACCTCAAGAATTGGATTAACAGTCTTAGGCTCTCAAAATGATTGAACATTGTTAATACTAATAAATAAATATTTTAAAAAGATGAGAAGTCTAATTTGAATTTCTTCTGTCGTCGTCATCCCATTCCTTTCTCAATTTACCAGATTGACGCCTTTTTGTTCCTTTCTCAAAATTTGGCAACATTGCAACCCTTTTTTAACCTTAGACTAGAGAGATATGGAGTTAACAAAAGTTAACAACTAAAATAAAATAGAGTTAACAATGTGGAGATTTAGATCATTGATTACTACATTATTCTTTCACTATTATTTTTCAATTGAGAGGATCTATTTTCACAGAGGTGAGCCTTAACCCATCATATCATATTTCTATAAATTTTTCTAGATTTGAAAAATTGTTGGTAATGTACTTAGCAACCAATGAATATTAGTCAATCTTGTAAGTTTGGAAGTAGAGTAAAAATTATTTTTTAGGTACCACTTACGAATTTACTCATGTGGCTAATTTTCGTTTGTTGTTGGATAAATTACCCATAATTCTTTAAATAGAATCTAGGATTTACCTTTGTTAAAGAATTCACTTTAGGTTTCGACACTATTATCAAGCGGTTCCCATAATTTCATGACATATTATATTTAGAGTGATGGCGCAATTTAGTCCCTCACAATTTTCTTGCAGGCCAATTCAACCCCGGACAAAAAAATAAACTCAGATTAGTCACTGACTAATTTGTTTTCGATATGAAAATCTCAATAACTAATTTAACCTTATTTTTTGTCAAAGCTAAATTGGCCCACGAGCGATTGATTTGGGTCTTCACTCTTATATTTATATATATGCAACTCACATTTTGCTTGTAAAAAGATATGCAACTATTAAGCAACCTTTTTTTGTTGACAAAACAACTATTAAGCAACTTATCACACTGTTACGATATGAATGTTGTTCCCATTTTATGTATTGGTGTTGTGGTTGATAAAAGAAACTAAATGTTTTATTTCATTGCTAACGTAGTTTAATTAAGACCCCTCATCAAATTCTATGTAACTTACATTGCCACGCCAGTTTCTTTCAATAAGAAGGAAAAAAAAAAGGTTTTTTCTAAATTGCCTTTGAAAACTTATGGGCAATTTATCCAAACCAATCAAAAATAGTCATGTGTCCTCCACTATAACAATCATATTTATTATTTTATTTTACAAAATTTTAGCATGTATTTTATTATTTACATATTCGCCCTATTTAAAGTTAATGACATTTTACAAATTAAACCATCAAATTAATTAAATTTACCCTTCAATCCAATCATCACTCTCCAAACCTTTTTTTTCCTTAAAACCAAAGTTTAAGATTGGCTTTGCAAAAATAATTAAAAATTAAAAATATCATTCATGGGAATCAATCCATGGTGCTCTCACTAACTAGAATCTTACTCCCAAACCACTTAACCAATACACCTTTTATTAAATGACTTGGAATGCAAAATATATATATTATTAGTGAGTAATTTTTTTTGCAGTAACTTTTTTTTTTGAATAACTTGTTGTTTTTGCAGTAACTTATAGTCCAGCTTTAGTAAAAAAAGAAAACATTTTACATGTGTATATATATGAAATAGTAGATCTTTCTTTAAAAATAATATGAATTCATCCATTTGAGTTTTTATATTTTAAATATTATTATTTTATATAAATTCATACTTTTATCTCGATTCGATGAACTTTAGCAATGTCTCATTTGTGATCAACCAAATTGTGATTTATTTTAGGTCAGACCTTTCATTTGGATCAGATGAGCTGTTTAAAGGTATTAAACAAAAATTGTCTGGATAAATGTAATGTTTTTATTAAATATTTTTGCCTTTTATATGTAAGAAATATGCTAAATATTTGCATTGTGCTCGTTGAGGATTTTATTTGTTTATATTATGCTGATACAAATTTTTATGTATCAAGATGAGAAAGTTAATTTGACAATTTTGAAAACTAATAACTATTTTAAAAATATTTACATTAACGTAGTGTTTCTATTAAATATCTTTTTTTATATTTTATTTGCAAAACATTCTTAAATAATTGCAGCACACTCGTCGTTGAATTTATGTGCTTATATCTGCGGAAATAGATTTTTATGTACCGGTATGAGAAAGTCGATGTGTAAAATTTTGAAAAGTATATTGAGGCAAAATCCCTAAAATGTTTTAAAGATAAACAAAACATGATGATTAAAGGATTAATGACATTTGATAGTTTCTTCGTATTTAATATGTATTCTTGAGTGATTAACTAAGACATGAACAAAGTGTAAATCAAATCAAAAATCAAGTGATCAAAGAACATTAAAGATTATGAACCCGGTCAGAGTTCATACGGTTGATCAGAAGATTGTTCGTATGGTTTATTAACAACAAAAAGTACAAAAAATGACTATAACCTTAAACCAAACAAGTAACAAAGGTATTTATATGAATAAATGTCATATATCGATATGATAAATTTTTTATCATATGATTGTTATGATAAAAATAACCTTAATGAAATACCCGTTTTGCATTGATATGATAAAATTTTAAAAAACTCATGATTATTTTTAAAATATCAACATTAATATAGTATTTCATTAAATATTTGTTCTAATTTTTTTTTTTTGGTACAAGAGAAATATTTGTTCTATTTTATATGCATAGTAGCAAGATTAATAGATTGATCGAGAACATATTAGAAAAAAATGTGAGTTTTAGTCCCTCACTCATTTTAATTAATAAAATCATCGAATCTTAGGATTTTAATTTTAGTGGATTAAAATTACACATTTATGTATTAAAAGGTGGTTTGCTCGATTTCAAGAGACCTTGAAGATTGGATTATTTGTGTAATTTCTTGGCATTGCCGTTTGAGATTTCAAATTGTAACAACGTAATTATCTTTTCAAATTACATCAACATTATTATTGGAAAATTTGTTTATTTGTATAATAAAATTTCGTACTTGAAGTTAGGTCTTTTTACCAAGCTCTATAGACTTCTTGAAGTTAGGTGAGGTGGTGCCCCTACAAGGGCGCGTCTAAGCCTCATGGGCCCTTATGGAGGGCGTCAAAGCCTTTCTGGAGGGCTTCCAAGCCCTTGGGAATATAATGACGGTCCACATTCCCCCAAACATGAGACTTGGGACAAGGCAAAGTGGTGAATTTATCTGTTTGGATGTTATGCTGCTTGTTGCTACTTTTCTTAGATGATTGTTGATCGTATCTGATCAGAAGGTGGCTGCCGGTGCTTGATTGAATGTGGTGGTTCACGGTGGTGGAAATATTCTGGTGAGCGTTGGACCGAATGGGGGGTGTGTACCTGCAGACACTCTGACGCTCAAGTCAGATACAGTTTCAGAATGAGGGTGAGAGTGTGAAAGAGCTTCTACCTTGGAGGCTGCAAGGAGCCTCTTATTTATAGAGGTGGGTGAATGCAGATCCGTTGTAATGGCACACGTGGGTAACCGCCGGTTACGAAATCAGGAGAAGTGTAACCGCCGGTGAGATATTCGCGGAAACGTGGGTAAATAGACGTTTGAACTAGTCTCCTTTGCTCCGAGCACACCCCCCCCCCCCCCTCGTGGGGAAGGGGTGTGTTGCGAGTAATTTCACCAAATGCAGCATTTGAGCTTGATTTGTTATTGGGCCTAAGCAGTTAAGCCCATGTCTTTGACCGGTCCAGAACAATTGCTATGGCGGAAAGTCCCAGGAAGGGATTCAAGCTAGCTTGATGAGCCTCTCTGGAGGACCCCCTGTGTTTTAATCTATGACGAATTATCGTGCTCAGAGCCCTTCTTTGGGTTGGCGTCATGTCTTTATTCAGAGCCCACTTAGGGGTTGTTGTCTGGCGAGGTTCAGTGCCCGTCAAGGGTTGATGTTTAATTAAGATATGAAACTAATGATAAATTTTTGCACTTGTTCCGGAAGTAAAAAGAGTTCCATTTGTTCCTGAATAACTTCCTTTAAAAGGGCTTCCGCAGTGAATCTCTTTGTAGAAGATATGATTTTGTTGAATTCAAGTTTATTTGTTTTCAAATACGCTTGTAACTCATCGAGAAAATAATACCGAGTTTTGAAAAATTTATCATATCGACTTTCTTATATCGGTACATAAAAATTTGCTTCCGCAAATATAAACATTTAAATTTCGTGACGTGTGTGGTGCAATTATTTAACGATGTTTTACAAATAAAATAATATATATATATATATATATATATATATATATATATATATATATATATATATAAAATTGAAACACTACATTGATGTTAATATTTTAAAAATAGTTATTAGTTTTCAAAACTGTCATATTAACTTTCTCATCTTGATACATAAAAACTTGTATCAACAGATTTAAGCAAATAAAATCTTCAAGGAGCACAAAACAAATATTTAACATATTTTTTTACATATACAATGCAAAAATATTTAATCGAAACATTACATTTATTCTCACAATTTTCATTGAATACCTTTAAATAGTTTATCTGATCCAAACGAAATGTCGGATTTAAAATAAATCACAATTCGATTGATTACAAATGAAACATTGTTGTAGTTCATCGAATCTAAATAAAATATGAATTTATATATAAAAAATAATATTTAAAATATAAAAAATCAAATGAATGAATTCATACTTTTTTGTTAAGAAAGTTTTTTATTTTTAAGGATGGAAAGATTTATTATTTCATATATACACACACATTTTTTTTCCAGGAATATATACATACATATAATTTTTATTTATCTTTTTACTAAAGCTAGGTTTATAAGACACTTGCATAAAGAAAATTATACAATTGCTCACTAATAACATATATTTGCATTGTAACAAAATATATATATATATATATATATATATATATATATATATATATATATATTTGCATTCCAAATTATTTCATAAAAGATGTATTTGTCAAGTGGTTTGGGAGTAAGATTTTAGTTAGTGTGAGCACCTGGTTCGATTCCCATGGGTGAAATTTTTAATGATATTTGCAAAGCCATTCGTAAACTTTGGTTTTAAAGACAAAAAAATAGTTTGGAGAGTGATGATTGGATTGGAGGGAACATTTAATTAATTTGATGGTTTAACTTGTAAAATGTCATTGATTTAAAATGGGGTGAATATACAAATAATAAAATACATGCTAAATTTTTGGAAAATAAAATAATAAATATGTTTGTTATAGTGGAAGACACATGGCTATTTCCTATTGGTTAAGGGTAAATTGCCCATGAGTTTTCAAAGGTAGCCTAGGCCTCACCTTAAGAAAAATTACAAGTTTATCTTGCTAGCTATAAAACCCAATATGACACTCCCTTTTAGGTAAAATAAAAAGAGTAGTGTTAACTTGTGTCCTTAAAGCACATGTTAAGAAATTTAAAATAAGAAATATTTTCTAAAATTCTGTGCATCTAATTCATTAAAAAATTAAAGATGGGTTTGTCTAACATGTGCAATATTGCACATGTTAAGGAAACTAAAAGTAGTAATATTTCATTGAAAACCAACAATTATTGATTAAAAGCTACATATTTAATATAAAAAACACAAGTTTCAAGTCAAAGTTACTACTTTAAACTTCTTATCATGTGTAAGTTTGCACATGATAGAAAAATCCATTAAAGATTAAATATAATCCGTACATTCCAATAAATTATTTCTATATTGACTCATTATTTTGTGCATTTAGGACACAAGTTAACATTTCCCAATAAAAAATATTTGTTTATTTTTAAAATTTGCTTCAATGAAAAACACATTTTTTTTTAACGACAGAATAGAATTATATTAAAAGAAAAATCAAAACGCAAGAAATGTTAAGATTGAACGGATACAAAAAAGACACCAAAACATAACGATTTTACCAACTCAACATCAAACAATAATCAAAATTCAAGAGTAGCAAGTGGGTACCTTAGATTAAAAATTATAATTAAATACGTTACTTTTGGAACAAAAATTAAAATGTAAGTTAATAGTATTTTGAAACTCAATATAAGTTCTTAAAAAGTTGCACCAATGGAGCTCAATAGAACCCACAAAACAAACTTTGGACGAAGTTCATTGTGATTGTAAACACTTCAAGTGATTGAGTATTCTATTGATTAAAATTATAAGAGGAATGCTTAAATTTATTTTTAATTCAAGACAAAATCAAAAGCCTCACCAAATAAGAAAAGAACCTTTATAACTTTCTTGATTACCAAAAACAACTTCATTACGCCACTTTGAAATAATTCACAAACAAATCATACATATCGAATGAAAACACCTCTTTGAAAGTGTTTTTGTTGTTCACGTGTCTTTGCTGTTTTAGTTAGTTGCTAGCAAATAGGATTTTTCATTTGTTAGTGCTAATAAGCCCTTATTAATAGGAGAATTTGTTTTGTTATTGAATTAGTCTTGCTTTGTTTTTATCATGTGCTGAATTATATATGGCAGTTACTGATATTTTGTAAAGGCTATATATTAGCCATTTTGCTTTAATAAAGATTATTCAGTTTTGCAAATCTGTCTCACGCTCCATCTCCTTCAAACTGGTATCAGAGCCCCCACTGGGCCTGATAAATACAACTAAGCTGCAGCTTAGCTGAGAGAGAAACACAAAAATGAGTGACGGAAAGCTTTCAGCAAAAATTCCTTACTTTAATGGTCAACATTACGATCATTGGAGTGAGTTAATGGAGAATCTTCTTCGTGCAAAAGGTCTATGGACCATGATTGAAATCGGTTACCAGGAACCTATTGAAACTACTGTGCTTAGCGAAGAACAATTGGAGTTGCTACAGAATTCCAAAATGAATGATCACAAGGTCAAGCATTATCTTTTCAGGGCAATTGATAGGTCGGTTTTCGAACAAATTTTGGATAGGCGCACATCCAAGATTGTTTGGGACTTTCTGAAAAGAAAGTATGGAGGGAACGATCGCGTGAAGAAGTCGATGCTAAACTCTTTGAGAAGAGAGTTTGAGGTGCTGGAAATGAAGGATGCAGAAACCATCACTGAATATTTTTCCAGAGTGATGACGGTGGCTAACAAAATGAGAAGCAATGGAGAGGTTATGTCTGACTCAAAGGTGGTGCAGAAAATTCTTCGTACGTTGACAGAGAAATTCACGTATGTGGTGGTTTCAATTGAGGAGTCAAAAGACACAGAAGAAATGACCATTGATGAGCTTCAAAGCTCTCTGGTAGTTCATGAACAGAAGTTTAAAAGGGTCAACCATGACGGTGAACAAGCTCTGAAGGTGGAAAGTAGTAGAGGAAGAGGAAGAGGAACATATCGTGGAAGAGGACGCGGAAGAGGGAGACAATCCTTCACAAGGGACACAGTGGAGTGTTTTAAGTGTCATAATTTGGGGCATTTTCAATATGAATGTCCCAAATGGAACAAAGAGACAAATTATGCAGAGTTGGATGATGAGGAAGAGCTTCTCCTGATGGCTCATGTAGAAGAGAATAAAGCAAACAGGAACGATGCATGGTTCTTGGACTCAGGGTGCTCTAATCATATGTGTGGAGACAAAGGTATGTTCTTAAACATGGTAGAAGGGCAAAAGCATTTTGTTAAGTGTGGAAACAACTCTCGCATGTCAGTAGCTGGAAAAGGCAGTGTCAGGCTAGTATTTGATGGCACTACTTTTTTGTTTCAAGATGTATATTATGTCCCAGAGCTTCGGAACAATTTGTTGAGTGTGGGGCAGCTGCAAGAAAAGGACCTCACCATTCTCATAAAAGGCGGTACATGCAATATATATCACACAGACAAGGGATTGATTGCACACACCAACATGAGTGCAAATCGCATGTTTATCCTCTTCAATAAAAGTTCCAACATCACTGCCCCTATTGAGAAATGCCTACATACTTCCTCTGAACTCACTTACCTTTGGCATCAAAGGTATGGTCACTTAAACTACAAAGGCTTGAAGACATTACAAACAAAGAAAATGGTGCGTGGTCTTCCTCAAATTGAACCGTCAAGTATCACTTGTGCTGATTGTTTCACTGGAAAACAACACGGCAATCCAATCCCAAAGAAGAGTGAATGGCGTGCCAGCAAGAACTTGGAACTGATACATGCAGACATTTGCGGACCAATAGAGCCAACCTCAAGTAGTGGAAAAAGTTATTTATTATGCTTTATCGACGACTATAGTCGGAAGGGTTGGGTCTATTTTCTCATTCAAAAATCAGAAGCTTTGGAGTGTTTCAAAAATTACAAGAAGCTGGTGGAAAAAGAAGCAGAAGCATCCATCAAGTGTTTGAGGACAGATAGAGGTTGTGAGTTTAACTCTCTAAATTTCAAATTATTTTGTGAAGAAGAAGGAATAAAAAGGCAACTTACCACAGCATATACACCACACCAAAACGGAGTAGCAGAACGCAAAAATAGAACCGTGATGAATATGGTGCGTTGTATGCTCTCTGCGAAAAAGGTTCCAAATTTTTTTTGGACTGAAGCTGCAAATTGGACATTTTACCTGCTGAACCGATGCCCAACACATGTTGTGAAGAACATCACTCCTCAAGAAGCTTGGAGCGGAGTCAAGCCTTCAGTAGAACACCGTCGTGTTTGGGGATGCATAGCACACGTGCATATACCAGAGGCAAAACGAGGTAAACTTGATGATAAGAGTTTTCCTTGTATTATGTTAGGAGTAAGTGATGAGTCAAAGGGTTATCGTTTGTTTGATCCAAAGACAAAAAGGATTGTAGTTAGTAAGGATGTAGTATTTGAGGAAGAAAAAAGTTGGGACTGGGGTCAAAATTTTAAAGAACAAATAGATTCAGATTTGATTTGGAGTGATGATGATTTCAGTAGTGGTGAGAGTGGCGGTGAAGATGATGGGAGCAACGAGAATAGGAATGAAACAGAGAGTTCTCATGAAAATAGGACTCAAGGTAGAGAGAGGAGACCACCGAGTTGGATGGAAGATTATGAGAGTGGTGATTGGTTGAGTGAAGAAGAGGCAGAAACTTACATGGTTCAAGACGTTATTAGTAATGATCCAACTCTGTATGAGGAAGCTGTGAAACATGAGAAATGGAGAAAGGCTTTGGAATGTGAAATAAATTCAATTGAAAAGAATCAAACATGGGAGCTAATGGATCTTCCTGTTGGAGCCAAAACAATTGGAGTTAAATGGATTTTCAAGACAAAATTGAATGAGATGGGTGAGGTCGACAAGTATAAGGCTCGATTGGTGGCAAAGGGGTACAGTCAACAACACGGAATCGATTTTACTGAAGTTTTCGCTCCTGTTGCTCGCATGGATACAATAAGAATGATTGTGGCTCTCGCAGCATGTAGAGGATGGGACATCTTTCAGCTTGATGTAAAATCTGCACTTCTTCATGGTGAATTAAGCGAGAACATATATGTTGAGCAACCAAAGGGGTTTGTGAAGAAAGGAAAAGAGCACAAGGTTTACAAGTTACATAAAGCCTTGTACGGCTTAAAGCAAGCACCAAGAGCATGGTTCAGTCGTATAGAATCCCATTTTATGAAGGAAGGTTTTCAAAAATGTCCTAATGAACAAACTTTGTTCATCAAAAGAAGTACAGGAGGCAATATATTAATTGTTAGCATTTATGTTGATGATTTAATTTATACAGGTGATGACAAGGTCATGATGTTTGAATTCAAAAAGTCTATGATGCAAGCTTTTGACATGACTGATTTGGGGAAGATGAGATTCTTTCTTGGCATAGAAATTCTGCAGAAATCAGAAGGAATTTTTGTGTGCCAACAGAAATATGCCACTGATATTTTAAAGAAGTTTACAATGTCTGAAAGCAAGCCTGTGAATAGTCCAATTGTTCCAGGTTCTAAGATTCATAGAGATGTTAATGGTGCAGCTGTGGATGACACTTACTTCAAGCAAATTGTTGGAAGTCTAATGTATCTTACAGCTACAAGGCCGGATATCATGTTTAGTGTGAGCTTAATTAGCAGGTATATGTCAAAACCAACAGAATTGCATTTACAAGCTGCTAAACGAATATTAAGATATTTGAAAGGAACTGTCAGCTATGGGATTTTCTACAAGAAAGGAGGGGAAGAAGAATTGCTTGCTTTCACAGATTCTGATTATGCAGGAGACGAGGAAGATTCTAAAAGCACCTCAGGCTATGTTTTCTTATTAAGTTCAGGAGCAGTATCATGGATGTCCAAAAAGCAACCAATTGTTGCTCTTTCAACTACTGAAGCAGAGTTTGTTGCTGCTGCTGCGAGTGCTTGTCAAGCTGTATGGATGAGAAGGGTTTTGAGAAATTTAAGTCATGATCAAGAAGGAAGCACTTCTATCATGTGCGACAATAGCTCAACAATTAAACTGTCAAAAAATCCAGTAATGCATGGAAGGAGCAAGCATATCAGAGTGCGTTTTCATTTTTTAAGAGATCTTGCAAAAGATGGTGAAGTCGAATTGGTGTACTGTCCAACTCAGGAGCAAGTTGCAGATTTGATGACTAAGGCTTTGAAACTTGAGGCTTTCCAGAAGCTTAGGAAGAAGATGGGAATGTTTGATCTTAGTGAAGTAAACTAATTGCATACTGCAACTAGTTTAAGGGAGGAAATGAAAGTGTTTTTGTTGTTCACGTGTCTTTGCTGTTTTAGTTAGTTGCTAGCAAATAGGATTTTTCATTTGTTAGTGCTAATAAGCCCTTATTAATAGGAGAATTTGTTTTGTTATTGAATTAGTCTTGCTTTGTTTTTATCATGTGCTGAATTATATATGGCAGTTACTGATATTTTGTAAAGGCTATATATTAGCCATTTTGCTTTAATAAAGATTATTCAGTTTTGCAAATCTGTCTCACGCTCCATCTCCTTCACTCATCTGGTAAACTGCTGATTCTGTCCACCGGTGTCGAGTCCCAAGTGGAACACGGGATGAAGGAAGGAAGCATTTGCGAGAGCAATTTCCCTCTTTTGAAATTTCAGTAACACGCTTTTTATTTCTTGTGCTGCTGAAACCAGAGTTCATGTTTTTGTTGACCTAATTTCAAACAATGAAGATATGAATGAATACAACATCTTCTTTAATAATAATAATATCTAGCTAGGAGGTGATGAATAATTTAATACAAGAAAGTTCATACAAATTAAAATTCAAAATCTTATTTACATATGATTACTACTATAAGTTAGCTAAATTGATTGTTGAAATCACAAATATCTTCTTGTTTGAGTGTTTGATTAGGGTTCATAAACCCAGACGGAATGAATAATCACCACACATATTGATTTTAACAACAGAAGCAGCAGAAGAAGAACGCATACACAAAAAAAGTAGAAGTGATAAACCTGAACGAACAAATAAACGGAGTGCGATGAAGTTGAAAGATCCCTCTCGTCTCTTTTATCTTCGGCTGAATGAAAGAATGACTGAACCCTTGTGCTATCTATAGTTTACATTAGAAGGCCCAACAAGGGTAAGACCCAAACTTCTAAATCTTTTAAGGTTAAATGCATAAAACGGCAGAATACGTACGCCCACAAATATGATTATATTTAGGCCACTGGAATACTATTTCTATATTTGAAACATTGACAACGCAAAAGTCATTGATTGAATCTACACTTGATCAAAGCTAATATTTTAACCTGAACCCTTGTAAATCTTAATTATTTATTTCTGTTTACAAAAATAAAATTCAAATTGAAAAAAAGGTTAATAGCATAAAACGGCAGAGTATGTATGTCTACGATTATATTTAAGCCAACAAAATACTATTTTTAGATAT